>OU898276.1:186481869-187081869 GCA_918026665.1 Diabrotica balteata
TCTTTGTTTTTTTACATACTACAAATTTATTCCTTTTACGTTTATTTCGCCTACTTTTACTTTTCCCCGTACACAAACCCACCCACTGCAGACAAATAGCATTTCTTCCACAATCTGACATAACCGCATGAATTGATACATTCATTCATCACCTCCAGTCTAAAAATAGGGACGTAATAAACACCTAAACAAATATTCTACTGAACCAGATTACACGAAAGTAATAAACAATAATTGTTAGAGGTTGTTGTCCTTTTGCGATACAACTTGAGTATGAGTAAGTACTTGAACACAATAATCGGCCAGATAAGAACTCCAAGCTGAGCCGTGATCGACGTTTATCACAGTGACGTAGAACATCCAAGAATGCGAAGATTGGCATAAAATGAATAAGCAAAAATTTATTTAGATACATTTAATTATGTTTAATTTGTTAATTTTTTTCTAGGAATTTGCGTTATATAAATGTCTGACCCACAAAACTGTGGAGTACCCACCTGCCGAAAAATCCCTTTCGGTGCGAACTGATCGATTCTTCGCCAACCACCCCCCGCGTTGCTAACAATAATAAATCCAAATCACACCGAAAACATACTTTTAAGCCCCAATTGAACGTTTATTTTGTTGTTTACTTGTATTTTAGGTAAACAACGACGTTGTGAGTGACGTACGTGAAATCAATTTCCTTCAGTTGAAAGAACCCTCCACTGTAGGGTCGACGAATGGGTACTGATAATAGGATTCGTCATACCTTGCAAGGTACTATCTAAACTACTTTACCTTTTCAAGAATTGAATGCTGTTATTTTTTCTCTCTGTTGCAGTTCTTTGAAAAGGAAGTTAGCAAGTCAAGAATTTCATTCATTGTTTGATTTGCTTTCGTTTTGTCGTGTCGGTGAATCGAAAAGCGTTAAATCTGATTTGCGTACCGTTTTTCAATAGTCAAAGGATACAAGTTAAACAAATAGAACAAAAAGTGAACAAGTGAATGACATAGAAAAAGAAAAACGGAAATATTGCGGGAGTAACAGTAAATATTACTGTTTTTTATGTAGCAAAATGATTAATTTTAACAAAGCCTTTTTGTTTAATTTAAAATTTGAATAAAGTTGCAATCTTTAATAACTTAAAAGGATTGTCCACTAAAAACTAAAATAACAGGGGTATGTGGGTTATCAATACAAGGCTTTAAAGTACATATTTTTTTATTTGATGAAAGATAATTAAAAATTTGGATATTTATATAGAATATTAGTTAGCAAACAGACGACTGTATACATTGCGATAGCCCGCAGATACATCGGAGAAAGTAATCAGGAACCAGATGGAGTACATTATGATCAATGAAAGATACAGTTACACTGTTAAAGCTGTGAAAGCTTATCCTGGATCATACGTGGCCTCAGATCACAATCCACTTATCGCCAAGATTACACTTACCCTTCAAAATATTAAAAGACATCAAAGAATCACTACAATAGACACAAGAAAACTTAAAGAACATAAAGTAAAAGAATGCCTCTAATATGACTGCATGTGAACTGCAGGAAATTGAACACAAACACCAATGATATTGACGAGTACTGGTATCAACTAAAACATTGACTGCTGGAACCCTGTAAAGAAATACTAAAGACTTCCACAAGGAGAAAAAAAAAAGATGAATGACGAGATATTCAATATGATGGAACCACTACAACAATGAGACAATTTAAAAACAAAGACAATAATAAATACAGAGAGATAAACCACGAAATCAGGAAGATGATAAAGCAGGCAAAAGAAAAATACTTTGAAGAGAAATGCAAAGAGATCGAAAATTTTCAAAATAAATAAAATTTGTTGTACCTACACAAGAAAATTAAAGAACTGGCTGACTAAGAAAAAAAATCCCACATACGGACGAGAAAGTACAAAGATGGACAGAATATATGACGAATTGTTCAATGATGAAAGAGAAGATCTGGACCACATAGAACACACATCAAAAGAAATAGGTCCATATGTTACGAAAGAAGAAATATTACACGCATTAAAAACAATGAAAAGTGGGAAAACCCTTGGACCTGACATTTTTTCTGTAGAAATCCTAAAAATTCTAGATGAGAAGCACATTGATGTTTCAGTGACACTCTTGAACCAAATTTATAGTTCAAGCGTATTACCCAAAGGTCGATTTTTATTTGTTTCTGTTACTACTAAAAGTCATCCATAACCGAATATATCACAAACTGCACATATACGTTAATGATACACAATTTGGTTTTCGCAAAGGCCTAGAAACGCGTGAAGCTCTTTTTACACTTAATATACTGATACAAAGATGCCGGGACGTCAATCAAGATATATACGCATGTTTTATTATAATAAATCATTCCATAAAGTACGACATAAACAATAAATGAATGTCCTGAAATCAAAAAAGATTGACTGGAAAAAACTGGAATCATTGGAGCTGTGGATTTTAAAAAGCGTGGACAGAACACGTCACAAATAAAGAGGTTCTGAGAAGGATGAATAAAGAAATAGAAATTGTAAATACAGTTAAAAGAAAAAGATTAAAATATCTCGGACATATTACACGTGGAGATAAATACACCTTGCTCCAACTAAATATGAAGGGAAAGATCCAAGGAAAGAGAAGTATAGGGAGGCGTAGAATGTCATGGCTGCGCAACCTGAGAGAGTGGTACGAATGTACCTACATCAAATGAACTTTTCAGAGCAGCCATCTCAAAAGTCCGAATAGCCATGATGATTGCCGACCTCCGCCGCGAAGATGGCACTTGAAGAAAGTAGAATAATAATCCAATGTTTTGGTATAATAAAGCGATAAACAAAGCTGTATCAAAAATTAAAATAGGAAAAGAGGTAACAGCTCCATTTGCATTCTTTGTTTTAAAAGTGTATGAATGGTTGTTTCTCTGTAAAAGTCGACAGTTCCAAGCAGTTTGAAGGTTTAAGAAAATAGTGATGACCCTAAAGGATAAAGTGGATTCTTCTGGAGAAAAGAGAGACGTGAAGTTAGCGCAACGATAGCAATGTATCAATGAGAGCAAGGGTTAATAAGTAATCATACATTATAGAAACTAAGACAACTAAGCAAATAAAGACGGGAAGACAGTAATAATAATAATAATACATCTTTTGTATGTATATAAAAACAATAAACACTGACTTAAGCAATTTTTTTATGTTAAAAAAGGACATAAACTTTTTAAACTTCTCTGGGTATTTAACATACAACTCCATTCAACTGAATCAATGAACTATTAGAATAAAATGAATAACATTGGGATAAATTTGCATTCGACTGTCTCATTAAGCGGTAGGCAAGAGAAGAATGTGTTATGTCTACGTCTGTACCCATATTTCATTGACTTATCGCTAATTTACAGTCGCATTAAATTACCATCATCAGTTATTTAATTGATTACGAAACGTTTTCCGAGCCGCCGGGAAATGTAAACAAAGGTGAGTTCAAACAACTTCAAATTATTGTTTGTTTTGAGTCGAAGACAGTTATTTTATTTGGTGCGGGAAAATTAAGCGAAAAATCTTTTAAAAAATGTTTACAGAGCAATAAAATGGGGTCTATATTATCTAAGACTAGATGCTCCAATGAAAAAGAAAAATATTTGGTTTACAAGACACCGTATGAATGCGAAAACTATTTGCGCAAAACCTTAAAAAATGTCTACTTGAGTTACTGTAGAAAATGAAAGGAAGAAATGTATATAAGCTGTGTAATACGAAAAGGAAAATTCGAATGAAATCTCCGTAAGAGTAAGTCCAGTGGAGATGGACGTAGTTTTTGTCAGACACTGCAAAAATCAAGGTAGTGGTATGTTTTTTGAAATTTTTATTTTAAACCAGTCTTAAATAATTTAAGTATTAAAAGAACACAAAGAAATTGGTAAATTTTAATCGAATAAAACAAAAAACTAAAACTCTTGCTTGTTCATCTGGCCGATGATGTCCGGAAGACATGGCCACGGTAGTTAGGGGATGAGGGCCAGTAGTTTAGTCCACTTTTTTTTTAATTTCTGCTTTCATTCTCTTCTGTTTTTTAGGACACATTTAAACTACATGTTGTCAAATTCGGTACAGTTTTCATGAACCTAAAATGAACAAATGACACATTGTAACCAATAAGTTAGGAAGCGAAATTTTCGCTACACCCAGCACAGTTGTCTTGTTCATTTTCGGTATCAATATTTGAATCGCAGTGTATTGGTTTTTTCCAATTTTTACTGATTTCTGAAATCTTTCGAACAACCTTTCGCTTGCTAGCTACCATAATCTTTCAAGTCTTATTCTCTTTTTGTGCTTTTAATTTTTCTTTTTAAATTTTTATCTCTTCTGCTTTGATATCTTTTTTTGTTTCTTAGTTTTTCTTAACTCTGTATGACATTCAGAAGTTAAAAAAATGCTCACTTACTTTGCCCGTTAACAGCTTTATGTGATCTTGGTGAAATTTCTTTCATAATTTGAGAGGGTGAAAATTCTTTTACCACAACATTGTTATTAGAAGCACTAAAAGTTGTTTTATTTAATTTGGAGCTTATCATAAATCTTGGACAGCTAGGAGTATTTTATTTGGAAAAACTAGGTAGTATTGATTGTTTAGTGCAGATTATTTTCTGTGCAGTAGATGACATTTTAGATGTTTTTGGTATTGCTTCAAACATAGACGTTTCGTTGTTGACACAGGGTATTGGATTTACATATTATAGGTGAACTTAAGACTATTGATAAGCTTTTACATACAGTTGAATTATGTGTTATGTCTATCAAGCTGTTAAGAAAAGCGTACCAAGCGTATTACAGTTATTTTAAAAGTGAATCCCGTATTTATCAAAGTGTTACTTAGCAGCATGTGAAAACAAGGCCTTGTAATTCGTCTTCTAGGATTTTGATTTATCTAAAGTCTGCATTGTTCGTAAAAATGACTTTTTAAAGATTTTTTTGTCCGGTGGCTTTCTTTGTACGAAATTGGTTTTAAGCCATTTCAAAAACAGTTCAGGTGTATTGTAAGCTGATTTTTGGACATGAAAACATAGGAACCTGAAGATATTCCGTTTTAGAATTCAGATTTTTTATTATTAGCTATAAAAATACAACCAGGTGGCAAAAAAATCATTCGACATTGCAATATCCAATATTAGTAATAGTTTCATCTTTCTCGGTAGAAGTTATCGTAGATACAGCTGATTCATCAATATTGAAAATGCTATTCATTCATAACCAGCATTTTCAATTCTTTTGTTAAATCGGCTAGGTATGTTTAGCCGCCCTGCAAAATGAACTGTTATTGTCCTGACATCATCAATGGTCAATGGGAAACCTTGACTTTGCATGGTTTATATAAGTAACAAGTTTTTGTTCATTTCGTTTTCCAAGCATAGAAGATGACCCCATGGGTTCTTTTTGTTATTATCGTGATTTTTGTATCTTCATAATTTTTTATCTATATAATGTCATAATTTTTAGAAGCACAGATGGTTATTTCTCCATTTTTAACAGAATGAATTGAGCAGTCTTAAGTGATTCTTCTGTTCAATTACCGCTCTCTGTAATTGTTTTTCACTTGTTATGAATCTTGGATATAAATCATCAAAAACATCTGGAAAAAATTTAAACCCAAGGTTAATAAAGGTCATCAATCAAATGTTATTTATAAAATAAGACTGTAATTGAACATATATTGGGCAAACATACAAATACCTGCATATAAGGGCTTTTGCACACGAACATAGTGTATAGACCAATGGATTAAACACAACAACCCTTAGCCTAACATTCTCTACAAAATAACCATTCTTTTAATTTTGAAAATGTACAGATTTTGGAAAAAGAACAAAATTACAACAAAAGATGCATGATGTAGATGATAAAAAAGATCCAAATTCTATCAATAATAAGACTGATATCAAAGATCTTTACAATATGTATCATAATTTAATAAATTGAGTTGTTTTTAATCACTGTTTTAAGATACCTGCCAGATGTGGCAATCTACTAATTTTTTAATCCATGTTAAACTTTTAAAAAGTTTAAACACGAAATATAATTGTACGATGTAATATTTAAAAAATAAAGTGCTTATTGAAAATGGCAAAATGCCGAAACGTTTAAGCAACATTTTGTAGTTTTATTTACAACAGACCGACACAAACCCAGGAAATAAAACAGTTTATATTTAAATATTCCCAGTCAGGAAATAACAAGCTATATATATATATATATATATATATATATATATATATATATATATATATATATATATATATATATACCAAATATTTGTTTTTGACTTCGGTCACAACTATTTTTACCAAAAAAACTCGATGTTCGTGATACAATCTAGAATCCTAAAAAAATACTAACCCATAGGTAAGTTTCTACCTTAAAACACCTAATTAGTCAAATTAATTAGAAGCCAATTAATGAACACGGGTGCTAAACATGGTGTGAACATGAGGGAGAGACTTATAGTACAAGAAATTTAGAAAATATTGATGAATTAAATCAATTAAATAAATAGATATAAAGTGGATAGAAATAGAAACGTTGCTAATAAAAATTGTATAGGCTTGAAAATAATTTTGAGAAATATAGTGAGAAATTGAATTGGAGAAAAGCGAAAACGAAAATGGTTTTATACTAATAGCAAAAAAAAGGAGAAAATTACGCAAAAATGTACAAAATTGTATAACAAGTAAGTCAACATGTACAAAAAAAATGTAAAAGAGTGGTCCAAAAAATGTAGAAATATATACACATTTTATATACAGAGATATAAAAAAATGTAGAAAAATACTAGTGTTATACATTTCTTGTGCATTTTCTACATTTTTTTTTAAATTTTGTATGATTTTATAAATTTTTATATACTCCGCCAAAAAAGTATCGCATCACTTTATTAATTACAAATATTTCTGACAGCATTTGGCTAATTTAAATTATTTATTTCTGGCCCTTAAGAATATTAAAGCTAGAATAAATAATAAAAAGATATTTGTAAATACAGCTTAGTGTTTAATAAAAAAACTGTTAATTGCTATTTTGTATGGTTTTAATATTATCAGTCTTTATTTTACTTTTGCAAAAAGTATACAGTTTGCGTTTAATTTAAAATTTCATATTAAATATTAAGTATAGAAGGTCGCGGCAATATAAATTTAAATTTAACGAAAGATCAAGTGGTTAGAATAATTTCCCTCATTGAAGACGGAAGGAGTCAGAGATATGTGGCAAATTTAGTGGGTGTAAATCAGTCGACAGTATCACGAGTGGTAGTAAGGACTGAGTCACTGAGTGACTGGTCTTTATGAAAGACGAGCTGTAACAGGTCGGCCAAGAGCAACTACGCATGTGGACAATAGATTTTTGGTCCTTCAGGCTTTGCGTCGAAGACATGTGACTGCAAGTCAATTTCAACATGACTTAACCGAGACTCGAAATGTACGTGTGTCTTTAGAAACTGTTAGGCACATCTTAAGACAGTCTGGAATTAGAGCCAGAGTAGCTGCTTTTGATTTTTATTTTTTTTATTCAATACTGTTTGTGCGCTGACGGTACCATGGATTCATCAACAGATACTGATGTGGTTTCACTAACCGGCACATATTTTATAAATGAACGGTTTAAATGTTCTATGAGTGGTCTTATTTTAGCAAATTTATCATTTTTTTGTAGCTTAGTGTTATCTGAAAAATTTTGCAAAATTTCTCTAAACCTATTTCTCGGCATTGCGTTGGCGATTGCTTCGTTCCAAATCCAGACTTCAGTACATATCTTTTCGAGGCTTTTGGGAATAGCCAGAAATCAGTAGGATTGCAAAGAATACTTTGAGTTCTTCAATCGTAACCTCAAATGATGTGGTTGCATTTTTGTGTCGGGCATACTTTATAGTCTCGTCTTTTATGTATTCAAAGAAATTATCACACCAAAAAAGTGTAAAGAAATCGATTGCACTTTCACAGTGAACATTATTTCGATTTGAAAGTGAGATTTTTTCTTGATGACTATCTAGGAACAAGTCACTTCTTTTCCAGTCGTTTTGTCTATTGGATTGATTCGTTTTTTTATTAGATTGACCCACATTTATTGGAAGTTCATCATCGCTCGTCGAGAACATATTTTCAGCGTCTTGTGTCTCACATTGTGAAATAAGGGTTGCCTCGGCTGGGGCGTTCAGTATCTTTGATGAAAACTTATCAGATTAAATAAAACGTTTGTTTTTCGTACATTCTGTATTTTTCTTCAAATACTTGTTACGTACTTAAAAAACAAAAAAAACCGCAGTAAAAAATCCATGTTTTAAATTATATTTTGTCAATAATTTTAGTTACAATCTACTGAAAAGTTATAGTAATCTATTGAAAATTCGTTGGCGTAAACAACGAAATATATTTACCCTTAATAACGTTAAAACAACAATTAACTCAAAGAAACGAATATTAGTAAGCATTAAACAAAACGCAATCACTTTCTTGTTACCTGCCATAATTCAGGCAGGGTTGGATTAGAAAATTTAGTCTAACCGAGGCTTCGATATTACTTATTGTCTCCCTAAACTACATTACACTGTTTCAAAATCATTCATACTTTGAATGCTGTTGCGATTTTATAAGTTTCATTAAATCCAGTAAGCATTTGTATGTGATTAAACAGTTCTATTTGGTGTCTTATCTGCACCGAATGGCCACTTAACAACTTTTTAATAATCAATTCTTTCTTTTTCAGAGATGCAAAGAAAAGCTCAACACCCTCGCCATCTCGGTGATGAACATGTGGCCCGGCGTGAAGCTCCTCGTGACGGAGGGCTGGGACGAAGAGGGGTACCACACTCCCGACTCGTTACACTACGAGGGTCGGGCCGTAGATATCACTACCTCCGACAGGGACCGGTCTAAGTACGGAATGCTCGCCAGGTTGGCCGTCGAAGCGGGCTTCGACTGGGTGTACTACGAGAGTAGGTCCCACATACACTGCTCCGTTAAGTTAGGTGAGTTTGATTTTTTTTGAGGTGTTCAGCAAGGAGTCTTACGTGAGGCCATATAATACATCCTTCGATAAGTGTTAGAAATTGTTAAGTATTTAGTCTTAATGGTATAAATCTTCCAACCGCTGTGCTTTGTATTGGAATTATTGTTAACAGAACTGTTGTGATTACATTGGCTTGTAATATTTGCTGTGTTCTAATGCTGTGTTATCTGTTATATCAAACGTCGATTTTGTTGTATTTTTTGTCGTATTATTTTAATGCGCAATCCATGTAAATAATTAATAGCAAAGATCTAAGCAATGCAAAAACATTAAAATGACACTTCAAGACGTAACTGAACAATACCTCAAACAAAAGACAAGACAAAAAAAATCAGCCATAGATGATAGAAAACAATACAACACTATCCGAAACTGACATATTTTTAGTTTTATCATTACCTACCACAATAAATTTGTAGATCATAAGTATAATCTTTATCCAAACAGAGTTTGTATATCTTCACTTTGAATTTATGTCTTTTGATTTTAATATACTGACTAAATGACAGTCGGCCCCTAAACGGAACTACAGTTTCATCAATGCAGAGTTCTTCCCCCGACACTAACACTCTTTGGAAAATTAATGCAATCTTTTCCAATAGGGGTAATATTTTATACAGTCGAAGTTTTGTTACTATTTTCATTGTCACTGAAGTGTAAATTGGCAAGTAATCATTCAAAACGATTACGCGACATAAGACATTTTACTTTGCTTTTGTATAATGGATTTTTTGACCAATACGAACACAACTTTGCCATTCTTTACAATCCCATCCATACAAAAATGGTCAACAATGTCTGTATTTCTTCGATATTTGAATCTACCCACTTATGAATTCTAGCTTTTGGAACGTGGCCATCTATATTTAACTTTTGATGTGCATATCCATTAGTTTCTTGCACAATCCACTCAATAATATCGTCATTCACAAATATTTAAAAATAGTTAAGGGAAGTTTTATCATAGATTTTAAAAAACTCATTTTTGATACCCATGTCTTGAAGATTGAATGTAATATTTTTTAAGTTCTGACCATCTACGTATGTTACGACCAATCGCAATGTTATCGTTTTCTGAAGAGCTTTCATCAATCTGGCAGACGATATTGGGGAATAACATTTTCAATAGTATTGATCACGAACACTGACATCACTCTCTTCGTCTGGAAAAAACTCTTCCACTAGCCTTTGCAAACGATTTTGCCCATTTTCATATGAGATATTGAGAACTGATAATACACACTACATTATCGCTTACGGACCAAGTAACACATAGTGCATTTATCGAGCGAAGGTAACGAATAAAATAAACAAGTTATGACAGGTTCAATCTTGTCTTATACGAGAAGAAGTATGCATCACATGGCTCCAGGAGTCCAAAAGTTATTTGTAGATTGTTAGATTCACACGTACTCCTCAATTAAAATAATTCTAAAAAACAATCAAAATGTAAGATTTTGTACTCAAACTAAAGTATAAATATTTAAAATGCATCAACTATTACTGTAAATGTGTAAGACGATAGAAAGATAATAATATAGACGAAAAACGAAATAGTATATAAACCAAGTTACTTGACATTTAATGAAAGCAAGGATGACACACGATTAATAAAAAAAACTAAATATAAATATGGGCAGAACCTATTCATAAAATGTAGTAAAGTTAAACAGAAACAACCATAAATAAAGAATGAATAATAAAAGCTAGAGGAGAAGGTGGGAATACGGCCCCCTAATTTGTTTTTCGACTAGAGATTATAAACAATCAACATTTTTAAATTTTAATTTTCATCCACATAACTATTAGTTTAATACTAATACAATATTATTGAAAAAAATAAAAAAAATCAAGATCTAATATATAAAAAAATTATTCTTGTCAGTATCTAGAAAACTGTAAAAAACAAAAACGTCACTCTAATATGGCCCCCCAGGGGGCCATATTAAATGAATACAAAAATCTATCGGCAGAAATCGCAAACATAATGTTCAGTTTCGGCACCGGCACATTCATTGTGTGCCCACAAAAGACAGCTCTGACACTGTATCCAAGTCTCCCCTCTGCTATTACTTGAATAAGACTCCTCGCAAAAGATGCACATGGCGTCGTCGTTATCAGGAATTGAACCCTGTGAACTTAGTTCGGAATCTGTATCCTCTTCAATATTGGAAAGATCACTTTCTTCGGTGTCAGAATCTTCGACGGTAATACGTTTCCGAACTTCCCCTTGGGCTTTTTTGCAAATTCGACCTCGTCCTCGTCCCTTTCCGCGTCCACAACTCTGTTTACGGTCTTCAGTTTTCTTAAGAGATTGTTCTAATTCATATTTATAAGGCGATGATGTAATTACAGTGGCTTTTGTTGATTTTCTTCCTCGATTTGAGGTTTTTATTTTAGGCTTGGGTATTGGTGATATTTGATGGGGTAGTATAAGCGAAGGGTTTACAGCTGATGATGTTCCTGGTTTTGAATAGAAGACAGAAGATTTTATAGTTAACAGTCTTCCATGCTCGTTAGATGATTTGGGTTGAAGAGATACTAAATCTGATGTTGACGTGCTTGGAGCACATGACTTCAGTTGAATGGAGGATTCAGGAACAGTGCATGAAGTGGGTTGGAGCGACGATTCTACAGTTGATGTAGCAGTTTCGACAGACGACTTAGTTGGGTTCATCATCGAAGACGTTGTATTCGATGATATATTTTCCTCTTCCATTTGAAGCGATTGTGACTCTGCTAGAAAATCAGCATCCTTAAAAATTTGAGGATTGAAGGGATATATTCCAGTCGCTTTAAAACCATTTACTGCGATCTCAGCTGTTGCACATTTTAAGTAAGCTTTACCCAATAACTCAGCAATATCATGAGGCTTAAGCATTCTGTCAGAATGTAACAGAAATTTTCTTATTTCCTCACTATAATGAGATTTAAGTGCACCCATAAATGTTTTGTCAAGCGGTTGCAGCTTGTGCGTAGTATGAGGAGGCAAGCTAATAATGGTGACATGCTTTTCACGAGCAACTTCTAGAATATCAACATTACGAGTGTGGCTGTAATGTCCATCAAGTATAAGAAGGACCGGAGAATCCTCTGTTGGATTGGTCTTTGATACAAAATGATTGAACCATTCAGAAAATAAATTGGTTTGTATCCAACCGGAAGGGTGTACTTTTCCGATTGCTCCTGGCGGAGCCCCTTTCATTAATACATCTGTAAAATTTTTTCTTGGAAAAATTAACATTGGTGCGATGAAAGTCCCTCCTGCGCTCATTGCGCACACCAACGTCACTAAAGATCCGCGTTCTGCTGCAGTTAACGCCCCTATTTGCCTTTTACCTTTTCGTCCTATTACTTGCGGTACTTTTGATTGCACGATTGTGAGTCCAGTTTCATCTACGTTATAGACACGGTCGGGAGAATAATTTTTTCTTGCATATTCAACTTCTAACAGATGAAAAAACTCCTTAACAGCAGGGCGATTGAATCCTTGCACTCGAGCGTAAGATGTTCCCATTGGTTTTCTGAGAGATAATTGCTTTTTATGTCTATTTAAGAAATGGTCGAGCCATGCTCTACCTGCTCTTTCATTTTGAAATGCATTCTGGATGTTATTTCTGACTGCTAATTGATAAGCCATTCGCCTAACATCCAAGCGTGTAAGTCCATAAAAGGTGCGCTCCATTTGCAAAAGATAATCAACTAATTGTTTCTCCAGAGATAAAGGTAAAATAGTTTTTCTACCTAACGGTTTTCGTACTAACATATCCAATGATAACTCAGGATCATGAACTAGCCTTCTTAACGTAGTTCTTGGTACAGCAAATGTTTTGACTGCTTTCTTAAAACCCATATGCTTATTACGAACAGCCTCTATTGCCTTTTTCATGTCGTTAGGACTCCACAATTTCCTCTTTTTTTTCTCAGATTTAGGAGAAAGGTTAGTACGAGGCATCTGGAAATAATAAAATGCAAACATGTAATATGGCCCCCTCAATGTGTATGTAATATGAACCCGGGTCCATAATGCATACACATTCAGGGGGCCATATTAAATAAATAGTTACATTATAAACAAAATATCAAAAACAAGTTATATCTATTGCAAAATGTTCATAGCTACCTTTAAAAGTCGATATGCAACGGTTTTTCTACACACTAATCAGAGAAAGATAATGTTTATAACTGGTTTCTTGGAAAAAACAACATAAACACAAGAGCAGCAAAAAGTTTTGTTAAGCACGTGAATGAAGCGAGCTGTTTAAGTCGACTAAAGGCTAAGCGCGGTAGTTCTCGGGTCCTGACAAGTTTCGTTAGATAAAGATAGATGTAGTATCAAGTGTAAATCAACATTCGCATTGGCGGAAGTAACAAATTCACTCGGGGGCCGATTTACCAGCATGGGCCATATTCCCACCTTCTCCTCTACTGTCTTGTTCTTCTTCTTAGATTTCTATGGTCCATTTTTGAACATAGGTCTCTCCCGACTCCTATCCCGATCTATATGCCGAGCAACATACTTCCAATTTGCTCCGGCTATTTTTTTTTTTTTTGATGTCATCTGCCTATCCCATCTGTGGACTTCCTCTTGGTCTTCTACCTTTTTAAGGTATCCAGTGTTGAATTGTGGCATTCCAAAGTTGGTCTTTTTGTCAGGCAGTGTGGCCTGCGAAGCTTCATGTGAGTTTGGCAATTTTTGTCGTGATAACTTTGACTTTTTTTATCTTACTCTGAATATAATTTCAAAAAATTGGAGTGGAAAGGCGAAATGGTCTTCTAAGACCATTTAGGTATGTAACTATTGGTAGTAGAGGTAAAGAAAAAAGTCCAAGAATCAAAAGAAAAATCGAAAAAAAAAAGTTGAACAGACCAAATTAAGCTTATGGTGGAAAAGAACTGGTCCATCTGGTGCAGGATTGCAGAAAACGGAGACAGCACGATAACAATATTTAGAGTCTCACCACGCCTTGACAAGGGCTTAAGAAGTTGGGAGAAGGAGACATTTTTTAATAATTTACGATAATAGAATGACACAGTGATATTGGCAAATAGTAAAGAAGCACTACAAAGACTGAAGGATAGAATAAAATAAAGTAAAGAATTCGATTTGAAATTATGGACAAAGAAAACAAAAGACCGTGGTTATAAAGTAAAAACATGAATTGGGCATTTAGAATAAACAAACGAAATTAAATTAAAACGCATGGCAAAAATAACGTACCTGAAGTGCAATATACAGTACTGTGTGAATAAATGGAGTCATGGGCTGTTTTAATTAACAGTTTATTTTGAAAAAAATTATATCTTGACAAAACTATACAAACTTACATCGTTCATTAGAAAATATGTGCCCCTTTGGCTGTAATTACTGCTTTTACCCATTTTGGCGTAGATTCTACGAGCTTCTGATAGTTCCCAAGTTCCCAGATATCCTTTTAGCTCAAAACCAAACCTGACTGACCCCTTCTATCATTTTTATTTTTGTAGTAGGTACAGTCTGTTTGCAACTTTCATAAATTTTTAATGGGGTTGAGGTCTAGCGAATTACCGGCCCAATCTAAAACATTAATCTTCTTATTGTTAAAAAATTCGATTATTTGCGTTGATTTGTGTTGAAGAATCACTCCTCCTTGGGACAGACATTTTTTTTCTGTTCTGTGTTCTCTGTCCGAACGCTGTTTCAACATGGATCTGTATTTTTGGCTGTTCATCATGTCTTCGATTGGTACCAAAGATCCAACACTCTTGTATGAAAAACATCCGAAAAACATTTTTTTGACTGGATGTTTTACGGTTTGATCAATATGAGATGGTGTGAAGTTTTCATTGTCAGACTTCCTGACGGATTTCGACCGTTGTCTCTAAACTATTAAGTTAGTTTTATCTGTAAATAGGACTTTTATCAAATCGTCTACAGTCCATTTAGAGTATTTTTAACCCACAATAAATAGTCTTTGTTTCTTTATTAGTTCAGTTAGTTGTCTTTTCTGTCCAAAGTCTTTTCTGAACAGTTGAGTCATGAATCTCTACACCCGATGCTGCTAGATCTTGTTAGAGCTCTTGGCTTGTTTCTCTTGGATCCAATTTGCTCTTTCGAAGTAAAAATATTTTTCTCTTTCTTCCACATTTTCCTAAACTTTTCACGTCCATTGATCCCGTTTACGCTTAAAAATCTTGCGTACTACCCGACTCACTCCACACGTTCTTGCGATTTCTTTTTGTGACATAGAAGTGTGTTTACTTAACGTGATAATCTTTTACCCAAAACAAATAGTACAAAACAACACAAACTTAGTGACAAATGTCCAAAAACACCCTCAAATAAAAGGCAGAAAAAAATAAAGTTATGTTTTCAATGTTTGGTCAGTAGTAACCGTGTGGACAGTGTTGAAAACTGTGAATATTGAAAAACGTCATAATGATTTTATTAATTCGCATAATAATATTCGTATAAAACTTGTTTAAGACCACTCAATGGAAATAAAAAACCTAACTTGAGAAGTAGAAAATCTTTTACATGCTAGTAAACTTATTCACAACCAAGCGGTTACGTTTTACATAAACTTTATTGTACTTTGTACTATAATTTTTAGATAAACATGATACTCAATAAGTTGGCCAAAACCTAGAGCAGAGAAGTTTACTGTGTGGTACAAGCATAGCTAAAGACCAGCAAATTCCAGGGAACTTTTAAAAACAACCGGTGAAGTTTATGTACTTAAAAAAATTTGGTGATGGTTGAAACAATTGTGATATTATGAAGTAGACTTTAGAATGAAGAAAAAATATCTGCTGCAAACTGTCTAACCAACGAAAACGACGTATGGTAAAATATTATATAGATTTAATAAAGAATTCGGTGCAATTCGGGATAGAAAATAGTTGTTAACCGATTGTAGCATAAAACTACTGGAAACATTTGAGATATGGTTGTATAGGAGAGAAGTAAAGACATAGACATAGATAGAAATATATAGATCGATCAGATTGATACAAATACTGCAGTATGCACGCATTTAATCTAGAAGATCTAGACAGACTTTTAAAATCGGCAAATCAATTTAGCCTAGAACAAATACAATTATCCATCATAGCTGTATCATGAGAGACTACTTTAACTGCAGATCCTATCAAATGACTATAATAATAAATGCTACCCTCAAATCAAAACAATTTTAATGATATCTAGGCATCAAAAACAGATCTGAAGATGGTTTTAAAGTGCCATTTTTATTACATAGCTTACTTTAATAAGATATGACATATTTGGTCTAGAAATTCTGTCAAATATACGTTCTTACAGAAATCGGCAAACATGTCAATGTCAAAAGGTAAATTCGGTTCTCAAATCAGCTGTTTTCGTTCACACAACATACTCCGTTCCTCGTTTTGTACCATATAAAAGGCATCGCCAGCTATTAAAAGACACTGGAGTAGCGAAGAACAAGGTATTTGAGACATATATTATGCTGAGAGCGCCAGTTACCATGATCCTCCGATCCGACGAAGAAGAAGCACCAGAAAACGACCGCAGCCAACCGGTTTGGGAGATAAACGACCAAACCTTTTATATTCGGTAGTGTCTACTGTTACACTAGAAGGTATGATTATAGAACGTACACTACAATAAAAACATCTA
This sequence comes from Diabrotica balteata, assembly GCA_918026665.1. Lineage (NCBI taxonomy): Eukaryota > Metazoa > Arthropoda > Insecta > Coleoptera > Chrysomelidae > Diabrotica > Diabrotica balteata. The sequence continues at coordinate 186,498,562 of OU898276.1, forward strand.
TTCAAAAATAAAAGAGAAACAACATGATCATTAATGCATCAAAATTACTATCTGAGCAAAGAAAAAAAGTTGAAAAAAAATGTAAACAACCAACCACATAAATTATTATACAGATAACGACATTGTTTTGTTGGCCATAGGAATTATGATTTATTGCATCTCTAGAGTATATTTATGCTCTAAAACTAATTTGTTGGTTATTTTTTAGCCTTAATAGCAATACAAATAAATAAGGAAGTAAATAAATATTATGCTTTATCGTCACTGAAATCTGTACACATTTTATGGACAAAGTTTGTAACAATAAGACAAGAAAGAAAAAAAAAAACAATCAAAATAAGAATCGTTTGTACTTTTAAATAAAAAAAACAATAAAGTTCTTCCAAACTTAAACATAAAAAATACTACCGAAATAAGAATCTACAAATTTCGTAAAATGTACCGAACAAAAATAAAAATTAGGAAAGCAGATTAATGAATTAAGGGCTCAAATATTTCACCTCCTTGTACTAAACAGTAACCAAATCTGTCATCCAGATTTCTCCTCATATTTTGGAGGTATTTTTGCCCTTAATTCGACTAGGTTTGTGGCCCTTTCAAACTGATGCCTGTAAATGTTTTGTTTGAGAAAATCCCAAAAAAATAAATCGTTGGGCGCTAAGTCACTGGATCTAGCGGGCCATTTTATTGTACCACGTGTATTTATCAGTCGATCAGGAAACGTTTGATTGAGGAAGTGAATAGTTGCCTTAGAGTTGTGTTTCCAACATGATAGGTGTGCCAACACCTATCATGTTGGAAATAAACCTCCTGAAAACTAAAGGGAAGGCGTCGAACTACCGGAATGATCTCATTCTCTAAAAGTTGTAAATATTTGGGCCCGTTTAGGTTTCCATCGATAAAAAATGGACCGACAATATGGTCGACTAACATCCCAGTCCAAACATTTAACTTTTGCAGATTCTGCGTTCGCACTGCAACACTGAGGTGTTTATTTTTGCGAGAATAATAATACCTTGTAACGGATGGATTGGCGTTTTTTATGTAATAAAAATGAAGATACGTCAGAAAATTAAATATTTTTTAAAAAGTGTACATTTTCATTAAAAAAAAAAACATTCAAAAAGAAGGCCTAAACCTCCGAGGAGGTAAACAAATGGGTTTATGTCTTAGCGCTGTGAAAATTATTTGGTATTAGCATTTAGTATTATTTATATATTTATTATTTGTAAATTAAGTTAAGTTGGTTAGGGTCCTGAATGAAGATTTTAAATAGAGGTCAATTTAATGTTTCCATTTCCTTTTTGTAGTTTTTTTAAATTTTTATTTAACAATATCTATATATGTATGTGCGTACATAAGCATGTATATGTGCGCATATGTATAAGTACCCGTATATTTAATATTGTATCAAACAGTATTTATTATAATATATCGTGGCTGAATGGATCAATAATTCAAAGCCATTAAAAAAATACATTTTCATTCTGTTTATCTAACATAAATTCACAAAAATCCATCCGCCTAAAGTTATCTTCCAAAAACAGTTCTTGCGTTGGTTGTATCTTAAAACAGTGATACTCATTCCTTTTGAGAACTTGCTGGACAGTGCGAGCATTCACGTTAACTTTCCTAGCAATTTGTACACTATTGCAGGGTTCACTAGCTTCCACAAAAGCACAAATATCAATATCCCTGTTTTGACGCTTCTCATCGAAAGGTCTAACACGTGGTTCATGACAATTTTTACAACTGTTTACACATCCCGAAGTTTGAACATGTTTAATGGTATTTTTAACTGTTGTAACACTTGGTGGGGTCTATTTTCGAAGGCAACAATAAATTAATCAATTACTTCGCGTATCGAATGACCCTAAAAGTATCGAATGTTACAAGTTGCACTATTTCTTGGACGGTATACAACGTAATAGGCATTTTATTAATCATTTATTTATTCTTTCAGAACTTCGTTTGAAATTTTTAGTGTCAATGTGACAATTACGACAATTCGTACCTACTGTGAAATGAATATAGAGGTGGAAACGTGTAACATGTCACAGCGATGGACATTGTCTTGTATGGTCAATAAAAAAATGTCGTGATCTGTATACACGGCAGAAAGCAGACGAGATAAATAACCCCTTCTACATTGTTTACAACGCTATATTAACCCCTAAAAACTTATTCATAACTATTTTCCACCTTGGTGAAAAATGAGGCAGTAACAGAAAAAAGAATCAAATTATGGCGAAGCTTCCGATAGCAATTAAATTATATTCTGATACTCAACAGTCAAAGCATAAAAATAGCGAAGTAATTTCCAAATTTCGTTGTAAAGATGCCCCCGGAAAAGGTACCGTTACAGTACCGGAACAGTAGCCACCCCCACATACCTAGTTAAGGATGAAACGGCAGGCACAGCCACCCGATCCCACCAAAAGTTGCACCGGCATTATCATCATCAAATGCCAACTACAGTCGCTCATTTGTAACTCACTTCCCAACAAACAATTTTTTTTCTTTGCTCCGGCGGATCACTTGAAAAACGATACTCGGACCGAATTTGAGAGATCTTATCGTCGGTGACATTTGCTGTTTAGTTTAATAGCTCCAAATTAAATTTACTGTAGAGGTATCGTTGTCAATAAATAAAATGATTCATATGTACTGAATCGCTTACTGATCGTAATTTTGAGAAAAAACAGCTGTAAAGGCATTCTTAATATGTGCAATAGTGATTCAGATCTTTAGTAACAGTTCTCCTTTTTATAAATCATTGAATGATTTCTGCTTTAAAAAAATTTAATATTTACTATGGATCTGATGAAACTAATACGAAAACGTGATATAAAGTTGTCATGAAAGTGTCATTGGTTACATTGTTCAATCAAAGAAGTAGAATTACTGATGTAAGAGAAATATTTGTTTAGTTCCTTTTAGTTCGTCTTCTTCTTCTTCTTTGTGGCACTAGGATTACTCCTGTATGTCTGCCTTTATTCTGTTTCAGTCATTGTTGACTGTACATTATGTTTCCACCTTTTTGGTGGCCTTCAACGGGTCTTCTGCTATACGGCTTGTTGTTTTTACAGATGTTCGCTAATCTATCTGGTTCCATTCGGTTTACATGTTCGTTGCAGTTTTTTTCTTGTTTTTATTCACCTGTTATTGCGCATACTTCTGTTGGTTTGTCTGTCTCTTAATGATATGCCCGCTATTGATCTTAATGCTTTTTGAAGCTATTTTCTTGTGGCCTTTTAAAGTAATTAATATTTAAATGTGAATAAGCCACAATTAAAGGTTAAAATACGTTTATTGACTTTTCAATTTCCACTTCGGAAATCGTTCTCAAAATACGAACGATTATTCTCAAAAATATTTTGAGAACGATTTCCGAAGTGAAAATTGAAACATCAATAAACGAATTTTAACCTTTAATTGTGGCTTATTCCCATTTAAATAGTAATTACTTAATACTTTCATTTCGATATTGTTGATTTGTTGTTTCTTCTTTCTTGTATCGGTCCTTTTCTCCGCTGCATATGTTAGGATTGGTTTTACTGTTGTCTTGTATACTTTCATTTGGACGTGTACGAACTCATCACTATATAGCCCCCCATAATTATTAGACCCTCCGAGATATAGTAAACTGATCACCGAAATCCTTTGGAGATAGGTAAACTCATCACCGCAGATAGGTAAACTCATCACCAGCACTTTTTGACCCAGGACGCTGGTATCTAATGCAGAAGATTGCCTGTTACCTGTTACACTTCTCGTTTATGTGGTAATTTCTTAACTTCACAAATTATTTTAGGCAAATTGCTGTAAAATAAACATTAATATCGGATTTTTTACGGTATGGCGTGTATTAGACGTATCTGCCAATCTAAACGCTTTTGAGATCTGAAAATTCAGTTACATAGATTTTCGATAATGAACTTTATAATGAAAATATTTATGGGCATGTGCTGTTTTCGTTTATATTGGAAATAGTCCCCGATTAAAAACTTATTAACTAATTAGAAATCTATTTATTATACAGAATAAATCAAAATGCTTAAGTACAGTTTCCTGGATTTTATAAACGGTCAAAGCCTACTTGATAAAATATTATCTTGTGAAAACAGCAAAAAAAATTTAAAAATTAAAATGACTTAAAAACTTAAAACATGGAACTGAATTTAAAATTGTTCGTCAATATGAAAATGAAGAAAACTATATAAATTTGAAACATTACAAACTCTATATGCGTAGGCAAAGGAAAATAAATAATATATGTATGTACTAAGAATCAATAAAAAACTTTCCTAATTTTTTAAGGTGAGACATTGAAAAACAAATCGGTTTTGAATTTCATAATAATAATGAGCGTAGAATTAAAAAAAGAAACATTTTGTTTGCAGTACTTTTACATGTGAAAAATTAAATTATTGAATTATAAAAAATAATCAATTTATGGTTAAGTCAAAAAAATATTTGGTTCTTCAGCTGGTATTGCAAAACTTCTTATAAGAGTAGCATATATAAACCTACTATTGCAATTCAACACAGAAACTAGTTATTTGCGATGATTTTTGAATCCTGGCACTTCGAGTATGTATCAAAAATATCTAGTAAGGGGAATGTAAAGTACTTTAAAGTACAATATTGACATACATTTGTGTTTATTAAACTTCTAAATATGCAGAATGTTTCACTCTACCATCGTTCACGAAATATGGAAATTGTGTCAAGTAAGAAAAATAGTGAAGTTCTCTAGAATTAAGTGGTCTATCACCAAAAATTATTTTCTGCTATACAAGATGTTGCATGTGGCATAATCTAGGTGGTTTTTAATAGAATTCCATCTTTAATATTACACCGATGGTACTTATTATTATTACCGTATTTTTATATGTATTATTACCATACTTTGATATGTAACTAACATCTAACAATTTTGTAAATAGTAATTTTCTTATTCTTATTTCAATTAAAATCCAGAAAATAACCAACAATCAAACTTAATTAATTAAATGGTGTCTAATGTAAAACTGTCATTATAAACGTTCTGAACGAAGTTATAACAATGTGACCTTAAAAATTTAATCAGAAATCTAAAAATGTAATATTAGAAAGATTAATTTACTTAAAGCAACAAAGTAATATTATTACCTTGTCTACAAGAAACATCGTGTACAGTTGACTTAAAGAACTTACTCAAGCTGATTTTTTAATTTTTGATCAGAATGATCCGCCACCATTGCGAAACAAATAAAAAAACGGTATAAAATCTACTCATCAGTTGTATGACATTTAGTCTTACACCCTGTCGTCGCACCAGTCCACAAAAGGCAATTCAATTTTAGAGTCTTTCGCAATTGAAATTTGAAATTATTGATATCTATCATTTTCGTTCACGTTGGCCCACAACGTAATCAATGCGAAATTCTCTATCCATGTTAAAGGAACAAGGGTAAATGAAGAGAAATTTTTCTTATCGCATAGTTTTAGGGAGCTATCAATAGAATTTTGTAAAATTCGCAAATAAAAACCAATGAAATACATTTGTATTTAATACATCTGTTTTAGATTTATTCTGTCAAATTACCAAATCTTAGCGGTTTGCAAGGGGTTTCTATACCTGCCATGGGGTGCACGTAGGCCAGTGATGAGTTTACCAATCTCTTGGGGTCTATTTTCAAATCCCTACTTTTATGGCGGTGATGAGTTTGTACTATGTACGAGGGTATTTATGCTAATTGGTGATGAGTTTACGTGGATCCTTTCATTTGGTTTCCGTGGTCAGATATTTGTTTCTTCATATGGTTTCTCGGAGGCAACCTTTTTTAGTTCGTTCATAACCAATATTACAATATGTCATAATTGGGATATAAACTATGTAATTAACAATGGATCGTGCTGTAGTACTTTATTCGGAAAAACGATTATGTCCTTTCGAAGTCAACAATTTGTAGAAACATATTTAGGTTGATTCTAATAAAATTCATATATGGTCGAAAAATATTAGTAATGAGAGCCTAATCACTATTTAAAACAGATAAGATGTTCTTTATATGATTTTTGTAAGAAAGGACTTATTTTTCGAAATGTGCCTTTTGATCAATTTATGTGATCCGAATAGCTGAATCATTGCTAGATTCCCACCGCTACCATCTCTACACCCAATAGATGTTATCACCGGTGACATTTGCGGCTAGTTTAATAGCCTCAAATTAACTTCACTGGTTCGCTTTATCTAGTTCCTTTGTATAAATAACCACAATGGGCCGATTCTGGTCTGGGCGTTGGGGCAGGATAGTAAATTTGGGTGCGTGCTGTCGAAAACCGTATTAGGACTGTCGTAAATAATCTGCTTGTCACCCGTGTGTATAAATAACATGGGAAAAATGACAGGGCGGTGAAATATTTTGGTGTAGGATTAAAATTTTTATGATAATATCGGTTCATGTATGAAATTGTTGAACCTTATTTTTTTAAATTTATTAGCACCTGTATATCTTTCACAGAATCCATGAGACATATCTAATTTTTTTACTTTATTAATTGTTCTTTAGATTCTTATCGTCAGTACAAAGTTTCCGCCATTTTCTAAAAGAATACGGCAGGGATATACATTGTAGTGATCTGAAAAGGTTTTTCTGCTAACAGAGAGAGACCGAATATAGTATGAAAATAGTACCGACATACGAGCTTATTTTTAACACCCAGTATATTGAATTCTAGCTTTGTCAAAGTGACATTTTTAGGATCTATTGTTAGAACGCTCATCAAAACTTGAGTGTAATCAAATATTTAGTTACAATCGAATACGTCACAGCAGCTGCCAAAATTTTTAAAAATTGCTTATTAGGTTATTATTGATTTGTAAATAAAAACATGACATTAACATCAGAAAGAGTTTAAGGATTATTTTACACTCAAACGCAAAATAATAAAATTGAATAAAATAAATCAGTCAACATAACCTCAAAATGTGACGTATTTAATTTTAATTAAATATTTGATTGCAATCAAGTTTTGATTAGCGTTCGAACAATTGGCCCTTAGTTTTGATAACGGAAACGTCAAATATACGTTTATTTTCTCATTAGTAATAATTCCGGTTTTATTCGCAAAAAAAAACAAAATAAAGAAATTGATATTTCAAGTTCGGATAATGGTAACCTTTACAACTGAAACTAAAATTCAAATTATAAATGGCATTATTTTGGAAATAGTGCCGAAGATATAATCGGTAGGTTTTTTTTTTCATTCGAAGGCCCTGTACCAATAAAATTTACAATTCACAATATTGTTTTTAAATTTAAAAAAACTGGTTGTATTAAGAATTGTAGAAAATGCACGGATAGTGATGGAGATGAAAAACAACCAGATCGTGCAATTAATGAAGAACAAGAACAGCGTGAAACTGCCGTATGTCATCATCATCATCATCATTAGCCATTTTGCGTCCACTGCTGAACATAGGCCTCCCGTAAATAATTCCATTGCATCCGATCTTGAGCAACTTGAATCCAGTTAGACTGGATGCGCTTTAAATCGTCCGACCACCTTGTTGGAGGACGTCCTCGACTACGATAAGGTGTCTAGGCCTCCACTCTAAAATTTTCTTTGTCCATCTTCCATCTCTGAGCCTAGCAACATGTCCTGCCCAGTTCCATTTCAGGGTTGTAATTCTTTCAACTGCGTCCGTCACACCAGTTTTTCTCCTTACTATCTGACTCGAAACTCTGTCCCTGAATGATACGCCCAACATTGACCTCTCCATCGCTCTCTGTGTCACTTGTATCTTATTAATTACTTTTCTGGTAAGTGTCAATGTTTCTGCTCCATATGTCAGAACTGGAAGTACACACTGATCAAAAACTTTTCTCTTCAAGCACATGGGAATAGCTGATTTAAAGACTTCCCTCAGTTTTCCGTAAGCTGCCCATGCCAGTCCTATTCTCCTTTTTAACTCTGTTGTTTGATTGTCTCTTCCCAATTTAATCTCGTGGCCCAGATACTTATAGGAATACACTTGTTCAATTTGCGTGCCATTAGTGGAAATGTTTTTTGCCAGTACCAGGTTGGTCATGTATTGTGTTTTGGAAAAATTAATTTTAAGGCCAACTCGTGCACAAGAGCTCTGAAGGTCTTAAAGAAGTTGGCATGCATGATCTACCTGATCTGCAATAAGGACTATGTCGTCTGCAAACCTCAAGTTGTTCATACTGCCGTATGTACCCTAGCTGAAATAAATTTTCTTTATAACAGCACCCTAATTTCAAGAGAAACTGGTATTAGTGTTAGAACTGTACGAAATATTTTAAAAAGGAACAAGTACCATTCTTACAAATTACAAAAAACTCTCTGCTGATTATGGACGACGGATGGTGTTTTGTGAGGACATAATGGAACCCACTAATCGTGACGAAGATTTCATGAAAAAAATTTTGTTTACCGATGTGTCTTCTTTTGCTTTAGCTGGCCATCACAATTCATCTGTTAGCGTAGGCTACTCTACAGAAAATAGGCACATAAGTGGTGGCAACGTAATTGACCCTTTTTTCATTGTGGGCACTTTGTGTAGACATACGCTGATGATATCGTCATAATTGGAAGAACCCAAAATTAAGCAGTGGAGGCTTTCACACGTATCAAAAATGCCGCAGAAAATATCGGACTTCTGATTAACATCCAGAAAACTAAATATATGCCGGCCATATCAAGAATTCAACAAAATAACTTAGAGGTGCACGAAACGATAGAAATGGTAGAAGAATTCAGCTACTTAGGATCACTGGTAGACTACAAAAATAACACATCCAACGAGATAAAAAAAATATGCGTGGCTAACCGCTGTTATTTCGGCCTGGGCCCTCAACTAAGAGCGAGAAGTATGTCAATAGCAACAAAGTGCAAACTTTAAACAATAATACTCCCAGTGCTTACATACGGATCGGAAACATGGGCAATGACGACCCGAGATGAAGAGTTACTACGAGTCTTTGAAAGAAAAGTATTGAGAATCATATATGGCGGAGTAAACGAACAGGGTCTGTGGAGAAGGCGATATAACTTTGAACTCTATAGACTTTTTGGTGATGCAGATATTGTGAAGACCATCAAAATAAACCGCCTAAGGTGGGTGGGCCACGTTATGCGGATGGATGAGAGTGATCCCACTAAAATAACTATGCTAAACAGGCCGGTCGGAAGAAGAAGAAAGGGGCGACCTAAACTCAGACATCTGGACGATGTACAGGAAGATCTGAGGGAGATTGGAGTGAGGGGCTGGAGAAGACAGACACTCGATAGGGAAGGATAAAAGAATGTTTTGAAGCAGGCCAAGGCTCACGAAGGGCTGTAGCGCCAACTGATGATGATGACTTTGTGTAGTTGTAAATACCTAGATCTAGTGAGAAATCACACAATTCCAGCAGTTCGAGGATTACCGATTAATATGGATGAATTTTGGTAGCACTAAGACGACTGTTCAGCTCACAATGCACGGGAGGTGTTTAAAGGGAGGAGATTTTTTAAACACTACGTTTCCAGATACAGTTATTAGTACAAAATTTACCCTAAGAATGCCACCTCGCCCTCCTGATCTTGCACTTTTGGACTTTTTTGTATTGTTTTATGTAAAGCAACAAATTTACCGAAATTTCAAAGGCCTTTCAAAGCATAACATAAACGAAATGCTGTCGAACACCCGAAGGCAATTATACAATAGGTTGGGCTACTGCTCGCCGAAAATGGTGGAGTTATTAAAAATTTATTTTAAAATAGTTTTATTTAAAATTATAAAATTGTCATTTTTTAGATGACAAAAATTATTAATTTTATTAATTATTTATGAATTGAGATTAAATAAACTGTTGATTTAATTTAAGGTATGCATCTGCTTTTAAATCTTGTAATCACATCGTTGAAATATTTTCCCAGACCATCTAAAAAATAAACTTTCTTTCGGCAATCATGTACAGACAAGACTACCCATAGTGCTTACGTTACGGGTATCATAGACATACGGTTACACGTTATTCTCTCGGACACACAAATCTATTTAATATTATTTTCTCAGTTCGTTGCGTTGCCTCAATACCCTATAGTCAGATAACTTCTTTCGTTACCTATATACGGCAACATTTTAAGAATGCTTTGCATGCTTTATCAAACAACAAAACTAGAATTACTATTAACGGCTCCGGCGTTAGCTTTAGTGACAAAATCTGATTATAACCAATAGATAGGTTTATGAGTTTTAACCGTTCGAAGTGTCAAAATATTTTATTTATAATTGATGACTGAGTACTAGTCGTCAAATATATCTTGAGACTTCGTCTTTTTTATACATATCAGGCTCCACCTCCGATGCCCAGTGAACAACAAGAAAATTCATCATTTTTTGATCGCTGAAAGAAAGGTTTTTGTACAGTTTGCGAAAAGAAATATTCACAAGGAAAATGAAATTCCTGTAGTTGACTGTATACCATGAACCACAAAAGTTTTATTTGAAAATCCATTATATAACGTATAGGTATAATTAAAAAATACCCTTTCGGGCTACATAACCGAAAATTTTCGGACTATGTTGTGATGCTAAAGTATTTAACAGATATCCTGCATTGGCAACGTAAGACTCCCAATAGGGGATGTTGCTGACCCTCAGACTTTGTCTGAATGCGTTCTAGATGGCAACTAATATACTGATTATAGATTAATGGTTCCTGATTAGTTGCCATCTAGAATCCATTCAGACAAGTTCTAAGGGTCATTAACAACCCCTATTGGAAGTCTTACGTTGCCATGCAGGATATCTGTTAAATACTTTAACATCGTAACATATTTTTAACAATAATTTTTGAGGGTTTTTACCAGATATATACTTAGTGGCTCTACTCATGTATACCTAATAATTAGTGTTGCAAAAAATGGGCTTGGTCTTTTTCTTGCATTTTCACAAGACCAAGACCAAGACTGCCTAATTTTAGCAAGACCAAGACCAAGACTGACCGTGCAAGATTTACGCAAGAACTAGACTAAGCCTGCGAGACTCTTGCGTCTTGCAGTTAGGACTGAGTGTCGTTTTAGCGAGTATAGTAGGTCGGGTATATGCTATGTATATCGGGTATATGAGACGCCAAAAATGTGTAATAAAAATTTGAAAAACTGGGCTTATGCACATTACGAACAATACCATAAACATCATCATCATCAAAATCATGAATTAAAATATTCATTAAAAAAACACATTTGACACGTGCTCAGAGGTCATAATTACAATGTAAAAATTAAATATTTTGTATTCTTTTCTTTTTCTAAGACTAAACATTTTTTCTGCTGAGTGTGCGATGATATGATTAAGGTTAAACAAAATTTGCTGAAACAGCGTGACTAATATTCAAAAGTAACGAAAAAAATTAATAACAGATAATGTCGCCTACCGCGGTTATAGTTTGTTATCTTATTACCTAAAGAATCTGTCCCCTTGATACATGTATGTGTATTTTTTGCCACATATCAATCTTTTTTAAGATTTCCATTTCATATATGGTGGGTGTATGGTGGGGCATGGTAGATAGCTGAGTTAGTTAGAGCATAGGCACGGATCGCTTAGATCGTGGCTTCAAATCCCCCTAGTAACGTTAATAAATAGCAATAGGCTAATGGGTAACTGCAAGACTTTCAAGACTCTTGCTGGAAGACCAAGACCAAGACCGGGAGTGCAATACCAAGACCAGGTGTATTGGCGCACGATAAGACCAATACTGTCTAAGACTCGTCTTGTTTTTACATTAGGGCAACACTACTAATAATACTACATTGATGATGGACTTTTTAGTCTCAAACCTTTTGTAATGTAGTCCGAAAGGGCATTTTTAATTATATACCTTTTATGAAGGATTTTCAAACAAAAACTTTTTTTAAAAGAAGTGTTGTTTTTCTTCAGCTTTTTTCTCTATTGAAGTGCTATTATTGTGATTGATTTGAGTTTTTAAATTATCAACATGGATTGTAATCAAGATTAAAAAATCTTGCCTGGACAAACAAGAAAGGTAATAGTAAATATAATTGTTTTTTATGCAGCGAGAAACTGTACAAAATCAGCTTGTTGTAGATTTTTAAAAAGTACAGGACGTGATGCCTTTGCAACGAAAGTCAGTTAAGTACTATAAAACAGATCGGTCGTGAAATCAAGAATATAAAAGGTGCTTTCACATCATTTTTGACGCCTAACAACAAAAGAATGAAATCTGCCCCTGTATTCCTACCTTTTAACATATAACAAAAAAAATTAGTAAGGGCAATATTTATACAGGGTCACATAAAAAATTGAGAAGTGATGGAGGATGGGCGATTTCGATGGAGGAAAGCAAAGAATAACAGGAAAACTCTTAATAGAAAAACCTTGAAGTGCTTCGGAAAAATTTTCTTCGGAATATTTAACATGATAGTAAAGAAGTTCGGCTCATAATTATTTACATGGATAAAACTTATATCCATTATGTTAGTGCATGTATACAATTTGTTTAGCTACGGTTTGTCCAAATAGTTTAATTTATTATTTTGATTGCGATGAACACTTAATTTTCGTAAATAATTTCGCCACCAACATCTTGGCGCCAATAATTGAGACTTTTTATTGCTTTTTATTTGTAAAATTTAATTTTCCTAGAATTTTCGAAAGCTTTTCTTATTTCAGGAATAATGTCGTTAACAGTAGCTAATTCACAAGGAATGTGCGTTTCTTCCTGTATGTTTCTAATGTGCGTTGATAAGTTTTTTATGCCTCTAACCTCTAAGGTTGCTTTAAGATTTCACCCTTTCACTCACATATAAGGCGGTGGATGGTCGACATTTTAATTCCGTTATCTTTAATTATAATTCCAACAGATATATCTACAAAAAATTACCACTACAATTAGGGGACATATGCCATTGTTTCAAGAACTAATGTATAACCTGCTTGAAGAATTCTTATGACTGATACTCGAAGATTTCTTTTGCGGCATTTTGTTCTTCGTCCGATTGAAAACGATTAACTTTTAACGCCTTTTTCAGTAGCTTAAAGATGTAAAAATCGCAAGGCGATAAATCATGACTAAGGAACTAAGGATGGATGCTCTAATATCGTCCATTTTTGAAAAGCAGAAAAAATCGATTTACCAAGAATCTTTATGTCATACAAAAAAATGTTATTTGAGGTACCATACGCTAAAATTATAAATAAATACTCAGAAAAATGTAATACTCCCGTCGTCAAAGACGAAAGTGTCACGTCATTTTAAATGTTTCTACTCCCCTGTAATAAATTTCTTCTACTGTTGTTACTGTGGTTTAAACGCAAATAGTTTTTTCATCATATCAGTCATATTCTAAGGTCAAAATCCTCCTCAGTCCTAATCCATTTTTGGATGTGGAAACACCATCAGGTCTTTACAGTTTTCTCACGATTTCCCTCTGTTGTTTTTCTTTGATTCGCTGCGAATTGTTCCTGATTTTCTGCGATTATTAAACTGTCATCAGCATATCTCAAGTTACAAATTTTTTGACCTCCTACTGATATTCCACCCTTCCATTCGTCTAGTACCTTTCGCATAATGTGTTCGCTGTAGATATTAAACAGAGTTGGCGAGATTATGCATCCCTGCCTAACACCTGCCTCTGTTCTGAAATGATCGGAATGGGTGTTGTTTATTTTTACTGTGCACTTATTATTTTCATATAGACTTCTAATTAGTTGAATTAAGTGGTGGAGTATTCCTATTTCCGCCAGTATGGACCATAGCTGCTGCCATTTGACTTATCGAAGGCCTTTGTGTAATCCACAAAGCACATAGCATAGGAGTATTGAATTCACGAGTTTTTTCGATTAGCTGTCTGACATTAAGAATGTGATCTCTTGTGCCTTTTCCTGGGATAAATCCCGCTTGTTTTTCTGATATATGAGGCAATAGAAAAGCTTTTAGTCTTTCATGTATTACATGAAGTAGAACCGTGCTTGCATGGGATGCCTATTAGGGTTACCATTCTGTACTTGCTGCAATCTATAGCGGAGTTCCTTTTTTGATCGAAGGTCAAAGTAGCATATCTGCATTTTATTTTGGATTTAGTCAATGATGTGGTTATTTGTTACGAATAGTTTAAAAAGCAATATTTTTCATCATTTTATCCATAAAAATGGTACTAGCTCTAGTGTGAAGTAAACGGTAGTAAGCGATAAAAAATTATTGTAAAAACTTTTGTGGTGAGGGAACTGTCCCTTTTGCATTTATGCCGATTTAATTTCACCGCGACGAAATGTATTCTTCGTCTATCGTTTCCTACGGTCTCTTACCTTCCGACATCAAGACAGGTTTGAATATACAACAAATGTCAACATTGTTTACCCGAAGATAGAACAAGCAACTGGTCTCTTTCATAATAAGAAGAAGAAAACAAACGAATCCCACTGTATTTTTAGTAAGTAGCACAGTCGGTGATCGATAGAGGCCATTAAAAAAAGTTAAAACCCACTAAATACTTGACGTGCAGTCCAAATATTTATACTGAACCGCTCACACCGAGGATTAATACCTGGAATTCTCTGTTTTGACATGAACTACACAAGATTAAACGTTATTTCTCACCGCAACACTTTTGTTTTCAATCAAAAACCCGAAAAAGAAATATTTCCCAAAGACAAGAAGAGGTCCACCTACCGTTCCGAGCGGTTGAGGTGTATCCTGGAGATTGACAGTGACGGAGGTGAGGGATTCGATCTAAAAACGACAAAATAATTACGTGGATAAATTTGTGTTCTTATGATTATAATTTTCCATTTTAATTTACCCACCTATATACATAAACATTTAGACTTAGTTCCGCTTGATTTTCTGCGCAAATAACCATTCAATCAAATGCTTCATTTTTTCTGGAATTAGTACTCCGAGTTTACGTAACACCAGTATATTTGTTGCAGTTTATGTCTAAGTAATACCAGTACTTTTTTTCACTGTAAAATTTTAGTATCTTTAATAATTGCTTTTTTCAAGATGGAAAATTTAGTGTAGAATACGACAATGAAGTTTGATTATTGAATTCATTGAATATTAACAACAATCTCAGCAAAGGTATATATATGTTATATCTTGTACAACTCAAATAGTGAATGTTAGTCCAAACTAGTTCAATCTCTTATGTTGTTAATCACGAATATTTGTGTCTTCCTAGTCATCCCTTATCTTCTAATTTCTCTTCGATAATTAATATCAAAGCTTTGGTTTACTGCTTCTTATTCAATGTGTGAAGTTTTCCTGTTTTTAATAATATAAATCAACTGTTTTTCATTGACATTTTGTAGCACTTCAAACAAAACTTGTCAAGTCACTTTGAGATAACAAAACTTGTACAAAAACTAATATTGAACTACAAGATACCAGACGCATGGAGAAATAGCATGATGATGTCAATGCTCAAAAAAGGAGATAAAGAAGACCCCAAAAATTATAGAGGTATAAATCTACTGAACACCGGACTTAAGCTTACCACATAAGTCCTAATCAACAAAATCTATAAACTAACAACTTTATCAGATGCACAACAAGGATTTAAATCCAGAATATTCTGCGTGGACGCCGTATTTGTACTAAAACAAATCACAAAATTAGATCACAGAAGCTAATACATTGAAACAGGATTTAAAGCCTACATACAAAGAGGAAGAAGCAGAAGAAGACAAATAACCATTATATTCGTTATGGTGGTATTTATTTTAAGGTCCAATGGATCTTCCTCTCGAATTATCTGCGTTCAAAATTGTTGGAGAACTTTCAGGTTATCAGCAAATATCAGCAGTGCCATTTTCGTACTGTAGGTTGTTAATTAAGACGATATTTATTCTTATCCTGTTGTCTTTATCTTCTAAAGCCTTATCGGAGATATATACTGAATACATGATTATTTTAAACAATTATATTCTCAATTAACCAACAATTCTTGGCAACAAAGAAATAAAGAGAAGATCATAAATGTCAAACTCAATAAGATAATGTTAAATAAAAAATGTTGGACATATATCAATGAATAAGAAGATCATCATCATAAGACGTAATCTAAAACAACTGTTCTTCTTATTTCTTTGTTTCTTCGTCTTCGAGCTTCGTCTTATAGAGCTAATCCTATTTCGTTATAGTCGAATTGGGTATTTTCACTTGGTACCAGATTTGTCATGTATTGTGTCTTTCTAAAATTTATTATTAAACCAACTTCCTTACAGGCGATATCGAATTCAGTGCGCATAGTTCCAATCCCTTTTAAGTTATCTCTAAGCTGTTATCATAACTATGTCGTCCCCACATCGTAGATGGAAGGGCATTTCGCCGTCGACATTGATTCCTTTGGCGTGCCAATTTAATCGTTTTGAAGCATGTTCCAGAACTGCCGTAAAGAGTTTGTGAGATAACGCGCCTCCTTATCTGATTCCCCTTTTGATTTTTGTACATTTTGTATTTTGATAATATTCTGATAATCTCCAAAGCTCTCATTATGCTGTTAATTTCTATCGTATTGATTGCTAATGCTAATTGTTAATTGCTAATAAAAATGCCATGACCAAAGAAAAGATGTATTTGCATGTTTCGTGGACTTCGAAAAAACATTCGATAAAGTACAGCATGCAAATTTATGCAAATACTGAAAAATATCGGAATAAATGACAAGGATATTCGTGTCATTAAAAACTGTGCTGGAATCAAACTGCTATCGTAAAAATTGGAGATAACTACACCGATGAAATCCCCATACAACGAGGAGTCAGACAAGGTTGCATTTTGTGGCCAACATTGTTCAATGTTTACTCGGACCAGCTATTTAAAAAGGCACTTGAGAGACAACCATATGGAATAAAAATCAACGGGGAACTATTTAATGTGATTAGATATGCAGACGATACAGTAATTCTATCAGATACTATTGAAGGTCTTCAAATTCTGCTTGATCGTATTCACGAGGTAGGAGAGGAAATGGGCATTAAAATAAACTGAAACAAAACCAAATTTTTAGTGTTTAGTCATGACCCATATCCCGATGCAAAGCTTCAATTGAACGGAGTCCAAGTTGAGAAAGTTCACAAAATGACATATTTGGGAACTGTGATAACGGACCAACTAGATCCAGACATAGAAATGAAACGTAGAATAGCAATGACTAAAACAACTTTTATGAAAATGAAGTCATTTCTTTGCAATAACCATCTCAGTTTAGAACTAAGGCAAAGAATGGTTAAGTGCTATGTTTGGTCTGTACTTTTGTATAGTGCAGAAGTGTGGACGCTAAAAGTATCAATTATGAACAAAATTAAAGCATTGGAAATGTGGGTTCATAGACGAATGCTGAAGATACCTTGGACAGCAAGAAAAACTAATGAAGAAGTACTAAGGAGCGTCATCAAAGACAGAGAACTACTAAAGACTGTTAAACATCGAGAAATGTCTTATTTGGGGATATATAAGGGATATATTATATAGTAAGGGAAAGTCGATATAAAATTTTTTAACTGATCCTTAAAGGCAAAATAGAGGGTCGTAGAGGTGTAGAAAGAAAACAAGTTTCTTATTCCATATTGCAGAAGATCGAGAAGCTTTCGCAATGGTGATCGCCAACATCGGATAGTTCTGATATGGCACACGAAGAAGAAGATTGATTGCTATACGAAAGTCTATGAAAGCCAGGACTACTGGTCGATTGTATTCGATAGATTTTTCTATAATCTTTTTTATGCAGTGGAGATCGTTGTCGGTGCTAAAGTTTTTTCAAAAGCTTGCCAGTTCCCTAGGCTGGTAAAAATCTAATTTTATTTTCAGTCTATTCTCGCGAATGATATATTCTGGTATAAGTAATTTAACAGACGTATGTGTCAGTTTTTCTTGAGGTTTGTTGTTGAATTGCCCTTTTTATATAATAAAATGGCAAGTGCACTGTGCTATCTTGTAAGTGTTTTACTTTGGTGTAGACATAAATTAAACAGTTTATTTATATGACGATTAAAATAAGTAGAAGAAATGAATTAAAAATTTTTACAAATACACAAGTATAAGCAAGCTAATAGGTAGTTAATACTTATTTAAAGCTTGGCATTCATTCAGCGGCGTATGTGTGAAGTATTGGTCTTTCTTGAATGTTACCCGCTATTCAGATGGAAAAATGGGTCCTTGTAAAATCTGTGTCACAAAACTGTACCATAAGTTGCGTTTAATGTATCTCTTTAATTAAAATTATACCATTTAGACAAGAGGCGGACAATGCACCAACCAGAAACTTTGCGTAGAATCATGAACAAACTTTTTGTCGGACGATAAACGACAATTCTTATTAAAGAATAACCACAACGACATCGATATTAATTTAAGAACACATGAACTGAAAGAAATACATCTTTCCAAGCAGAAACTGCATAATAGAACTTTAAAGAAAAAGAGATATACCTTTAAATTGATAAAAGTGCAACAGCACAAATCTTTTTGCTTCTTTAAAATTTACGAAATGCTGAAAATATTTGTTCTGAATAAATTGAATAACTTTTCATCCCTTTACCGAGAAATTCTACGCCCTAGATGACCAGCCGGTGAGGTCCCAGATAGTCAACGAAGTGGAAGAGAATTAATTACACTATATTTTGTCAACACAGATAAAATTGATCGGATCTTCTCTGTAGGTAACACGGTAAAGCTCGCTGTAGGCGCCACTACACACAGTTTTTGAAACGAGCCGTATCGAAATGGGCCCATTTGGGTAGTTAAATATGTCAAAACAAGATTTTGGTTTCGGCTTTGTTTTGGATTTATGTGTGGAGTTTGTGGTTGTTGCTAAAATGTTTTTTAGTTATAGAATTTCGGACCAGAAGTCCATTTTCGTTTTCATCTGGTCGTTAGAGTACTAAACAACTTTAATCTAATTTAAAATTAAATACTTATTTACTTAATCAGTAGACCCATTTGTACCTTTCGGTGTTGGGCCGTTTATAATACAGTTTTTTATATTACAATATTCTACAATCTTCTGAGGTGTCCTAGCTCTTGACAAACTTTCTCCATTCCTTCATATGGTATGCCATCTGTGTTGCTTCCTGCTAAGTCTTACCCTTACTCTGCAGTATCTGCGAGATGTCACTGTTCCATTCTTTAATGGGTCTTCCTCTTCTGTTCTTCTCTATTGGTATGGCGTCCCACACTTTTTTTTACTTGTCTATTATTGTCCATCCGAATCGGTTTGATTTTTAATCTTTTTCTTATTTCTTCATTTCTGATTCTATCAGTTCTTTTTACGCCGATCGTTCTTCTGAGGTATTTCATTTCTGCTGCCTGAATTCTGCTTTGATGCCTTTTGTTTAGTATCAAATTTTCTGCTCCATATGTCACTGTAGGTCTATATATTGTTTTGTATATTGTCATCTTGGTCTTTGTTAATATTTCTTTGTTATTAAGGAATCCTCTATTTAGTGCTTGGAATAGTTTTCCTGTGTTTTCCATTCTGTTGTTAAGATCGTCCTCGATGTCTCCTTTGTTGTTGATTACTGTTCCTAAGTATTTGTATGAATTTGTCTGTATTATTTTTTGTTGGTCTATCATTATTTCTAGTTAATCTCCCGTCCCTTGTTTCCTTGATATTTTCATTATCTGAGTCTTCCCTTTGTTTACGTTTAAGTTGTATTTGCTTGCTTCCAGGTTCCATTTCTCTAAGTTGTATTTCAGTTTTTCTGCTGTTTCCGCCATTAATACTATGTCGTCTGCAAATATACACATCTCAGCGTTTATCATTTGCATTCTGTTCCAACCGATGCAGTATTTCTTGAAGGTTTTCTTACATTTTTTCACTATCTTATCTATTATATTTATGAATAGCACTGGGCTGAGACTTCCTCCTTGTCTAACTCCTTGAGTTGTTTCAAATGGTTCTGACTGCATATTTGATATTCTTACTGTGTTTGTTGTTTTCATGTATATACTCTTTGTTACTTCTATCAGTTCTTCACTTACTTGCTTCTTCTTTAGGCTTTCCCATATATCTTTTCTTTTGACCGAGTCGAATGGTTTTTCCATGTCTATAAAGCTCAGATATATTTCTCTGTTTTTCTTTAAGGCTTTTTCTATTACTTGTGGCAAGGTGAATATATGGTCTTGTGTGTTGTGTCCTTTTCTGAATCCACTTTGTACATCCTCTAGTTTATGTTCTATTTCTTTTCTGATTTTCCGTTCTATTATGGTTTCGTATACTTTTGCTGCTACACATAGTAGTGATATACCTCTATAGTTCTTACAGTCTCTTGTGTTTCCTTTCTTGTATATAGGTATAATTACTGCATTTGTCCATTCTCTGGGTATTATTTTTCTCTTCCATATTAGGTTATATATGTATAACAATTTTTCTTTTGCTTTTACTCCTATATATTTCATCATTTCTGGTGCTACTTCATCGATTCCTGGTGCTTTTCCAATCTTTATCTTTCTTATTGCTTCTTCCAGTTTTTCTTTTTCTATAGTTTCTGGATTTTCCATGTTTCTCATGGATACTCTCTTGATATGGTTTTCCTTCTCCATTGTATTCGCTTGATTTCCATTCAGAATTTTTCCCAACTTTTCTTTTTCTCTTTCTTAACTCTCTCTTTAACTTTTGTTCTTTGTCTCTTATAATTTTTATATTTTGGTTGTGTTTTGTCTTTTATGTATTCTTTCCATAACTTCTTCTTTTCTTTTATATCTCTTTTCACTTTATCGTTCCACCAAGATGTAATTAAATACTGATATTATATATTTTTATCTAGTGCTGCCCCATTCTCACATCTTAAGGGCTCCCTTTTAACTCTTGCACACTGGCATTTCCCAAAATATATTCTATCATCTGGAATCTTTCCAAACCAATGTCGTGTTTAACTTTTTGAAGCAAAGCTTCTATACCGGCGTTGTATTACTTTTTTTCTCTGCAGTAAAATGCTAAGGTGAGCGTACAGAACTAGCGCCACGAAGTGGAGTCGTCACGAGTTGCGTTACAAAGTAGTGGTTCTTCACATCGATTCACTACTTTTGATCAATTCGTTTCTAGTCATCATATATTTATTTTAAGCAGGTTTAAATTAAAAACTGCATGAAAAATATCTTACAAAATAAAGACATTAAATAAGAAGTAAAAAATTAGAAGAAGAAAGAGAAATAAAAGTCAATAAAAGATTCGATTTGCAACGATTTTCAAAAATTAAAAGTCATAAATGATATCCAATTAATAGCAATATTGAATCATCCGTTTAAATTTTTATAACATCTCTTGTTTTAACATATTTCTTTTTTATTATTAATTTAATAATTCTTCTCAATTCTACAGGTCTGTCTGGAGTAAACAATATTTGGCACCAATGTTAGCAGGTGGCGTTAGGAGCAAACATAATAATTTATTATATATAGTACAGGTTGTTTACAACTGTCGTTGTTTTCCTGTCCCTAGTTTCCATCGTTTCCTATCTGGGGTGTCGGCATCATTTAGCTGTCTTCCTTCCATGGCTTCATTCACGTCATCTCGCCAGCTTCTTCTTGGACGCCCTCTTTTCCTTCTTTCGGTTGGGATCCATTTTAATATTTTCTTTGGCCACCTCTCGTCTGCCATTCTATTTACATGACCGAACCAAGTTAGTTGTTTTTTCTGTAATGTCTTTTTCTTGCTCCATTCTACGTTTTATTTCTTCATTGCGGATTCTGTCCATCCTTGTCAATCTACAGCTTCTTCTCATAAAATCCATCTCGGTAGCTTGTAATTTTTTCCTGTTTCTTTTACTAGTGTACCATATCTCTGCTCCGTATGTTACCACCGGCTCAACCATCGTCTTATATATTCGTTTTTTCGTCGTTTTTGTGATTTTTTTTATCCCAGAGAATGGAGTTTAGGCATTTGGTAATGTTTCTGCCTTTGTTTATTCTTGTATTTATTTCTTCATGGCTATTTCCGTCTTTTGTAAACACTACTCCTAGGTATTTTACTCTATTTGTTCCTTTGATTTTGTCACTCTCCAATGTCAGGTCTTCGACTGTATTTTTCCCCACTGAGAGATATTCGCATTTTTGTTCATTGTCAGTCCACATTCTTCGTACGAAGAATAATTTATTAAATTATTTTAATATAATAGAACTTGTTATTTTTAAATTTAAATTTTATATTAAATTTAACTTATATAATGATTAAATTTACTAGCAGCTGAGATTTATTTATATTTTCATAATTTTATATAAATATAACTTAACATAAAAATACAATGTTGGATTTTTGCAATTATCAGTTGGACTATTGTATTAAAATGCGTTTATTTTTTTCTTTGTTAAAATAAATTTTCTCTCTTTGTTTTAGAATCATCACAAGGTGCAAAATATGGAGGATGCTTTTCTGGCGACAGTACAGTATTGACCTCTACTGGCGTGCGAAGAAAACTCTCCGAGCTCCAAATAGGCGAGAAGATCCTGGCTCAAGATACCCACAGCAACGAGCTCATCTTCAGCGAAGTGCTTCTCTACTTAGACTACAACCCTTCCCAGAAGAGAGAATTCCTAAAACTTACCCTCTCCTCTAACAGAACTCTAATCATTACTCCCAGCCACCTGGTGCTCAAAGAAACCTCCGAAGGGTGCAGAACAGTTTTTGCCAAAAGCATCAGTGTGGGTGACAAACTATTAGTATCAAATAATTCACATAGTGTAGTTACAGACAGTGTTATTGAAGTTAGTGGGGTTGTAAGGACAGGAGTGTACGCTCCCTTAACAGCAGCGGGAACTTTAGTGGTAAACGACGTAGTGGCTTCGTGTTATGCCATCATGGACAGTCAAGCAATTGCCCATTGGGCCTTCCTACCCGTGCGACTGGGCTGGAATCTCAAGAAGGCCACTTTGAGGGTCTGGGATGTGATTAGTAGACCTTTCCGGGCGTGGTCCCAAGACAGCGTGACTGTACGAAAGATTAGCGAACCGGGAGTGCATTGGTACCCCAAAATGCTGTACACGGTGGCCCAGTACTTAATGCCCTCCCATATGACGGGTTGATCCCGAAGCAAGTTGTGGTTTTGTTGGCCAGTGAATTTGTATATTTATCTATTTATTATTTTTTTATACATTTTTGTTAATTTTATCTTCTGAACTGCAGTATGTATATTTGTACAGTATTTTTTGGGTGTTGTGATGCCGCATCTAGTCTACGTTTTTTGCCAGTTTCTTATATAATTTAAAAAAGTAACCTAAGGCTTCTTTTATTTATTTATATGACCAAAATGTAATATTTTTGTTCGTTTGAATACACCTGTTCCAATTATTCGATATAATTGCTTCATATTTTTACAAAAATTTTGTAATAATAGTGGAAAGCAAAATAGTTTTAAAATAAAAAAATAAATATACTGTAAAAAATGTGGCTAGATTTGGATCTCAAAATTCTTTATGTATATAATACCGAGATATTTATCGAGTACAAATAATTTTAATAAAAATGCACTCGAAAACAGCCTAAATGTCAAAATATGAAAAATTTCGTTGTAAAATATTATTAGTTTACAAAGTTGTTTGTAGATGGCTGCATGACATTGGACATATCTTTAATATTAAGTAAAATTTTAATAAATTTATTACATTTGAGAAGCCTAGAAGCCAAGGGGTACAAGTGACTAAATATTGATAATAAGAAAAAGGTTTAAGTTTACCTCTCTTTTAAAATTATAAGTAATTTTTGAGGAGTGTTACATAAGCTGTAGAATAAGTTTTAGATCTTGTCTTTTTGCCCTTATTTTACAATCCATGATAAGGTGATAAGAGTGATCACTTGCACCCCCTGCCTTCAAAAAAAAAAGAACCAAATATTGACTGAACCCCTTGGGTTTGTTTTGTGTATGAAAATTTGGATTAAGTAAAAAATAAGACTCTAGTAAAAATAATGTAATTTACCACAAAATCATTAACAGAATGAGTTACAAAATTGTTTAAATTAGTTTAATACTACCATTCCTCAAGTATAACTAATCTGTTTCTGACTCACTTTCAAAAATGTTTCCTGGCTCTTCGGCATCTGGAGGAACAATAGCATTCTGGTTTCGACAGAAACATTGTTAGGCCCATTAGCGTATTGTAAGATGTTGAAGAAGTCGTGGTCGATAGGGCACTATGGCAAACGTGACTGTGAGTTGTCAAATTTAAGTTTCTTGATTTTTGGCTTGTCTTTTGTTGCTGCCAATAACGGGAGTTCGTTGAGAGGTCGACCAGCTCTTGAGGACTTCATGTTCAGCTGATGAAAGGTAGGAAGGTTGACGCTTTCTGTGTAAAACAGTGTGTATAGATATGCTTTCTCAAAATGCATTGCTGCATTTTACTGATACCTGGTACATTTTTCCTAAAGTAAAGTTCTAGTAAATCTAAAGTCACAATCCTCCATTTGCGTCAGCATGAACTTCCTACTAGATTTCACTATGATTTCGGACCACTTCCATGTTACATAAACCTGCTGATGGTTTTTCCTTTTCGCTTTTTCGATAATCCTGAAATCTTCATCACATTTCATGAATGAATGTCCCACTACGAGAAACTTGTGGTCAACAGTATCAATTTGTGTCTTTTGGACTACACAATGCCAGAACTTTGCAATATAATGACTTTTGTTTTGGCCACCACAGTTGTCACGGTACAGAATTATGTGCTTAATAGTTGGTGACAACGTTTGGATGTATTTCCAAAGGCAGAAAGCAATTTTGTTGCCACCACGATTACCTTGGTCTTCATGCCACAGAAACATCTGTGCCTGTCCAGTGCAAACATTGTGTACACAAAAATTATAAGTCCAAAGTTGACGGCTATAGTATGCTTTTTTGTAGGTTAAACTAGGAGTTGGAAGCGTCTTTCATAAATCAAAGCATACAGCTACTGTAGTTGGGTCATCTTTGAAATTCGATGAATCATCATCCTTTGCATTTTTTGCAGCTTGTTTCTTGCTCACGTGTAATTCTTTTCCAATTTTTGCTGTTGCAACTCTTTCAGGATCAACACCGTTATTAATAATATTCTGTAGTGTGTCACATTTATCACACGTATCGGTGTGAGGTCTCTTGAGTGAAAGGTTAAAATTAGTACGGAAAATCGTTCGCAGGGTTTACGTTTCTTTCCATGCACAGTTCTACATTCAAAGCGTAGATTTTTCATTATCAGTTCCACGCTCAAATTCTTCCCATTTGGAGATCTAATCCTAGAGAAATGGCTATTATGCTTAGGAAGCGGCATTAAGTGCTGTTGTTTTATTCGATGGAGCTTAATGATCTCTTTGGTCCTTGTGAAAAACCGAGTTTGTGCTGGTCATTTTTTTTATTATAACAGTAATTCGTTTATTACTGACATCAAGGGTTTTCATAAAAAAGCCTTACATTCTCTATACCCTTCTAATGTGTACGTACAGCTTGTTCTTTTTACATAGCTCGCATTAGCTTTTTTCTTGCAGGATTTTGAAGGCTAATGCAAGAACATAAAAATGTAGTTTGAAGGTCTCAGCTTCCAATTTTACAATATCTGTCAAAAATAGCTTGGCATTTGTCATTAGGGATATTTGTACTACAACCGTATCACAGCCTCTCAGCCTTTTCTTACCGGGTTGTTTGTTATGTTCTTTCCATGGTCCTGGTTTAAGTAGTTTTGGTTCTACTTCGGATTCACTGTCACTGTCACTAGATCGAGGCTGGTATATAGGATCTGCATCTGAGTCGTCTGAAAAAATAAGACATGCGCTAGTTTTATCCGATAATAATCTTATTCATAGCCTTTATAAACATAAGCTATGGGCTTTACAAAATTTTCACTTACCGCTAAAGAGGTTATGTTGAGACTCCTGTTCTTCTTCATCTACAATACTTGCGATGTCCATTTCGATTAAGGTAGCAAAACTTTGGTTACTTTATTCTTAAAGTTGTCAACTATCGTAGACTAATAAGGGTAAAGTTTGAATTAAAAGATACGAGAGTAACAGTGTCGATAAGCGTGTACAATGTACAACATTCAACAACAAACAACTCTAATGACAGTCAGTTGGAGGTTGGAGGCCAAGGGGTACAAGTGGCTCTTGTACCTCTTGGCTTCTCAGGGAAACAGCTAATATTTGAGGTAGTACTTATACCATCCGCTAGATTGCAGCACTGTACAGTGATACGCTTGCTGCCTTTGCCACAACAATATTTGACTCCATAGCAACTACTTAGTGCACGTAACTCCATTTTGTGTAAAATTGCACTTGTACCCCTTGGCTTCTAGGCTCCTGATTTTATCTATTTTCCAGTTCAATTAACAATTCCAATATATTATAGAAGTTTTAACATGACGTTTATTTTACAATCTCCATAAAAATTTTTAATTAACAATGTTAAAAATTATTTGTACTCTGCATAGATGGTTTCGGTGACTGTATTTAAAAATTATTTATTTTGTATGACTGCTTTTTCTAGTCTTGTAGCTACGAGAAAATGGAAACAATGATTTTTGATAAAAAAACCTTGTTCTTTCATTGCAAAAGTGGCCATAGTATTCATTTTTACAAATATTGTACGTAAATGTGATGTGTTAGTTTTTAATGTTCTGATATTTGTGCTCACGGTTTCGAAATAGTGTTTTTTGGCATAAAATATGATTGTTACCAGTGTATCAACATTATTAAAAACGTATATTGTTGTACAATAGCATATAAGATATTGTTAACTATGATTTTCATCCATCGTACTAGTTGTTTATATTTATTTATTTTTTGAATATGTCCTAATATTATTTAGACCATCTTTAATAGATTATACTTATTATATTTTTTATTTTTATTATCGTATTATTTTATATAGTTCACCACTTTATAGTCGTCAGAGATTTGGCCTCTAAAAATTATACACCAAAGATTGCAAGAAACCACTTTTTATGTAGCATGAACTGTTCTCTTTGAAACAACGCTTGAAGCAACCGGCGATTTTGAATGTCAGTTACGCGCTCGAAATTAATTTTAACCCTTTATCACTCGCATCTTAAAAATTACTACAGCACTCGTGTTAGATTTTATATAACATATGGGTATAGGTCAAATAAATTAGTCATAAGTACCTATTGGTTAAGTTTATTGACTTACAAAAAAACGATCATTTATATTTTTAAAACAAAATTGCAAAAAAACTACTAGGTAAACAAAAAAATGTACACATTAACCTAGAACAAAACAAATACAGGGATTTATTCCAAAAAATTTACGCATTACGCATAAAATTAGATTTCTTCCTCTTCTAGCAAGTAAAATTTGTTAAACCAGTGTGCTCTTTACATATCGGCAACTTACAGTTAATATAATAATGTTGGGTAAACCTGTTCTTCCTTCTTCTTCTTCTTCGTGTGCCTTGTCCGTTCCGAACGTCGGCAATCAACATGGCCATTCTGACTTTGTTTACAGCAGATCTGAACAGTTCAGCAAATGAAAATCCGAACCACTGCCGCAAGTTTTGGAGCCACGAGTGTCTTCGCCTCCCTGGACGCCTTCTGCTGTCTATTTTCCCTTGAACGATCAGCTGTAGTCTCTATATTTATTATATCTCATAACGTGACCCAAGTATTCCAACTTTCTTTTCTTTATACTTATTCCTACCTCTCTCTCATTACCTATCCGGCGTAGTACCTCTTCGTTGGTCACGTGCTCAGTCCATGATATACGTAATATACGTCGGTAAGCCCACATTTCGAAGGCCTCTACTTTTTTCATCAATGTTGCGGTCATTGTCCACGCCTCCATTCCATATAACAAAACCTGGAATACATAACATTTCAGAAGTCGAATTTTGAGAGGTAGGGTGAGGCTTTTAGAGGTGAAAATTTGCATCATGCTAGTAAACGATGCTCTTGCCTTTTCTACTTTTATACGTATTTCCTTCGCTTTATCCCAATTTGAGTTAAGATGTACGAATCCACGTGTTCAATTCTTTCATTGTCTAATACCAGTTGCTGTGGTGGTTGTTGGGTTTTGCTTACTAACATCCAGTTGGTTTTTGTGATATTTAGTCTGAGTCCGTATTGTGCACTTGTTTTTTGTATCTTACTCATCAGGCAGTTCAGTTCCTCCATGCCACTTGCTAGAATCACAGTGTCATTAGCATACCTTATGTTATTAATTATTTCTCCATTTATCTTTATGCCTCCTCTGCTTTCTTCCAGCGCTGTCTTAAATACTTCTTCTGAGTATACATTAAAGAGAACAGGAGACAAGATACAGCCCTGTCGTACCCCTTTCTTGATCTCAATTTTATTGGTCAATGTAGTACCTACTTTCGCTGTAGCTGTTTGACCCCAATAGACACTCGCTATTGTTCGAATGTCTCTGTAGTCGACTCCGATCTTATGAAGAACTTCAATTATCTTTTCGTGCTTTACGTTATCGAATGCTTTTGCGTAGTCTATAAAGCATATGTACACGTCTTTGTTCATATCTCTGCAGCGCTGGATGAGTATCTGTAGACTAAAAAGTGCTTCTCTTGTCCCAAGAGAATTCCGAAACCCAAACTGCGAATCTCCAATGTTATCCTCGCATTTTTTGCTTATTCTGTTGTAAATACCCTTGATGTATGCCTTCTAAATGTGGTTAATTAGACTTATCATCCGATGTTGATCACAAGACTTTGCTTTTGGTTTTTTCGGTACGGCAACAAAAGTTGACTCTAGCCAGTCTTCAGAAAGCTCCCCGCTGTTATAAATATTGTTAAAGAGTCTGGCGAGTGAGTCATAACCACAAATCTTGATATTTCGCTGTTCTTCCTTACAGGGCAAAAATAACATCTTGGTTTTATGATTGGAGTTGCCCCTTAAGAAACTGATGGCTTTTTCCCGGTTATATTTCGGATCCTGAGTCTCAACTAAAAAGAAGGATTTGGGATATTAGAACGTCGTTGAAGATGGGACATTAAAAGTTGCTTGCCAAGCTCCGCAATGTAGCTTATTCGAGATGTTACAATATTAGTGTTATTGTTGTAAATTATTTGGCTGTTTATAGTTGAAATATTTAGTAGGCTGCAAAAACCTAATACCGAGCTTTTAGATTTGAACTAACAACAACTGCTGTCGGCTATAAGATAATAGGTATTCCCACCTTTTTAACATACTCGTAGTCTTATGCGAGTCTTCATAGGAGTATTCCTGGTTGCAGAACCCAAAAGAATCAATATTTTAAGATTTTTTCTAATGGTATGGAGGGTTAAATAAAATTTGTATCAACTAGACGGTAAAAATTTTGATCACAGTGCCCTATTGATAAAAATCAAAATACGTTTTAAAGGGCACAGCTTTGGTGTGCAATTTTTGTATTTTGCCGCATATAAATCATCATCATGTTGCGCTACAACCCTGGGTGGGTCTTGGCTGACTGCATATAAACCCAGCTTTTATATAGATGTTAAATTAATAAATATTTAGTGATTTTTGCTATTTTTGACGATACTTACGAGATTAATAAAATTTAAGAGTTTAATCTTTAAAACTTATGACATGAAATTTCGATTTTGAGATTTGACAACAAATATGAAACATTTGAAATATGAATAGAAAAACGCGGAATTTAAACTTTAGCGGAATTTAAACTTTTAAATTACAAACGATCATACGCCATGGGAAAGGGCTCCACGAAGTCGGTAGTATCTGGATTTTGTAGCTTCTTCTTCTTAGTGTGCCGTCTCCCTGCGGAGGTTTACAATCATAATGGCTATTTTTTCTGAAAATTTTCAATTAGTTCCACAGAATCAACAAGAAGTTGTGACTTCTTTTCTAGTAATGTAATTGTTTCCAGGATAAAACTATAATTCGTTTTAATAAACATCAGACTTTTATACACCTCCTTATTATCGAAAACTGCTTTTGATGATATGACAGCCTGTGAAGACTCTGATATCTCATTTATTACGTCCTTTATTCTATCATCATTTTCAGCGTACAAAATAGCTGCACTTAGCCAAGTCCCCCATCAAGTTAAATACAGGTTGGAGAGGTAGTGGTATTCTATACATTGCTAATTAATTCGTTCACATGAGGAAATTGGGCTCTGACAATTTCTGCAACTCTTTAACTTCATGAGGTAAACAAGCAATATGAAAAAGATTCTGCTAAAGTATTTTTAAATTTTGCCCCACCCCAACTTTATATTGTTGGCTTTTTCAAGTTGTTTTAAAGATATTAGAAATGAGTTTCCTGGACCACGTTCCTATAGTGTGCCAATTAGCAAATTAACAATACATCTTCCACAGGTGTCTCTATTGTCGTCCAAAATAACATAAAAGAAATTATTACTTATGACTTCCCGTATTTTCATCATTGTTGATTTATATAACAGAGTCGACACTTGATTTCCTTAACGTGGATTCATCCGGGATATCAAACTTTTTTTAAAATATTTTTTAAAAAACGATCTTAGATTAACGTTATTATTGGCAATGTTATGTTATATGCAAGGCAAGGTGCAACCATTGCCTTGCACAGAAAATTGCGTTTTGTCGTTGCTAAATGAACCCGAATTAAAACAGTTTTTCAATGATTGTTGACTTTTTCCCCCATTTCTAATCCTTGCTATATTTTCAGTATGTTTGGCTGTTTTGAAGCAAGGAGAAATTGAATAAATTTTTAGAGTCATGCATGTTTCAAAAATACGCGAATTAAAAATAAACGAAATGCAAACTTTTCTTTTATTAAAAGCTACTAACAATTTTTGAACATGCCGTGCAGAACACATTTTCACTTTCCATTTGAAGTTCTGGGTACGGTTTAATCCACAGCACATTAAATTTCAGTTTGGACATTTTCTTAACAATTTATTAGACACGTTTACACTCAACTAAAAGCAGCGCTGAATTTAAGTCCAGGAAAGCAATACTGTCTGATTGAAGTTTAGGTGGGTGTACCATCGACGACAGCGTTTGTCATCGGCCACAATTCGTTCCGGGAGCTGTAAATCTATTCAAATTGTAAATGAAAAATAAATAATATTTCATTTTCTGATTATTTCTGGTTAATGGGAGGCCCCGCATCCAAATCGGTCAACTCAATTTGTGGAGATTAAGAATTGTTAAGAGCTCGGTTAAATAGTTCCTAGAAATAAACGGACAGACCCTGCA
Source organism: Diabrotica balteata (assembly GCA_918026665.1). Classification (NCBI taxonomy): domain Eukaryota; kingdom Metazoa; phylum Arthropoda; class Insecta; order Coleoptera; family Chrysomelidae; genus Diabrotica; species Diabrotica balteata. The sequence continues at coordinate 186,529,700 of OU898276.1, forward strand.
TAATTATATCTAAATGTAGTGTGCATCCCTGTCTAACTCCTCCACAGATCTTCATTTCTTCTGACTGTTGCCCATTAATTTTACCTATGGCACTTTAGTTTCAATAGAATGTTTGGATTATCTTTACGATTTTACTGTGAATGGAGTTATTCATAAGTATTGCTATTAATTATTCATCCATCGTAGCTTTTATAGTCAACAACGCACACTGTACATCAATTTGCAGCTAAAGTTTGTACAATTAAAATAAAACAGTTTTAAATGTTTTAGATCGTTTGCAAAACCGAAATTTCATGCCATATGTTTTGAAGATTAGGATCTAAAAATGGAAATTCCATAGTGATTGATTAATGCAAGCGATACATTTTATTGATCTTCAGATCAGAAGGTATCATATTTTTATCGTCGAGTTGATACAAATTTTATTTAAAATTGATTTTGCGCGCGTAACTGACATTCAAAATTGCCGATCGCTTCAAGCATTGTTTTTGAGAGAACGGTTCATTCTACATAAAAAGCGCTAATAAACATTTTTGTATAGAATTATCCCATCTACATTTTTTATTTAAAACATTTTTTCTACGGCGTACAGATTTTTGGTAAATCGATTTTTTCCCCACCACCTACGAGGGGCACTTTTGAGAGAAGCCGAGGGTAAACGTGTTTTGGGGTTCCAAAATTGAGATTCTCAGCGAAATTCAGCTTGTTCTTAGGAATTGTAGAGTTTCAATGGCATTTTCATCTCTGACGATTTGAGTATTACAATAAATTGCTTAGTAAAAGAATTAATAATATTTTGCAAAAATTGACTGAAAATTAAAATATATCTTTGTACTCCTAATATACAGTATTTTAATTAAAAATTAAAGAAAAACTATATAAAATTGACCAAAATTCATTGTTTGTGTTAGTTGTTTGGATGCAAAAAGCGACAATGTTATACGTTGTAGTTTAATCATTAATAAATAGCGAAATTTTCAGTTTTTTTGTTGCCTATTAATTCCCGACACATGTTTTAAATTTTAAGTATAAAGTGATGATACTTTTAATATCAGTTTTCATTGGTATTTTCATCTATTGGTGTATTCAATCTATCCAGGAACCTGGTGTAATTTTTTTTTTGGTTTCTATCTTATCATTATCATCTATTTATATTTTATGGATTTGCTAAACGATAGAGTGATTTTTTAAATACTGTATTCAGCATTTCTATCTCTAGTTAACTGAATCCTTTTGACAGGTTTTGTTGTTTTTTGCATCCACATAACTACTATCTTTAAAAAGTTGTTCCTTCAGTTATTTATATCTATTTATTTGAGTTCTATAAAGAGAAATTTTTTATGTAATATAAATATTACGAAACTTTTTTGTAGCTATGTATAGTTTTTGTGTATATAAATTTAATGTAAGTTTTGTAACTGTGTATAGTGTCTTGGAAACTGTACTTACGCTCCATGTATATAAAAATAAATATGTACTATACTATAATGGATTTTATTTTGTCATGGATAACAGATAGGTACATAACTACAGAAATTATAACCTGTTTGTGGCTCTAACAGCCACTGTAGGGGAAAGGGGGGAATAGTGGTCGCCTAAGCATTTTGGTTTATTTATACTGCTACATACCTTTAAAAATTATACTGTTAATGTAAATAAAAGTTCAAACCTCAGTACTTCAAACTCGGATTTGGTCAACATCGTGAAGGGTCGTAAGATGCAGTACTTGGGACATATAATGAAAAATCAATGCAGATACGAGCTATTCCAATGCATTTTGCAAGGTAAAATTGAAGGCAGAAGAGCCCCAGGACGAAGAAGAATATTCTGGCTTGCTAACCTGAGACCATGGTATAGAAAGTCCTCAACACAGCTATTCCGTATAGCAACCAATAATGATAGCCAACGTTCGGAACGGATAGGCACCCTAAGAAGAAGAAGAAACAATAGTAAACGAACAATGGGATCAATCAGAAGAAGTAAAATCTAGAATAGAGAAGGCTAGAAGTGCATTCAACAACATGGCCAAACCCTTTAAAAGCCACAACCTTAATCTGGAGGTAAAAGTAAGGTTCTTACGATGTTATAATATCTTCTTGATATTATACTACGGAGTTGAATCCTAGACACTCACTGAAGCGATGAAGAAAAAACTTGAAGCCTTCGAGATGTGGCTATACAGAAGAATCCTAATAATATCATGGACGGAAAAGATAACCAACGAGACTGTACTACGAAGAATGGGGAAAGAAAGAGAAGTGATTTATACGTCCACTAGGAAACTAAGTTCCTGTAGCTGGCTGTATACCATATATCACAAAAAATTTATTTCAAATCCTTTATAAAAGGTATATACCTAATAAAATGCCCAAACGGGCTATCACAAATATATTACAAAACGTTTTCGGATTGTTAAATCCATCATCAGTGTAAACCTGAAAGTAAATAACTACTTTAATTAAAAAGAACGTTGAATTTAAAATGTTGACTAAGGTTAAAGAACATTGTAGTTAATATTATACGATTAAAAGGAGAAAGTTAATATATCTCGGACACATAATGAGAAACGACAGTAAATACACGTTAATAAAAATAACCCTTAAAGGCGAAGTATTCGGAAAGCGAGAAAATGGGAGCAGAAGAATATCATGGTTAAAAACCCGAGGAAATGGTTCTCCACAACAACTAATCTATTTAAAGCATCATTAATAAAATAATTATAGCCAGAATGATTGCCAATATTCGAAACGAATAGGCACCAAAAGAAGAAGACTTCTTTAGTGTCTACTTCAATGTCTTGGTAAGAAGGAGGCAAACATCCGTGAGTGGGGTTTCCCCATTCTTGCAATCCATTCTTCCAATGTTTTACTCTTCTTAATGTACAGAAGGACCTCTCAGCTGTAGCAACACTGATTAAAAAATAATAAAATATACATTAAACGTCTGTAATATTCTTTTGGGCTACCTGGATGATTGGCTCTCTTAGTTTAAGTTAAGTTGTTTTCAAAATATGAGATTTTATTTGTATTTTCGATTTTTTTACTAAAATAAAGTAATAATTTGATGTCTGATGGGTTATTAACGTCCCACATATGTGTTTCAATAAAGTCTGACTGGGACATATATGTCCCGGGCAAAAAGGCGGATCTCAAGAATAAAATTAATCTAAATCACTTTTATTTTTACATAATTATACGTTTTAAACAAAAAACTTTTTTATTTAAAACCGAAAGAGAAACCGTATTTTTGCTTGTCTTTGACGGGCCTTGAAACATTGGGAGAATTGGCTAGATATTAACTTTTAACAGCTAACCGTTTAAGTCAAAATTTTCATTACTAATCCAAAAAAAGCACTCTTGGAATATACCTAATTAGTGGTTTACACCTTTCATTACATTAGAATCCATTAAATTATGCCGTTAGGTCTTGTAATTAATATTTTCATTATAAAATGTTATTCTAAAAAGTGATTAAATAATAAGAGGAATACCAGTAAGCATTAAATACCACATTAAGAATCACGACTTTGTTATTGTTATAGTTGCATTTATAAATATCGCTAAAATTTTTTGAATTTAATAACACAAAAAATATACTTTCAATCAACATCGAAACTGAAATGCAGTAAATTCACACAAAGGTTTACGTACGACATCTACCGTCAAGATTTTTATACATCTGCTGGTTGTAGTAGAAACCACTAGATTTCTCTGTGCCATCAGTATTAGTTTCGTAAATTTTAATAGAGGTCACAGCAAGCTTCAATTTAAAAAAATTAGTATTAAAATTTAAACTATTTACGAATAGTTTAAATATACTAAGAACGAATATAAATTAATAAATCGACCATTACACCGATATTTAAAATAACAAATACATTTTTCGGTTTCTTCTATTTAAGTAACCTAACAAAAATGAACAAATAATCGCATTCATAAAATTAGGGAGAAAGAAAACATAAAAATATACAGGGTGTTTCATTTAAAATACAGTTTATAGACTATGCCAGACTTGCGTGGATCACCCTATACATTCAAATTTATTTTTATTAATTTTGTCGGTTGAGTTTACCGAAAGTAAAAGCTGATTATAGACGCAAATGTCAAACATGGAACAAAAAATTTCGGTTTTTAAAAATGTTTTTGTAGTGTAGATCCTATTTGCTTCAAATATAAGAAGATAAAGCTTTAGATAAAGTACATTTTGTTTATATTATGTTATGAATTCTGCAATTTTTGATTTATATAAAACAACAATGAGTAAATATTTGTTTCTGTGGAGATTAATTGCAGTTAATTATTAGAAATTTTTTAGTAATTACCTTTTAATAGACTAGGAGGTAGATTTGACAATCGTCAACATCAGCAATCGCCAGATTACAACAGATGTTTGCAATTAATCTCGAAAGAGACAAATATCTACTCGTTATTGCTTCATATAAATTAAAACAGCAGAATTCATAAAATAGTATAATCAAAATGTACTTTTTAAAAGCTTTATCTCTTTATATTTGAAGCATACAAATACGCATTATAAAAACATGCCAACACTGCCAAACCGAAATATTTTTGACATTTGCTGTTATATTCAGCTTGTACTTTCGGTAAACTCAACCATTTTGTTCTTAACGATCGATGTTCTTGTTAATTTTGATAAATTTTATTTAGCAACATTTTTATCCAACATTCACTTATTTTTTACAGGATTACTTGGCATACTACAACAATATATTGGTTCTGATTTCAAGGTGTCAGATTATTTTATATTTATACAAAAAAAATCAACACCCTGACATATAATTTTTGAATTTAACAGTAATACCGTCGTATAAAAAAAACGTATGTGAAAAGTACCAGTAATAATGTGTAACACGGATGGAAATCTACAAATAGTTTTTTTGATGGTATAGAAATTGTTCTAAGTAGAAATTTGTCTGATATACAATTTTCTTTACAATTTTACCTTGGTCCATCTCTCGGGCAAACTGTTAAATAATTGATGTATAGCGCCATCTAGAACTGACTTTCGTACTAGCAAAAGAGATGTCGAGACCTAGTGTAGAAAACTTTCAGTTGTTTTATAGTTGTTGGAGATTTAAATTTTGTCCACATGTTTTTTTTTTATTTTTAAATTCAGTTAATCCAAAATAGCTGACTGACAGACTTAATGCGGTAGGTCATGGCTGAGCAACCGGTCCAACGGGACCAAAATAAACCCACCGACGGCAGTCAGTGGTTATCTGAAAGGTATGCATGCGTTTACCTACAAATCTGACCGTGAAAATGTTATTATGAAAGAACTGATCTCAACGTTCTGATGCAATTAGCAGACATGTGCTTCGTGGGCAAAGTCAAGATGTACAAAATGTAAGTTGGGGAATGTTTGATGCTGATTCCTGTCTTGTGTGGCTTGATTGATTTGTTTTGTTTTTTCTATAAAACGTGGAGTGTAACCTTGCCGAAAGGCTAAATTTAAATTGCAAATGAATAAGATATTTTACATTACAAAAGTTAGTCTAAACAAGTATTTTAGTAGTGAACAGATAATAATAAACGTTCAACTTACTGTAACATTATGTATACAGGGTATAATATAATACAATTTGAAGTTGAAGAATTATGAAAAGAGGAAATCTTTTGCTTTGGTGTCCTCTCAATTTTTTACTTAATACCGGTATAAACCAGGCATACTGCAACCAATCACCTTATTATACATTGTCTATTGTAGTGTTTGTGTTAAGTACTTGCCTTGTTACTACGTAAAGTCGGTGTCATTGTTATTACAAAGAATCACTTATTATATCAGAATAAGTGACCACGTAGCTTCTATACTATAACGTTTTACAATAAATGTGGAGTAATATTTAATCTGAAATTGTCCTAAACATAGTCGTTAAAGTTTGATAACTTATATTAGCATACTCGTAATAAACCAAAAAGATTTGGACTGATAGTTTTTCTAACACATAAAATATATTTAGCATTAAAAGAAAATTAAGAAGACAGAAGTCATGCGTATATTTAAATGATCATTATGTATTTACCAGACGTATAGATGTCTGCTGATATTATCTTTCTATTATTTAGAAAGTTTGGAAAATGAAGGATGCGATGGAACTACTGTGCTTTGAAAATGGCAGGTGTAAGAAGGCTAACGGTTTAAGGGATACCTGAGTTGAAAAAAATTGAATATACTGTAGATATAGAAAATAGCGAATCTCAGTTGGGATTAAGAAATTGAACTAGAAAAAGAGAGGCATTGTTTGGTATGAATGTGAATCAAGATATGTATACATGCTTTATTGACTTCTTAAGGAAGAAAGATATTGATGAACAGGATATTAGAATAATTATGCATTTATACTGGAACCAAAAAGCCAAAATAAAAATAGATAAGGAAGTATCAGAAGATGTAACATACTAAGAGGAGTTAGACTGACTGTGTATTGTTTTCCATATTGTTTAATATATATAATGAGACCATGTTTTAAGAAGATATATTTAAGCAAAAAACGGCATCTTACTAATTGTTTTCTTTACATTCTTGCATGGCGTTGAAGCATGGACGTTGAAAAAGCAGAAGAGCTACATAAATTAGAAGTATTCTAAAGGTGCGCTACTATGTAATATCGTGGATTACAAATAAAGAAGTGTTGTTAAGAATGAACAAAGAACAGAAAGTAACGCGAACAGTGAAAAAAAGAAAACGGGAATATTTTGGTCATACAATGAGGGGGACCAGATATGAGATGATACCTTTAATAATAGAAGAAAATATAAAGAGCAAGCACAGAATTGGAAAAAGGAGAATTTCTTGAATACTCCGACAGGAGAAGGAACTTTAAGAACAAGAAGACGGTTTGCAAAATAAAACAAGATGAGAAATTTCTTTACAAAAAGTTATTGTTGAAAGAATACTATTTCATGCCTTGTCCTAAATACGAATTGGTCGCCTAGAATTCAATAAAATCCTTCTAACATTAAAATAAGTTAATTCGGCAAGTGGTTTCCAATTACCTTTAATAAAATGGATATTAACCTTATGGCATTAGAGCAACCTGTAAAATCCTGGCCGTTATGCTACAAATTTAGTCAGTTATGAACATGGAGTTGGAAAACTGGCTGTACATATTCGTATGCTTTTATTGTAAATCAGCTATTAACCCACCATGTAACTTAATTATACATCCGTTTCCTAGTCTTCTACAGCTGTTATTAAAAGATATAAATTTGTCCGAATCCAGAACTTTACCATTCTTCAATAAGTCCTATTGGACCAACATACTCCCACATCATGATATGTCCCTCACAAAATTTATCAAGGAAGATAAAAGTGTTAATACATTAAGAATTCTCTTTCTAGAACTTATAAACAAAAATAAATATAACAGTTCTTTACACTGACGCGTCAAAGAAAGTAGTGTTGGATATTCTATAACTAGTGTACAACAGCCTATCGAACTTAAAAGATTTCTCTTTGATGTAGTATTCATACTGGTGAACTACTAGCTATCTCACTTGCTTTCAAATATGCCCAATAATATCCAAATACACGTATAGTCATATGCACTAATTTACTTTCCTCTATACACTACATGATTGGTAAGATGTTGGATGGTTTACTGAGCTTGCCATCCATATCGGCATTTGTCATTTTGAAACTGAGGACTTCAGGTAATTTTTGGTTGGTATATCCTGACCCTGAATGGTGAGTAATAAACCTTCGGTTTCAGTGAACATCTTTCCTGATGTCAGCAAATAGTTCGACGCTATATTGTCAACATGATCTTGATTGACCTCAGTGGGATGTCGCCCGTGTAGAGGTTTACCTATCCAGATGCGCATTTTTTCGTCATTAGTAAGATAGTTTATGCACATTCTGGTTCCCTCAGTTTGATCGTTGTTGTATCATCTACTGCACAAATGGCGCGATGTAGAGTAGATGTCTCAGCCTTCACCTGAAAATAAGTTATTAAATTAGTAATCTGTTTTTCTAATTGCTAACTTATATCCATAAGTCCTCGTCCTCCTAAATACCGCGGTAATGTCAATCTTTCTACTGCACTTCGATGATGGTGTTTTTGAGCCTTTGTGAGGTGTGTTTTCGTTGAAGATTTTCTGTATCCGTTTTTGTCCACCGAACAATACCAAATGAGTAGCTAAGCGCGGAACATGCGTAGCTGTTTTAGTGCCTTAAACAAATTTTTACTATTAAGGTGTGAATGAAGCAGCTGTTTTATACTTCTTATAAACTTACTAGTTATCTCAGTTTTCATTTGTTTATGGTCAATCTTCTGAGCTTGTTTTATTTCGAGGTATTTATACATATCATTTTCAAACACGGCCTCGATGTTCTCGCCGTTTTCCATATAAAATCCACCGGGCTGAACCTTTCATTTGATTATATTTAAGACACGGCACTTGTAAAGATTGAAGTGCATACTAATATCATTAGAGAAATGTTCTACTGTTTTCAGCATCTGATCGAGGTTTCTGGGGCAGAGGGACAAGTCCCTATTATGCCCAAAAAAAAATTGCATTAGTAACCTACTAGTAAATTACAAAATTACAAAAAAAAACCATTACAATTTTTGGTATATAAGAAAAACAATATTTTAACTATAATATAATACGGTTCAAAAATGACACCAAAAGTAAAAAGATTAGCAAAGATACAAGGGCTCTCATGGAAATACGACGAAACCTAAGCGAGAACGAAAAGGGAAACAAAGAAGAAGGGAAATAAAAAACTAAATAAAAGAATTTCAGCGGAAATTAGAAAAGATGTAAGAAGATATAATACTAATGTAATTACTCAAACAGTGGAAGAGAACAAAGGTTTAAAGATAATGAAAAGAAAACTTACGCAAAGTAAAAAAGAAATATACAAGCTGAGAGATAAAGACGGAAAGGCAACAACAGATAAACAAAACATTCTGAAAATAACTAGAGAATTTTATAAAGACCTCTATACCAGCCAAATACCACAAGACAATTTCCCGACACGAGTAAAGACTCTCATAAATCAGGGATCGGAAATACTTTTACCCATTACTGTGTCAGAAGTAGGAACAGCTTTAAAGGAAATGAAGAACCATCGATCGCCTGGTGATGATGGACTCGTTATCGAGGCAACAAAAACAGGTAGAGAAATTTTATTAAAATCAGTAAGCGAACTGTTTACTAAATGCTTACATGCGGGTACGATTCCAAAAGACTGGAACAATGCAGTAATAGTCTTGTTACACAAAAAAGGCGATATTACTAAATTAGAAAATTATAGACCCATCAGCCTCTTGACACATATGTACAAACTCTTTATGAAAATCTTAACAAAGAGGCTAACACCTAAACTTGATTTCTATCAGCCCAAAGAACAGGCAGGCTTCAGGCCAGGATATGGCACAAATGGCCATTTGCAGATCATAAAGATCTTAATAGAAAAGTGCATCGAGTACAACATACCACTGGTTCTTGCATTTGTCGATTACGAGAAGGGTTTTGATTCTATAGAGTTTGAAATAATACTGGAAGCCCTAAATCAAAGCCGAATAGATTACAGGTACACGACACTAATCAAAAACATCTATCAGAACGCTACATCAAGTATACGACTGCACGAAGACACAGAAAAATTCAGCTTAGGTCGAGGAGTTAGACAAGGAGACAATATTTCACCAAAATTGTTCACGGCAGCTCTATTCAAAATTATAACAAATCTCGTAATGAGTGGAAATATAACTATTGACAATAATACCATACAACAAACAGACAAATATCTGGGACACGAAATCAAAATAAGCAGAGACAATCAAACACATGAAATACAGAGGCGAATAGGTCTAACATGGGCAGCATTTGGCAAATTAAGCCATATTCTAAAAAGTTCAATTCCCATGTGTCTCAAGCGAAAGGTTTATAACCAATGTGTTTTACCTGTACAAACTTATGGAGCAGAGACTTTAACACTCACGCAAAAATCTGCGAATAAACTTAGAGTTACACAACGAGCCATGGAACGTGCAATGCTGAACGTGAGCCTTCGAGACCACATAACAAACCAACAAATCAGGCGAAGATCAGGAGTTCAAGACGTCATCGAAAGAACCACGACGCTTAAGTGGAACTGGGCAGGGCACTTAGCCAGAACACAAGATGGACGGTGGACAAGACGTATTATGGAATGGAGGCCCAGAAATTATAAAAGAAGTCGAGGACGACCACCGACTAGATGGACCGATGACATTAAACGTGTAGCGGGAAACTGGCTACAAGCGGCCCAGTGTAGAGAACACTGGAAAGAACTGAGGGAGGCCTATGTCCAGCAGTGGACGCGATTGGCTGATTGATGATGATTGATGATAATACGGTTAAGTTTGTTTTTGAACGAGTTGGTAGAGGGAGCAGAGTCAATGTTATCATTGAGGTTATTCCAGCACTCAAAAACTCTATTTGGTAGAAAGTTTTGTCTTGATCTCGTAGAAAAGTTTTCTTTCTTTAGTTTAAACTGATAACCTTTGAGAGGTTCATCTTGATTTATGGTACACATTTCATTGAGATTTCCAAAATTGAATTTTAATATTTTAAATGCTGTAACTGTCTCCACGTTATCGGCGAAGTTAAAAAAACGTTATACTAAATCTTTCTGCACAAAAGATGCACTTCTCTTAGCACGAATCCTCATTTGACAACAGACCTGGTATTGCAACTGTATATTAAATAATTCTTTATAAAAATAAATATTTTTATGTAACCGTAAGTCACCTATTTACCCACACATAAATACATTCACTTTAAAAACAATTATAAATTTAATATATAACCATTAAAGATCTTATCTTATCTCGACACCATGATCTTTCGCGATCATATAGAAAGGTCCGCCGATGTACTAACCAACTAAAAATCCTCACCAAGGACGTCAACATTTTGTTTAATACCATAAACTTCAGGTGACGATTATTATAATGTCAGTTTGTTGCGACTGCTGTGCAACATTTTTTAATTTAGTTTATCAAAGTGCTGTGGGTGAAAAAACGTCTTATTCGGGTGTGTGTCGTGAGTCTTTTTGAGTGTTATTTTGTGTTACTGCAATGAAGTTCATCAAAACGAAGAAAAAATATACGTAAGTTGATCATTTGGTACAAGTTTCAAAATGTGATATTTGTTTCTAAGGTCATTTATTTCTCGTCAATTAAAGATATTATGTTATGAACAGAATGTAAGGTTAATTATAGTTATTACCAAATTTTATGGTTTTATTTTAAATCCTATTAGTATACATTGCCAAGTAAATGTTTTATACGTATTTTAAAAATAAATTAAACTACATCAAAATAAATGTTTACATCAAAGGCATTGGTCACAGTTCTAATGATACTTACAACATAAAATTTCAAATTACAATAAAATAAGGTAAGAGATTAAAATTTACAACTGTCTTTGAATTTACATTGACAATCACAACAACGACCAATAACTAATATATTGGAACACATATAAACTAAAGAAATAACAAAGATTTTTGCATTAACAACAAATCACACAAATTGACATAATTAATGACAATAACTAGGGACATCTTCACAAATATTTAAACGTAATCTACAGATATTTTCCAAAGATATACGTCGGCCAAATAATCAGTACTTTTGAAAATCGTATAACACATCACACAATTTCATTTTCTATAATATCCACTTTACTATGTAGGACTATACCATGTAGGCGAGTTTTATCAGCTTGGCACATTCGCAAAACAATACACAAATAAATTCGCGGTGGCAAATAGTATGTTTATAGAAATCAATAAACGCAAAATAATATAAATATTTGGATTTTTCCATTATTGCATATTTAAATGAATGAGTTTATTGTTTCTCATACAAACACAAAAATGAAAAGCTATATAAGCAGATGCAACAAACACTTTCATAAGAGGTACACGCTACTAACAAAAAAAAAAGATAAAGAAACTTAAATAATATCGGGACCGATCAAGGAAATAAGTTGGGTTCATTAAATAAGAAATAAAATATAGTTTTACATTGAACGAAAAGGAGCACAGAAATAACAAAAACGATAAAAATTCGACAGTTACAATATTTCGGTCATAATATAATGAGACATCCATCCATAGAGGTATAACCTTCTACATCTCATAATACAGGGTAAGATCGCCGAAAGGAGAGGCCTAGGCCGAAGAAGAACATCCTGGCTCCGAAATCACCGAGAATGCTATTAAGAGACCACCGCTATGGCCATTTATGTAGAGTCGCCATCTCCTTCTTCGCGTGCCATATCGATCTTCTGCAATATGGAATAATTGTCCTGCATTTGGTATCTGAGTCCATTCACGAATGTTTTTTAACCAAGAAACTTGTTTTCTTCCTACACCTCTACGGCCCTCTATTTTGCCTTTAAGGATCAGTTGTAATATTTTAGGTGGGTGATCAAATTATTATGATCACTTCAAAAAACTTTGTATTTTGCTGTTTAATAAAGAATGAAACTGCATATAAACGTCTAATGATGTGAATATAATATAAAAATAGATCATAAACACGGTCTTATTTAAAATTTTAAAATATTTTTTTCTTTTACCTAAAATAACAATTTTTTTTTAATATTTTGTGTGACCTCTTTTAGCTTCAATGACAGCTTTGATCCTCCTTGGCATGCTTTGATTGTTTCTCAGGCACTCTTCTTATATTTTATCTTTTCTGGGCCAGGTGGCAATGAGTCTCAATTAACTGCTGCTTATTTGTGACAGTTTCCTGGGCAATCCACCTCTTCATAATAAACTCCCATATATTTTCGATCAGATTGAGGTCTGGGGAATTACCTAGCCACTTCAGTACTTTAATTTTCTTATGTTTCCAGGTACGATGTTACTGTTTTTGCCTTATGGCACGGTGCTGAATCGTGCATAAAGGTAAAATCCTCCGATTCGCCAAATCAGTCTTTGATTTGTGGCATGAGCTTTCTTTCCAGAACTTCAATATACTGATGTTGATTCATCATTCTATTTACAATGTACAGCCTCCCTGTGCCCTTACTGCTAATCACAGACCATACCATGATCTTGACAGGATGCTTTACTAGCTCCACTATGCAATCCTTGTGATATTTTTCAAACTACTCGCCTTCAAACGATGGCCGATTTATCCATGAGTATTTCCACTCTAGGCTCATCGGAGAAATAAACCTGTGAATAAAAAAAAATACAATTTATTTTTTTTAGGATAAAAACAGTGGTTATAGGGATTTAAACTTTAGTAGTTACGTAATTTCTAATTCTAATTCTCAATTGTCCAATTTTTGTGTTCTTTGGCCCATTCCAGTCTCTTATTCATCATTGCGATGGTCAACTTTGGTTTTTTGGCAGGGCGACATGATTTGAAACCTTGCTCATCAAGCCTTCTGCAGACTGGCATCCCAATGTCAGAAGCTGGCATCCCAGCTTCATGAATAAGTCCTGTTAGGATTCTTCTTGTCTTTTTTTTATTGTTTACGAAGATGTCCCTCATTTTTCTTTTGTCTCTGGGCGTAGTGATACGCTTTCGACCACATTTTTGGGCACGCTGGTGAGTCAGAGTTTTGTTCGTATCAATTTTTTTTCTTGATATTGCTCACTGTTGCTTGCGCTACTTGGCATTGTTGAGCTATCTGACGTCGGGAAAGCTTTGTCTCCACCATTTTAGACACAGGGACGTCTTTAGTCTTACCCATTATGATTTTTTTCTCAAAAATTGAAATCTGTTGGAAATATCTTTAAAATTAAAACTGATAGTTTTTTTTTACTTACAATCACCACTAATACATTAATAAAACATACTACAAAGATAAAACGATACTAATCTTTCAAAAACAATACAAAAACATACAAATTCAGTTGTAAATTCCAATCGCAAATTCACCACAATGTATGTGTTGTCACGTAATTTGACACAAATGACAGTTCTAGAGTTTTATACGTCAAAAAAGTAAGGTTATTGGGGACAAAATATATTGGCATACCTTAATCCTATAGCAGCATATGATTTTTTTTATAAAATTTTTGAAAAAATTTGAAAAATTTAAACTTTTGTCACTGATCATAATAATTTGATCACCCACTGTATATCAACTTCTTCTTATTATATGTCCCAGATAAGACATTTTTCGATGTTTAACAGTCTTTAGCAGTTCTCTATCTTTGTTGACGCTCCTTAGTACTTCTTCATTAGTTTTTCCTACATTTCCAGTGCTTCAATTTTGTTCATGATCGATACTTTTAGCGTCCACACTTCTGCACTATACAAAAGTACGGACCAAACATAGTACTTAAATATTCTTTGCCTTAGTTTTAAACTGAGATGGTTATTGCAAAGAAATGACTTCATTTTCATAAAAGTAGTTTTAGTCATTGCTATTCTACGTTTTATTTCTATGTCTAAATCTAGTTGGTCAGTTACGACAGTTCCCAAATGTGTCATTTTGTGAACTTTCTCAACTTGACTCCGTTCAGTTGAAGCTTTGCATCGGGATGAGGGTCACGACTAAACACTAAAAATTTGGTTTTGTTTGAGTTTATTTTAATGCCCATTTTCTCTCCTACCTCGTGAAAACAAACAAACAGAATTTGAAGACCTTCAACATTATATGATAGAATTACTGTATCGTCTGCATATCTAATCTCGAACGAACCATTATTGCTCCTTTAAGAGCAAAATTCTTTCGTAAGTACTTTGAAAACCTGGAAACTGGGCATCCAAGAAAACTTGTTTTTTTGGATGAAACATGGATTTGTTCAAAAGGCAATAAAACAACCTACTACTGCTTCAAAGAAAGATAAAATTGTTACCTGGCTGACAACAAATAACATTCAATTTGACCCAAAATTTACAGAACCTGAATTATTACAAGTTGCAAAAATGAATAAAAAAGAAAATGTGTGTATTATTGATGAGTTACTAAGAGAGCATGGTCATGAAGTGTTGAGACTACCTCCTTATCATTGCGAATTCAACGCTATTGAATTAATTTGGGCAAATTGCAAGTCATATTACAATAAGCATATTGGTAGGGACGGATATTACAGTGCTGTTATAAATATGTGGAAAGAGGCGCATAACCAATGTAATGGAGACATTTGGGAAAAATGTGTAAGACATACTCATGAAATTATTCAAAAGTGGTATGTCCGAGAGCAATATATAGATGATATTGATATTCAACCCATCATAATAAATCCTGAAGATAGCTCGGATTCTCAAAGTGAAGGAAATATATAATTTTGATATTTTGTTTTTTTTTTTATTTCAATTTATTTTAATAATTTAGTCATTTAGTCATATTTGTGAAAATAGGTTGTAACAAAGTAATTGATCCATTCTTTAGGCTAAAACAATGAAATCTTTTACGCATAATTTTAAACACTTTATTTTAAAAACTACAGAAGTGTTCGAAAACAGCTAGTATAAAAAATAAATACTAAGTCTCTAGGTAGGTATGCGACATAAGGAAAGTCATGTTATTTTAGCCTAACAGATTGAGTTTAAAACACCCTTTAAGTTTTCTACAAATTCATGTATTTTCGAAATTTTTATTTTTCCATTGTTTTTATTGTTTTGTTTTGTAAAGTTTAATTAATTTTTTTTGTGTTAGTAACTTAGTTCGAAAAGCATGGACAAGAGATTTTTATTTTTTAGTTAAAATTTAAGTGTCATATGTATACGATGTAAATGTTTAATATTGTATTTTGAATGAAAACTTTTTTCATCCAGTAACTGGCTTCCGCTCTTGGATGCTTTGGTGTATAAATAAATAAATAAATATGAGAATTTAAACTGTTTGATCTTGGGTCCATCTTTCTCGACTACAGTATTTCAAATAGAGCATTTCTTCCAATAATCATAATAACGTTGAATATGTAGAAAACTCAAAATTACGTTCAAAACAATTCTATAATGAGTTTTTAACAACCAGTACAATGAATAAACAAAAACAATCACTATAAATACGTTTAACGGGATATTAAAAATTTCCTAATTATTTCATGAATCTAGAAAAGACTTACATTTGATTTAAACGCTTTGATTTAATTCGTATAACTATGATGTGCAAAGATTCAGCGAACGGAGGGTATGGATGTACCTATATCAATTAAACTACTCTATAAAATCTGGTTTGATTTATTGTGCAAACCACCTTTATACCGTTTGTGTTGTTTATTTGTTGTATATTTAGGAGTCTGTTTGTGTTAACATTTACATAATACGTTATAGAAAGAATTCTGAGTAATTCACTAAATATAACAATAAAATGAAAAAACATGTATCTTTCAGTCAAAATGCTAATAAAACGTTACAAAAATAGAAAACGTTGAGTAATATATTATTATGTGCATATTAAAATGATAATTTTTAATTTAACAATTGACAGTAAACTTTAATGTTGAATTAGCTAATAGGTAAGTTTCAAATAAATCAGTCTTTGGTACTTCCTGCTTAAAAATATAACAAACTTTAATTCGCATAAATAATAATAATGCAGTAAATTGTATTTTAAAAACATATATCAGTGGTCTCGTTTAACCGACAAGACGAATCCCTAAACTGAGGGATAAGTCTCAATAAATTGAAGTGTGGAAAATGGTCTACAGCAGGGGTTTCCAAACTTTTTTGTACCACCACTTTTTTTTGTTAAAAAGAAAGCTTCTCGCGCTCCCCGTCCATAACAATAAATTGTATGGGCCTAGGAACAAGAGAAAAACAAATAAGTATTACATTGAAAACAAAACCTTTATTTATACTGCCATATTATCCAACAATATTAGTTTTCGTAAAAGACAAACATAGATTAGGTTGGTTAGTGAGATGGATGGGCTTGCATTTTTTTTACTGGTAAACCTTTTCGTTAGCGAGTTTTAGTAAGTACACAACGCAAGTCACTAGCAACATCAAGTTTATTCCGATACTTTGTTTTAATTACCACAAGTGTTGAAAATACTTTTTCGTATAAATAGTTGCTTGAAAAAGGTAAATATGTACGAAGAGCTTTCGGTGATATACTAGGATACACTTTGGAATATTTTAAACAAAATGAAGGTTTGTAGATTATAAATATCAAAGTTGTATTTTCCAGATAATCATGTTTTATTTGCAAATTATCTTGTTTAGGCAGGGAGGCTATGGTGGCATGGAATGGGTCAGTTAACGTTCTGTAAATACTATCGTCATTATTGTTTGGGTATTTCTGCAACTCTTCAATAAGCCTCTCCAAATGGTTTGATATTAAAATTTTCAAACTTAATCCCTCATAAATGTCCTTGACGCTTGTTTCAAAGTTGTCTGAGTTGTTTCAAAGAGTCAAAGATGTCTGACAAATACGCCAATATTACTTAAGGCTTTAATATATTTAATATTTTTTGAAGGTTACGGTAAGTTCATTTTGCTTTTGATGTTCCAAGAAGCTGATTACTTCGTCTCGAAGATCATCCTTCTATATAAAATAGCAGTGTTTTGTGAGCACTTCCTAAATCTTTACAGTTTTAAACAGTCGAGTATTCAACGCAGTGTTTTTTATTTAGTTTACTTCTTTAATACACAAGTTTAAGACACCATTGAGTTCATTTGGAAGTGTTTTTGATGCCGAGGCTTGTCGATTCCAGTGAAACAATGGATTCCACTCACAACAGCATTTTTCTCTTTTACTAATTGCACAAAGCCTGAGAGAGAACCAAGCGTTGAAGGTGAGCCATCAGTACATAGGTACACCGATTAGTTTTTGCTAAGAGAGCTCATGTTTGTCAACATGACATTGCTTTTATAACTTTAATAGCTTTTGTCGTGGCCTCCAAATCTGTGGAAAAGAGTAGCTCGTCTTTCATTTTTTGGTTTTCAATATACCGAACATAAACAATTAACTGAGAAAACTGTGCTTCAAAATTCGATTTTTTGAAAATTATTAGTATCTTTACTAAAATTAGAACTGAAGATATTGCGACTTTTATAAATTTAAATTTATGAATTTAGTTTTTGAAATAGTAAAATCTCTTCGCTTTTAAATCATTTATATTTGCGCATCATTGACGGCTCATTTTTAAAGTAACTGTTTTTAAATTTTTTTGTCTAAACTTAAACTCTTTTCAAATTGTTCTTTTTAAATTGCTCATTGTTTATAAATAAAGCTCCCATGAAGTTTAAAAAAAGGCTAATTCGGCTTTTAATAGTCGTAGCATATTGTGGCGAATATGATAGATAAAAAAATAACTTCCTATAAGTTAAGGCGTCTGAGTTATTTTAATTGTTTATGAGCCTAAACTGGGAAAAGATGGGGAGACACTATTAATCTTGAAAAAAGGTGACCGAAAAAACTTAGCAAACTATAGACCTATAACATTACTAAGTGTTGTATTTAAACTACTAACGAAGATCATGACAAATAGACTAACAACTAAGCTTGACGAATACCAAGCAAGAGAACAAGCGGGATTCAGAAAGGGTTTTAGGACTAGCGACCATCTGCTAACAGTAAAAATACTGATTGAAAAGTCGAACGAATATCAAATCCCATTGTACATGACATTCATAGACTTCCGAAAGGCGTTTGACAGCATAGAACATTGGGCCATCAAAAACTCACCACAGAACGGCAGAATTGATTACAGGTACACGTACCTAATAACAAACATATACAAAAATGCGAATACCACAATAAAATTGACGAACGAACACGCTAAAGAACCAATAAAATTAGAAAGAGGAGTCAGGCAGGGAGACACAATATCGCAAAAATTGTTCAATCAGGCTATGGAAGACATATTTAAAAAATTAGAATGGGATACATACGGAATAAGAATAAATGGAGAGCTCTTGAACCACTTGAGATATGCAGACGATATAGTCCTGATAACAGGTAAGAAGAAAGAGTTACAGAAGATGGTTGAGGAACTAGATAGAAAAGCGACAGAGGTAGGTCTAGAGATGAACTATAGTAAAACCAAGACTAGGACAAACCAAGAAGACCAATTAGAAATAGTAGTCAAACAGAACAAATTAGAGCAGGTGGCAGAATACATATACCTAGGACAGATAATAAAGCTGAACAGATACAATCAAACAGAAGAAATAAAAAGAAGAACTAGAATAGCATGGGCCTCATTTGGTAAACTATCATATATTTTAAAAAATAAAAAGTTCCCTCAATACATGCGAACAAAAGTATTCAACCAGTGCATTTTACCAGTTATCACATATGGCTCACAAACATGGACTTTCACAAAGGAGAACATCGACAGGATATCCAAAACACAAAGAACAATGGAAAGACAGATGCTGGGTATCGGTCTTAAAGACAGGACAAGAAACTCATGGATCAGAGAAAAAACAAAGGTGAACGATGTATCAAGACAGGTTGCAAAACTTAAATGGAACTTCGCCGGTCACACTCTCCGGCAAAAAGATGAAAGATGGAATAAGCGAATTCTACACTGGAGACCATGGGAAAAGAAAAGAAAAAGAGGAAGACCACAGATGAGATGGACTGACGATCTTAAGAGAACGGCAGGAAAGGACCAGTGGAGATTAACAGGGGAGGCCTATGCCCAAAAGTGGGCGTTTAAGGCTGATTAGATAGATAGATAGATGAGCCTAAACTCACAGTACTTTTGCAAACCTATATTACAATATTTAACATATACTTTTTAATTGTTAAGTTGTTTCATTTGATAAAATAAGCCTTTTTGTTTAGTTCAGAATTCATGTAGACCTAACAGTTTAAGCATAATAACATCTTAGATAAAAGCTTTTTGGGATAAACAATTTTAATTTTGTAATAACTATTAAGTGAAACTTCTTGAAGTTTCTAAAACTGAATATTTGTGATTTCCCCCTTATTGCCATGCAAAATCAAAGTTTCTTGTGTATTTGTAAATAAGTTATTAATAAATTTTCATAGTCATAAGAAAATCGTTAGGTCTCTGGTCTATAATGGCCGACGCGACAATTTTAGAGAATTGCTATTATCCAATTTTTATTGATTCTTCTTAAATCGTCAGTCCATCTTGTAGGTGGTCGACCGACGCTTCTCTTGTCTTCCCTTGGCCTCCATTCCAATAACCTCTTTGTCCATCGCTCATCTGTCATTCTGGCTATGTGTCCTGCCCATCTCCATTTTAGTCTGGCTATCTTCTCGATGATGTCAGTCACTCCGGTTCTTCTTCTCCTGATGTCTTCGTTAGTTATTCTGTCTCGCAGAGTTATTCCTAACATGGACCGCTCCAGTCTTCTCTGCGTGACTCTCAGTTTGGTAGCTGCTGCTTTTGTTAAGGTAAGTGTTTCTGCTCCGTACGTCAAGACTGGGAGGACGCACTGATCAAATACCTTTCTCTTTAGGCATGTGGGCAGCTCACTTTTAAAAGTTTCTCTCAGTTTTCCAAATGCTGCCCACCCAAGGCGGACTCTTCTCTTCAGTTCATGAGTTTGGTTATCTCTGCCAATCATAATTTCATGTCCCAGGTATTTATATCTATCTACGAGTTCTATTTCTTTCCCACCAATACTGATGTTCTGGTTGGGTACCAAATTGGTCATGATTTTTGTTTTCGGGATATTTATATTTAAACCTACATTTTCTGTAGCCACAACGAGTTCCTGTACCATCTCTCTTGCCATACCTAGATCTTCAGCTATTATAAGTATATCATCGGCGAAACGTAAGTTGTTTAAATATTCTCCATCTATTTTTATTCCCTTTGTCATCCAATCCAAATTCTTAAAAGCATGTTCTAGCACCGTATTAAAAAGTTTAGGTGACATTGGGTCTCCTTGTCTAACCCCCGTTCTATTTTTATGCGATTACTGTTAGTATGTAATTTGACAGTGGTTGTTGCCTGCAGGTATGTTTTGTATAATAATTTAGTATATCTATAATCTAGCCTGCATTCTTTAAGCGCCTCTAATATTTTGCTTAGCTCAACTGTGTCAAAGGCTTTGTGAAAATCGATAAATATTAGAACTAGAGGTTTATTGTATTCCACTGCTTTCTCTATTAGGGTTTTATACTTTGTAGATGGTCATTTGTTCCGTAACTTTTTCGGAATCCTGCCTGTTCTCTTGGTTGATGGCTCTAATTTTCTTTCCATTCTCTTAACTAGTATTCGCGTAAACAACTTATATATATATATATATATATATATATATATATATATAAATATATATATATATATATATATATATATATATATATATATATATATATGGCTGAGGAGGCTAATCGGTCTGTAATTCTCTAAATTTGCTTTGTGTCCTGCTTTGTTTAATAGAATCATAGTAGCGTTGTTCCAGTCTGTTGGAATATTGGCGCTGTGAAGGCAGATATTGAAAAGTTGTTTAATTTTTTCAAGTAATACATCCCCTCCAATTTTCAGTGCTTCTGATACTATTCCATCTTCACCCGGGGTTCGATTATTTTTCATTTTCTTCAGGGCTTCTTTGATTTCTGATTTTGTTATATTGGGCATTAAATCTGATCCTTGGTTTAATACCCCAGTTTTTAGTGTAATTGGAGGTTCCGTATTGTTATCTTTTTTTCTTGATCTATATAACTCTGTGTAGAACTCTTCGACTATTCTTAATATTTCATCTCTGTTCGTTGTTTCTTCTCCAGTTCTGTTTCTCAGTTTGTTAATTTCTATTTTCCCTTTTTGTACGCTCCTCTTCAAAACTTTCATGTTCTTATTTTTCTCTATTGCCTGTTTTGTTTTTTCTACATTGTAGTTTCTTATGTCTTTTCTTATTGCCTTTATGATCGTCTTATTTATTTGATTTATCGCTTCTTTGCTTGCAGTGTTATCTCCTTTCATTTGTCGCCTTATTTCTATAAGGGTTTTCGTGGGTTGACTCAGTTTCTCATCTTTTTTGCTTGTCGGACAATATTTAGTTTGAGCCTGTTGCATTGTGTTGACTATTTGTTTGTTCAATATATTGATGTCAGCTGTTGTTGTATCTTTCAATGAATTCCCAATATATTTTTTGAACTCCTGAATGTTAGTTGGATTTGTCCATTTCTTTGGTTGTTTCTTATTTATCATTTTGAGTCTTTCTTTTTCAGTTGATATCGTTATTTTAGCTCTTACTAACCTATGATCACTGCTTGTATTGAACTGGTTTAGCACATTTACGTCTTTAAATAATTCTTTTTTGTTTGTTAAGAAATCGTCTATCTAAAGTTTGAAATAACTGATCTATCTCTCACAAAATCAAATAAAACTTATATTCTCAATATTTTTATACGGGCAGAAACTTAGAGGTTTTGCGAACCTGAACGCCAAGAAATGTATGCCTTTGAAATATAAACTATTATATAAGAACAGTGCGCATACCTTGGACAGCAAACCACTTATTCTGCAGAACACTTAAAGCAGCTCAAAATAGAGATCAATGAAGAAAATTTGTTAGGATTTAGTGAAGGAAATCACCATCTTTGAAGTTAATCACATCTTAAAATCATTCAGGCATAATTCCATGAATGTTAGCTTCACACCATTATCACCATTTTTTTTTTGGAAAAAGTGAGAAATAAATCATACGCCATTCAACAATATATAGTAGTTTCAACCATGTTCTACCATCCATCAATTAATAGAGTACCGGCATGTAAGTAATGTTTATTTTATTTATTTATTTGCTCATTTGTTAATTTATTACAATCGAAGAGACTATTTTATAACAATTTGTGGGCCTTACCTTGTCTGTTACTTTTAAAATTTATATACCTTTTATTCAACTTACTCATTTAAATAAAACCACAGACATGTAATATTGGCATAATTATGGTAATTTACAACATCTACTTTGTTTATCGTTATTGGACAACACCCTAATATGGGTTTTTATTATTTGAGCATTTGTTTAACTTTGTATCGAGACCTGAGGATGCTTTGCATATTGTAGAAAGCGAAACCGGTCGTCAGATAGTTAAATTAAATTGATTGTGAGTAAGTCTTATTTATTATTTCTTTACCTATTTGAAATGGACTCACACAAGCAACACATTCATGACTTAAAATATTCTTTATGTGTAAATTTTATTGTATTCTTTTACGCTGATTGTTAAGATAAAGGCAAATTTTGATATTTTGATATTTATTCTTCGTCAAATAAAATCAATAATACCAAATTTTTGTAATATACTATTTTTCTCTGTCCAGATAAAGAACAACTAGGAAATCTTTGGACACACAAAACATAGGTTAATGTAAAGAGATTTTTCACCCTGAGAACAATTCAGTTATGATTTTGATTTGCTCAATTAATCAAGTAAAAAAGTAATAACATAATAATATGTATACATATCTTCATAAATTTCATATCATATATGTTTATGTTATATTTAAAATGATTCCCTAATGTAGCTCGAATATATCAACCATCGATTATATACTTTATAATAATATACATATAATTATAAATTCTACAAACAAAACTCTAAACCCTACGCTTCGTTATCTACCTAATAATTAATGCATGTTTCTGTCAGGCCATGAAAAAATAGCAAAATTGTCTATTAAGTACGTAATTGCTGTTCTGTACTGTCCACAAAACCGTATATTTGCATTACCCGAACAACGTGGTTATAATTAAACTGAAATTACTAATAGGAAATATTTTAATAACGCGTTACGCAGATAATAATTACATATATTAGTAATTATAATTAATGCATTATGGATACGTATGGGATGTCCTGAGAAATTTAAATTCATTTTTCTTCATTCATAGATCCTTTCGAGAACCCACATCATATATAGTATTTGTTTTAAAACTAAAGAGAGAGGATATAAAAACGTACCTAATACGTCAAAAATTTACTATCGAATTTTACTTTCTAAAGCGGCGTTTAGACGATCAATATTACTGTCAGTATCTTGATGTAAATATTGAAGTTTATGATCAATATTTTTGTGCACCTAAAGGCCGGTTTTCACGCTACGTTTTCTTGTACGTTTTGTGGGTCATATAAAACGTACGACAAAATGTATGTTTTGTCCAGTATATACACACTACGTTTTTCCTTCCGTTTTCTACCTCATTTATAATTCAGAGTCTTGAGTTGTGTGAGGTTTGTTTAGTGATTTTTTTATTATGGAGGAAACACGGCTGCTTTCTTTTATTATTTCAACTATAACGATACTACGACTGGGGAAAAAGGGGATAAAGAGAGAGAAGGCAAGATGGTCAAGAGAGTGGCTTCTGAAAAGAAGCCAGTATTTCCACGTCTTGATACTAAAAGAACTCAGAGGAGAACCAGATGACTGGCGCAATTATTTGCGAATGGACACTTCAGCCTATTGTCAAAGTTGGTAACACCATACATATTGAAATAAGACAACTACATGAGAAAAGCCATTACACCTCATGAAATACTTACAGCAACTCTCAGATATTTTGCAACAGGACGCAGCCTCAAGGACTTGGAGTTCACAACCATAATATCCAAACCAGTGTTAAGCCAAATAATTCCTGAAACCTGTAATGCAATCTACTTGGTTTTAAAACAACTACTACTAACTAAACTAAACTACTATTTGTTTATTGGATATAAATAGGTAGAGGTTTAAAAAAATGTTTTTCTTTAATTTGAACACCAAAAAGAATAAATTAAAACGTAAGCATTTTTTCCCTTTAAAGACTAAAAAAAGTTATACGCGAGGTTTTTTTATTACGGTCACTATAGTCCTTATTTTTCACTTGCCTAAATACGGAAAACTTTTATACAATTCAATAAATTTCCCGAGAAAATCGTGGGTGCATTGCCGCAAATATGACATTATTACGCTTTTCTTGGTAAAAATGAAGCGTACTGCAGTGGAGCTAATACACTGACACAATAGAAAAAAATTCAAATTTTACATTAATAAAGGAAATATCTACAGTCGTTCATGAAGGTAATAAGGGTAAAATTATTCCAAATTTATTCATATTTCAATGTCTAGTTTTAAATTTTCGTTGTTTCGTTTCATCTTGTAGGTATCTCTTGAAGCATCCATGCTGTATGTTGTTTCTAGCTAGAAATAATTGTTAGAAAATCTTACCCGTCCTAAAATTTCAGTTTCCAGTTAACTCTACAAGTGTGCTCTATCTATGCTTTTCCCAATTGTATATTCAGACTCTTTAAACTAAAATTCATTAAATTTCTAAGAGATGGTTTTGTGATTATGTTAACTAATAAATTGAAATAAATGTAAAGTGAATCGGTCGAACTATTCAGAAGCGTCGCAAACAAGATCAAAATTGCCATGTTAATAGCCAACGTTCGCAACGGACAGGGCACTTGAAGAAGAAGAAGAGAAGTTTCGGGATAGGGATTTAAGGGCTTCTAGGTCTCAGGTTCTGTAAAGAGTTTGAGTCTATGGGCTTACTTTAGAATAAGCCGATAAGGATAAATGTATAAGCCGAAATTTGGTACTCTCCTGGTCTTTGTCTGAATCGGCCGGAAGGAACATAAAACTAAATTTAGAGTCTACAAATGTATTGAATATACTATGTGGTTTACAATTAAGTTAACAAGCTGTCAGATATAATCAATAATAACTCGTTCGGCGCAAAGGGAGACGAGAAGAGATCTTAGCAAGAAAGTAAAGGGGTGCAAATCTGTACTACTATAATTTACTCGGGTTAATATATGGAATTTTGTGACCTTTCGCTTATTTAGGCTCTAGCTAATGATACGCCTTTCAGTTCCTCTGGAAATATGGAGATACCGCGCTCTGTCGTGATTTTCGAACTCCCAGTATCCGACACTTATACGGAACTATATCCCGTCGAAATATAACAATCGCGCATAATCCGCACCTGGTGTCGCCTCTCGCCTTGACAGCCCTACCCGAAGATACTGACTGACCGCGTACTGGATGCTATCGCGTCCGAGCGCTCCCTCGATACTACTGCCTGGTTGACCAATTTTTTAGTTTTTATGTCCCGCGAACATTCCTAGTTTATTTTGCTGAGTCCTCATGATTTAAACCAGGTCGGCGCTGGTGATATTTTCCAGCGTTGGTCTGTGTTTATTAAAACGTGACTATTTTCTTTTTTTGAACAATTGTTGCATCTGATACTGGCTCGTGTCATGCAACTAACCTGGTCAAATTGTTTTTCTTTGTATAGATTAACATGTATACGTTACTGTATCGAATTTATTCTTGATTTAATTTGGAATATAAAATAATTATTTTGAATAATTATTATCTTCCCTATGCTACTTAGCCCTTATTATTTCTATTCTTTATTTTCTTGCTATGTTTACATTACATTACTTACCTACAAAATCATTGGAAGCAGTCGCCTAAAGCAAAAAAAAACAAGGTTTTTCCAAGAATGGATGTGTCAAAATGAACCAAATTTAATAAAAGTTGTTCGTGGAAGAAGCAAATCGAAACAAATGACCGCTTGTTTTTTTTTAGTATAAAAAACCATGTAGCTACAGTAACCATTACGTGCCATTAAGAAAGTAACACGATCAATTCTGTATGGTATACAACCATTGTAATTGAAATTTGGAACACGATTAAGAACAGACGAATCATTCTTTACCACGACAATGCGAGCTCACACACATCAGCACACACAACGAAGTTTTGTATCAAGTACAATATCAAGTACAATCTTGATTTGGCACCCAATGACTTCATTTTATTCCCGCACATAAAAAATAAATTGAGTGGTCAACGATTTTCGACGCCAGTAGAAGCGGTTGTAGTGTTCAAAACTCATGTTTGGGAGTTACCTCAATCTGAGTGGAATAAGTGATTCGAAACTTCTGTGGTTCAAATGCATGCAAAATTGTATTGATTTTCATGAAAAATATTTTGAAAAGCAATATAACTATTTCCGACCATAAATACTTCTTTTTTCATTGGTTTAGGTCAGCAATAAAAATAGCAAAACTTTGAACACCCTAATTTTCAAATTTTACAAATAACATCTCTCCTCAGTTTGTCATTAACAACTTAGATAAATATTTTTATTATAGCCCACTCGTCAGAGATTTGATCTCATTTGATTTGATTTAAAACAAAAATGTATATTAGCATTTTTTGTGTATAATTAACTGTTCTCCCAGAAACAACGCGATCAGATCAGCGATCAGATCTTTTCAATGTCATTTATGCGCGCGAAATCAATTTTTCAAATAATATTTGTATCAGCTCGACGGTAATCAGAGTATCCTGTCAACAAAAATCAAAAAGCGTTTTAATGGTGAGTAGTATAAATTTCTTGTGTTATTTTTTTTATTTTACCGCAAATGAAGTTTAAAGCTCGTAGGATTGATGAAAAGCACTCCAAATGAAGCCACCCTAGCTCTAACCACATTGGATAACCTAATTGGATATACCACATCTAACAAGTGTTCTAGCTACAAATACTATTATCCCTAAATACCAAAACGAATTTTGCTACACTACTCTTAAAGAAATCTTAAGTGGCTATAACCAGTGCTTACTTGGTACCAAAAATGAAGATTAAAAAATCATTTATTTTAATTAGCATTTTTTCTGCTGAAGCATGTATACAAAGCCCTTGAATTGTGCTATGAAAACCAGTGGAACAAAAATGTCATATGAAGTGATTCACTGTCAGTATTACACTCCTTACAAAACTTTAAATTCACAATCAATAGCAATATATACATATACATATTAGAAATTTTTCAACAGTTACTAAAACTATCAGATTTCAGACTATCAGGTACTAAATATCTATGGGTTAAGGGACACTCAGATATTGTTGGCAATACTATTGCGGATTCTATAGCTCAAAATCCATTACAGCACCCACAATATGGTGATAGAAGAATTTAACACATGTGACCTACTTGCCTGTATCAAACAACATATTAAATTTAAATGGGACAGACAATGGATTCAGTTTGGTGAAAGCAGGGGCACTAATTTATACAAATTACAACCAACAGTAGATGTAAAACAATTTTACAAAGATGTTACACTAAGCAAAAACAGTGTCAACTGTCTTAGATTAAAAGCAGATCATGGATCTTTTCCGAAACATTTACACAAAATAAGAATTCTCCCAACAGACCGATGTGAGTGTGGAACATAGCTGATTTAAATCACATATTCTTCAACTGCCCACTACATCGTAATACAAGCACATGGCTGCTAAAAGAATTGATAAAAGAGGGTTTAGGTACTGTTGGAGAACTATATCTCCAAACCAATAATTCTATTTTGTATCAAATAATTCTATTTTCGCGTCGGTTACCTAAATAAATCCAGTCTACCTAGACCTTGTTTCTGAGAATGTTAATCCATGCCCACAGCGCCTACTTGACGACAAACCGGCTTTTAAAAATGCATAAACAAAAAAATATTCCAGCGGGGCTAGTGATTTAGCGACTTTCGTAGGGCTAACATCTATATTCAAAAGTTCGGATAGGATTCTCCACGTTGCAGTTTACGCAATTGACCGGGAAGCCGTAATATGTGAATAAGTGTTATGGTGTTTTCGCTTTCGTTTGCAAATTGTAATATTCAAATTAAGTTCCTACGATAAGTTACACACTCAAATTTTATAAGCTCTATTTCTTGCCCTTTCTTTTTTCAATTACAGTTTCTTTCTAAACAAGTAATTGTTTTATTTCACTATATCAATTCAACAGGCCAGATAAAAGCAACTTTGAAAGTCCATTTTAGTTTCTCTACTGAGCTGTCGAAGGCTAGCGGACTAACTGTGCTTACAGCAAGAACAAAGCCGCTGAAAGAGACACTGTTGCATATAAGCCTCTCCATGGAAGGGATGTTGTAAACCGGCACCCTCCAGGTACACCATTAAACGTAAATCTTCTATTAGGTGAAGACAATATAAAAATCTTTAAAATAATTATGATATTTCTTGTAAAAATTAAATTAAAGGTATGAGTGTAAAATTGATCGTATGCTTGAACATTTCCTTTGTATGTTTACCATATTATGTTGCCCACCTACTTAACCGTGGTTTATGTCTTGTTTGTTAAAATAAAGCCCGATAAAACAAAAAATAAATTTATTAAGCACCCCTTTTGTTTGTTTACTAAAAATATCTACGTTTTCTTAATTATCCGTTAATTTTGTATTAGGAATAGAATTGTGCATTTCTATGATTAGAGAATCCATTGTAACTGGCTGAATAATTAATGTCTAAGCCTAAGCCATTGAAAAATAAGGATTTTACAGATCCCTGTGACCCTGTCAAATAACTAAATCATATCTAATATTAGGATAGCAGGTATGATGTTTGTATTTACACCATATATGTTATTAAAACTAAGATAAACGTATAATAAAGAAACTGTCAAAGGATTGTTCCACCCATATCACACCATCACATTAAATAAATACAGTTTTAACAGAGAATAATCGTTTTGTAGCCACAAATTCATCAAGAGATTGACGTCATTTCGTTGATTTCGGTTTCCTGATTTTACATACTCGGTACATTCCAAACCACACAACTCTCAGTTATAATAAATGTTTCTTTATATCACAAACCAAAATAAAGTAGTACAAACAAAACTAAGTTCTACATCGTGGTATAAGTTTTGTAATTTTAAAGGATTCGTGTGTGTTATTAATAGATTTTTTTAAACAAATAGTAATCGTGGGTGTAGTGCTAAATAAGGTATTTTTATGGTTTTCAGCCTGTGCGACAACACTCCTCCGAGTGGGATATTCTGTGCTTTGGAGCCTATGCATCCTCCAGTACGTCTCATCAGACATCGTTGGGGAGGAACTACAAGGTAATAAACTTTATCTTAAAAATATCTGTTTTTTAGTTAATGTTTAAAATATATTCTGATCAAAATTTTTTCAATAATTCATAATGTTGGCGTGCCTTTAGTACGCTTATCAATATCCTAAAATTGTAAATTCTTGTAGCTTTATTCTTCTAAACACTGCTCTAGTTTTACACATATATTACACATACTCTATCTTATATATATATATATATATATATATATATATATATATATATATATAAATGTATATATATATATATATATATATATATATATATATATATATATATATATAAAATATAGAAATATATATATAAAATCAGAATTTTTGATGTTTGTTGAAGGTAAACTAAATTCACAAACAAATACTTACAATGTCGGGATAGTATTATGAGGTTTTTTTTCCTGGTTTTTCCCTCATAATTTACTATGGAATCACTAACAGGAGAATTTTACTGTCATCATGTCATGTGTTTGTCTTTTTAAAGACGAATTACATGCTATAATTTTTTCTGACGGATATTCTCAAGTTAAAGTTGATTTCATGTAATCGAATGAACTATCTTATAAGTAAAGTCGTCCCAGGAGCGCAACTCAACAATATTGGCAATATCATTTTAAAGTCGTCTACTTTAAAATGCATAACGTATGTCTGAATTGTCAATATAAATGAGTCAGATAAAATTAAATTATTAGAAGAATTTTTTCACTATGTAACAAAAAACAAAATTTGTTTAATTTACTGTTTGTATTTTGAGAACGATTTCCGAATTGGAAATTGAAACGTCAATAAACGTATTTTTATCTTTAATTGTGGCTTCTTCCCAGTTATAAATAGTAATTAGAATTCTTTTTATATCCATGGATTTGCTTGAAATTTTTACTAGGTAGAAAATAGCTCAAATTTCAAAATCTATCCTATGCGAATATGTGCTTTTCCGTAAAGACAAAAACGATTTTTAAAGTTTTTTCAAAAAGTCAATATATGGTGATAAAAAGTTCTTAATTAAACGTCAAAAAAGTCAATAACTTCAACAACTTATATTTTATCGGGAAAAATGTTTGGACATAAAATAAAGCTTAAAAGATAAAGAGATTTGTTTTTTAACATCACCGTAAACAGGTTATTACCTCATTACCTCCGCAGATAAAGTTTGTTTCACGAAAAATGGTTAAGTGCTTAATTGTTACCTGAGTTGATCCTATTGTGTATACAAGAGTCTCTCAATAAACTACCGAAGTACACAGGGTCGCACTTCAGAAAGTTTGTTATTTAATATATTTCATTGGTAGCTGTGTAATACACGATTATAAAAATTTATTAAATTATTTCATATGGTATTTTCAGGTTGTTCAAGTGAATATACTTATACTTATACAATATAATTGAACAATTTTTAACATGAAGAAAGTAGTTTTTTTGTTCTACGTGAATAATTGTAGTATATGGATCTAAATTCAGAAAGATACTTTTCTTCACACTTTTTACAGGCTTAGGACTGTCAACAAAAAACTGGCGTGTTTAAAAGTTTTTGCTCTTCCTAATCGGATATCGTTAAAAATGTAAAGTAATAATAGTTCTATTTACAGTATATAGATACAAACGAATACATAATGTATAAAAAAATAGATGAATTGAAAAAAAAATATAGAAAAATATATACAAGTTAATATTTAAAAAAAAAATACCCAAAATAACCAAAATATATTTATGAATTCCTAATTCTGTTTCGCTGTCGCTATCCTCTTCAAGATTAATAACAATTGGTTTAATTATGTGATTCAAAGTAACATATGAATTTTCTACATTCATTACATGGGGTACTGAATTTTTCCAACTGTCTGGGGGAGATATCATCAACACATTTCCTTATTAATTCTACTACAGTACCACTTAAAGTGGGAGAAACATTTTGTGACCCAACATTTGACTTTAGTTGGTGCCACATATGCTCTATGGGATTAAATAAACAATAGTAGGGCGGAAGCCGTAACACTGTATATCCCATGTCCTGGGCCAATGCGTCACAAACATATACTTTATTAATAGAAAATGATTTTAACACTTCTAACAGTTCATTTTTAATCCTCCAAAGACTAATGCGGCTACAGTTTATTTGTGTATCATCATTAGTAAGCCGTTGTTTTAAAGCATCTAATGTAGGTATCCGTTGCTCCTCGGACATTGTGTGAATTTTTCGTCTTTTTAAGTCCTTATCCCTTTGGTCAATACATTTAGTAGAACCGGCATCATTACGCTTCCTTCTTGACCTAATGGGATTTGATGTAATTCTTTTCACTGTGAGTAGAGAGGTATTTTCGTTCAATCAGATATTTCACTGGCAGCAGTAAGTCCTCTTGTAAGTAAAGAACTATATATTGTTTTTATGATTTTCTAGCGTCAGCAGATAAATGCTTTTTCTTTGCTGGAACACTGGAAGAAGCACATCGATGTTTTTTCACGGACGCCACATAATGCTGTTTTATAGGTATAAATAGGTATAACACTGATAACACTTGTAACACTTTCAACTAAATGAAACAAAATGTATATTTAAAAATTTCTCATCGGTTTTATATACTTTTACAAATTCTACAGAATAGAGGGAACCTGTATAATTATTCCAGGAAATACTTAACGATCAACAAATTTATTGTGGTCATTAAAAGATTAACCGTTGATATTGAAACTCACTGTTAAAATGTTTACAACTTTATGAAATAAAATGTATTCTAATCGTTTTTATAATTTTATACGATTTTTTGATCGTTTTTATATTACCAGGAATTTATGATACAAATAAGATAACGACACTCCACACTAGCTTCAATTTTACCTGAATACTTACCTGCTCAACTAATGTTGGCTAAGCTAGGGTACTTGCGGTCAGGTTTTATTGCAATCATTAAGCACTCAACCATTTTTCGTGATATAAATTATACAAACTACAGTCACAGTATAAAGAGGTTCCACAGTAGAACCACTCTCGGAAAAATTGGAAGTAAAGTCTGTCAACGCGCAGGGCGACTGCGCTTATTTCTTAGTCGCTCGAGAATCATTCTTCTATTGCTAGTCGCGTAGAAACGCAAGGGTGAACAGTGCCGTATTTTGGTTAAATTGAGTTAGAGTGAATAATAATTGTTAGTATTGTTAAGTACATATTGTGTGAACATGAGTAAAAGTCGAATTTTCGATTTAAACAAAAATTGCAAAAACTACAAGATTCTCGAAAACCCGATTATCTTAAAAACGTCACATTGGATAATTATAAATCACTAACCGATAAATTTTGTTCTGCCAATAAAAATTTAGCAAATTTTATTAATATTCAAATTGAACAAAATCTGAAAAATAAGAACGGTCGGAGATATTCAAACGAATACAAAAACTTTTGTTTACAACTATATTTTAACGGTCCAAAACTGTATAAGAAAAAATTAGTTAAAGAATTTTGCTTGCCCTGTGTTACAACATTACAAAAATTTGTCACACATATATCTGTCAAACCTGGAATAAATGACTTCATTTTTGATATACTTAAAAAAATGAATAATGTTTCTGACCTTGATAAATTATGTATCCTTTGTTTTGACGAAATGAGTATTAAAGCACATTTATTTTATAGTATTAAAAAAGATAGGATAATAGGTTTTGAAGACTTTGGAGACGAAAATACTAATTTTAAATCAGCATTATCCGCAACAGTAATAATGATAAGAGGCGTTAAAACCAACTGGAAGCAACCAATAGCTTACTACCTGGTTAATTCAACTTGCCTTGCGGAAAAGCTACAAAATATAATTTTAGATATTATTACAAAATTACAAAATATTTCTTTAAAAGTTGTAGGAGTAGTATGTGATATGGGCTCTAATAATCTTAAACTTTCAAATTTGTTAAATATATCTGCCGATAGACCATATTTTTATCATGAAAATAATAAAATTGTGTTTTCTTTTGATACACCACATTTATTAAAAGCACTTCGTAATAACTTTCTAAGAAACAAATTTGTTATTGATGATATTATCGCTTCTTAGGAATTTATTAAAAAATTTTACGAACATGATAAACAATATCCTATACGTGCAGCGCCAAAATTAACCGAATCACATATATCTCCTAACAATTTTCAAAAAATGAAAGTGAAATATGCTTCTCAGATATTTAGTAACACTGTTGCTGCCGGTCTGCATCTGTATATTAGATTTAATGTATTCGTCGAGGAAGCAACAACAACCGAAACATTTATTAGAAACATTAATAATTTATTTGATATGCTCAATTCTTCTTCACTAAGAGGAGCAACTGAGTACCAAAGACCGTATAGAGGAACCGATGCTCAGCAAGAATTTCTTAATACGTGTTTCCGATTTTATTTATAATTTACAGGTAATTAATTTTAAAGGTGAAAATGTAACATCAAGAATAAAATGTATTAATGGTTGGAAAATAACCATCAATGGAGTGATTCATTTGTGGAATCTACTACAGTCACATGGAATGGATTATTTTTTAACAAGGCGGATGAATCAAGATTGTCTAGAAAACTTTTTTGGTTCAATCAGGCAGCAAGGTGGCAATTGTGTTAACCTTACTCCGGTACAATTTACCGCAGCATTCAAAAGATATTTTTGTTTAGACATGATGCATTCCGGTACAGAAAATTGCGAAAGAGATGCAGGCAATATTTTGTTAAATTTAACCGATATATGTACCGACTAATATCAGCCCGTAAACACTTTGGATGACCAGGAATATCAAACTTCAGATAAATTACAGAAAAACTTCACAAGATATATATGCGATTATTTAATAAAAAAGTGTCTTAGGAAACATGTTTGTCAAATCTGTGAAGCATATGGGAAAGAGTACGATAAACTAGACGATTCGTCTCTATTTTGTTACGTTAAAGCCTACAGTGATAGTGAAACTAACGTTTTTCGCAAGCTCTCTATGCCGAGCCAAAATGTTGTGCAGTATGTTACAGATTTGGAAATTATTTTTCAAGAGAATTTTCAAAATTTTAGTCATTAACCGAAAATCTTACAAAACTACGTTAACTTATTCGAAAAAATACCATATACGCATCCTTGCAGCAATTTTCCAAAGGGTTATCTCATTAGATTATATGCTAGAATAAGAATATATTACACATTAAAAACAATTAATAGAAATTTTAAACTATCTAAGACAAAAGGACATAGAAAATTAATAATTTGGAAACATAATTAGCTTTGAAACTTGTTGTTTATTTGGGTTTATATGACTGCGCAATCTATTCGCAAATTTTAATTTTTGTTTTTACTTATTAGTCATGTTTTGTATACAATTTTATCGTAAACTAATACCACAGTATAGGAACCGTCCACCTTCCATAGGAACCTCTTTATACTGTGCTAATACTAACATTAATTTCTAATAAATAATCCTTTTTATATTTTTTGATAATTTAGTTAGTTCAGTAATTCATAATTTAGTTTTATAAGGTATTTTTTTGATAGTTACGTCTTCTATAATATAATATAATAATTTCATCTGCAGCTAAAAAAAATTTAATAGTGTTTTTGCTATTTTGATATAAATTTGCCAACATAATATAATGTACATATAGTCCTATTCCTGGCGAAGTATTTTTCTTATTTTAAGACTGATTTCTAATTCATACAACCTAAATGGCACTGAAAGTGGATCATATTGTGTAATGGATAACACTGGACATAATTTTCTTAAAAACGCATTTTTGCAGACTACAACTAAAACTAAACGAATAATGCATAAAGCACAAAAAATCGCAAATATAACCAAATTAACCTAAGAATGTAAATATTGACAAAATTTCATAAATGTCAATAATGTCAAAATTTCATATCAGTGGACTAAACTTGCCTGCCGTTGGACGAATTACAAATAAGCGTTATGACGCGGTAAATTTGAATTACTTCTCCTGGTTTGAAACAGAGTATAATAGTAATGCCGTAAGAGCTTCGAAATTAACCTTTTTATATGACGTGTACAATGTATTAAAAACCATTGAGATTTAAAACTTGCGCAATACCGTTGATATAAACATTGAATTGTAATATTGTTTTTTATTTATTAAACCTTTTGTTTTTGTAATATTAACATTAAGCCGCATTTTTTATTTTAATAAATAATAGTAGTAGGCTCAGAAAGTTTTAATACGGCTCTGTAAGGTTTACCAAAGGAGCGTGCTTGCTCCGCCGCAAGATCAAAGTGCCGACAAACGAGTGGTTTTACTGTGGAACCTCTTATACTGTGCTACAGTCACAGATCATCCGTTGTCGGTGACAAGTGGCGTTTTTCGCTCAGTATTGCTCCCGAGAAATCTACTTGCAGTAGATTACAATAATTTACACTATTTTAAAGTTACATATAAAGATAAGGAAAAAAGTATAGAATTCAACAAAGAAGAGTTGGCAAATTGCAACCTATAGCAATCATTAATATGTATACCCAGCAAAACTGTATCTTAAATAAATTATATGATAAAACTCCCAACAGCCCTGCCAATTATATGATAAAACTCCCATCTGCAATATAGCAGAGTATATGATAAAGAAAGTAAGTTGGTTGAAAATGAGCACACTGAACCTCTGGCTAGTCATTCCACCATACGCTTTATATTTAGCATTAATGTACGTTGGTTTTCGATCTGAACATATAATAAATCAAACGAGATTAATAAAGCTGTTAAAAAAGTGCGTTGCTCAGACCCGGAATATAACATTACTCACATCCATTAATGGATTGGAAACAGAAATTAAAAGTTAGTTAAAGACTCCCGCAACCCCATCGAAATGCTTATGCAAAGGCCAATAATAAAACAGATCAACATTCCCGGACATAATATAGACATTCGGAGAGATGAGTTGTCAAATATAGTACTTGAGGCAGAGCAGTTGGATCAAGACATATCCAAACACACGTGGAAAACCATTGCCAACTATCAATGGATTTCCTACTTAACCACAGGAGGACTAGTAACTATATTTATTGTTCATTGACATTACGTGGAAAGTAGTCAGATATTTTCGAAATTTCAAGAGAGCCAAAAAACAAAGGCATCAAGGTTCCTGGATCCAACCTCATCTAGCGCCTCGAAGACATACGATATTATAATACCTACAACCAAATTTACGTGGAACTTTCGAAACAGTCGAATCATATCAATTTCACTTAAGGGAGACACGCCAAAGCGTCCATCTATCTTAGACCGTTATTATTGTCAAAGAACGTAGAGATTTCTCCTTCAATTCTAACGCATGAGCTTACGTTTTGCTTTGTAAGTTGGGTCAACTTAACTAACCTAGGTGGGATCCCAAAGTCTATCATTGTATTATATAATGCAGTTCTTTTCACACTGTCATAGGCTGCTTAGTCAATGAAGAGATAGTGTGCATCTATGTTTTTCAACTTTTTTTCAACTTTTTTTATCAACTTTTCATTGATGTCTAATATTCAGTGTCCGTTTCTGTCTTCGAAACTTTGGGATTCTTGTTTCCGTTTGTTTCCAGCGACCTCATTTAATTTCTTGTGCAGATGAAATGTATCGTGTTTCTTTTCATATTGTTCAATTTCATTACATGCTTTACTATGAAATTGTGTTTTCGCGTGTCTTATTTTCTGCCTGATTATTGCGTGGATCCTCTTGTATTCGTTTTTATCTTTATTTCTGACTTCTCTTCTTTGATCCATAAGTCTCAGTATTTCTTCTGTCATCCATCCTTGTTTTTTACTTGCTTTTAGAGCACTCAATTTTGTTTCTTGAACAGTCTTTAAGATGTCTTTAATTCTCGTCCAGTTTTCCTCAGTACTTTCTTCTTTGCTTGATGTTAACTCAATTTTTTGTTCTAATATACTAGTTATTTCTTGTTTTACAGTATCATTTAGCATCGTTTCTCTATCAATAGTAACTGTTTGCTTATTCGTCCTTGCATCTCTTTTTAATCTCAGTCTTATTTTTTCTACTAAAATATTGTGATCTGTTCGTACATCTGCGCCTGGATATGTTTTTACTGCTAATACTGAATTTCTGTATCTCTTATTTATACATATGAAGTCTATTTGGTTACGAACATCTCGTTCAGGTGTATCTGCTGGTGATTTCCAGGTGTAAAGACGACGTTTTGGAAGTTTGAAAATTGTGTTCGTTATTACTAATTACTTTTCTACGCAAAAAGATGCCAACATATCTCCTCTTTCTAAGTACTTAGGACATGAAATTCGATTGGACAGAGATAACCACACATGTGAGCACCCACCTCGCATAGGATTAGCCTGGGCACCGTTTTGTAAATTAAACATAAACTAATTCTCATTACAATCAATTATTGTGGTTTAGTTCCATATAAAACAATCTTTAACTTAAATGTGCCAAAAGAAAACAGTTTCAAACTCTCAAATTTATTACCTGAAATTTTCTAAATATTTCAGTTTCTCTAGTTTCTAGTACATACTACCCTTCACCTCAAATAATTACTACTTCCCTGTATAGCCAAATCCAATTAATAAATAATCTTTATATTAAATCTCTTAAGGTGCTTGAGCATCCCTGTAGATAAGGTCATTATGTGATTCAATTAGCGAAAATCTATCGTTATCCTTCGAACTTATGGTCATTACATAATTCCACGTCCTTAAGGATATACGATTACGCTGTCGTTCTTTCTTTGATCGAAATTAGTTGACCGTTTTATAACAAGATTCCCTAGAATTACAACCTAATCCCATTTGGAATCCTCAAGGGCATCATTACATACATCGACGGAGAACTTTTATCCGTCAGTTGACTTTAGGCTTTTTATGTTTTGCGACGTCGGGTGGTTTATTTCAATTTGTGCTTTGTTGTTCCGGCAAAGATGACCATCGAGAGCGATAATTCGCTGCAGGTGCCTGAAAGTGACGTCAACGGGATGGAAGGGACCAGCGACGAGGAGTCTGAAGACGAAAGGTTCGAAATTTTTAAATAATCTTCCCAAAATTCACGTCGAAAAAATATTTACTACTATTTGCAGCTCTTTTTTTTTAGTTTGAATCCCATTTGATATTATTTTTTATAATCTGATATTCTCAAATTCCTTAAACTATCCTCATCTTGTCTTTATATATGTTCAAGGTTTTTTTTCTTTGAGTGCCTCTCCTATCGGAGATTGGATATCATTAGTGCGATTCTGATATTATGTACTGCTGTTTTGAATAATTCGTTAGTGGTACAGCCAAACCACTCTCTTAAATTTCTCATCCAGGAGATGCTTTTACCGCGTGGATTTCTGCGTATTAGGATTTTTCCTTGCAGTATATTTTGTAGGAATGTGTACTTTTGTCCTCTGATCAGGTGGCCTAATTATTCAAGTTTTCTCTTTTTTATATGCAATATAACTTCTGGATCTGTATTTATTCCGCGTATTACCTCTTCATTTGTAATTTTATCCACCCAACTTATTTTTAGTATACAGTGGTGAGTACTTTATCACCCGGCTTTTTAACGTAAGAGATAGAAAACACAGTTACCTTGTGAAATAAAATTGGTACACGGAAAAGTTGGTATAATTTACGTTACATTACATTACCATCGTCGATAGTCTTACACCTTTAGACGTTATTATAGTATTAGAAGTGTTTAAAGTCGCTTTAAAACCCGGCAAAATAGCGGAAAGGATAGAAGATGGATTTTGTGAGAAATAATAAGATAAAGCTAGTTCTTAGACGTGGCTATTTGACTACAGTCATAATTATACGGATGACCGCGAAAATATTTTATTCTAATAATTTCTGATGTAAGAATAAATGATTAAATAAATTAAGAATTAAAATAAAAAACATTAATTAGTAGCGATTTTAAATTATAAATACCTCCTCTGTGGCTCAGTGGTAAGAGCGCCTACCTTGAAACCTAAAGGTCGTGAGTTCGAATATCATCTGGGTAGAGAAATTTTCATTTATTAAAAATTAATGAATAAAAATAATTTCTATCCTTGTGCGATCGGTACTCACCAGAGGGACCCCAGACGTTCGGATACAATTAGCGTCTCTTAGCAAAGACAATGACGTCGACTTTGCTAAGTATCAAGACAATTACTCTACACACCACACACACACACACACACACACACACACACACACACACACACACACACACACACACACACACACACACACATACTACACTAGGTACCTCATTGTACCATGCCAATGATCATAGTTGTCGAGGCATTAACCCAATAAAAAAAAATTATAAATCTTTAAGTTTATTTAATAATAAAAATAACTCAACTGAAATATTTGACTAAAGGTAGGTATATTCTGTCCGAAAGCATTTATTGTATGTGGAGTTGGTGTAATTATTAGACACGTGGTCTATTGACAAGAAGATTGGGGTTCAATTCCCACCAAGGATAAAATTTTTGTTTTACTCAATCAAAAAATAATAGAAAATATTATACATATTAGGTAACAAGTTTTCGAAAAACTCATTATTTACAATTTATTCTTATTCCCATGTTATAAAACGGAAATACAAAATAATTTAAATTCAAAAAGATATTTATGTGTAACTTTAAACACTTCTAATACTAGTAACGACTGACATAAATATTTAGTGATTCAAATCAAAACGATCTCTGCATAATTTCAAATTATTAAAAAAAAAAAAGAAAACCACATATGGGTTTTGAACTCTAATCGTCTGCGTCGCAGTGTCGAATTCTTACCACTAATCCACGAAGGACTGATGTTTATTTCCGTGACAAGAGTGTATGAAACTCCTCAAATTATAGAAATTATTTTTGGTTAATAATTTAAAACTTA
The DNA here is from genome assembly GCA_918026665.1 of Diabrotica balteata. Lineage (NCBI taxonomy): Eukaryota > Metazoa > Arthropoda > Insecta > Coleoptera > Chrysomelidae > Diabrotica > Diabrotica balteata. The sequence goes on from OU898276.1 coordinate 186,570,308, forward strand.
AGATTAAATAATCACTATTAATTAATTTATTTTATTCACATTTTTGCTTTATTGTGGTCAATCATTTTTTACTTTATGCGAAATTAAAAAATGTCACTGAAATGCGTTACACATACGACGTCACAAATAATAATTATGACCGAGGTGATTTAGCTGGAAGCTAACGTCTAAAGGTGTGAGACTATCGATAGTGTTAATGCAATGTAATGTAACTTATAGGTTTCTATCGATTATTTACCATCTCTACGAGTTTCATCTCTTTTTATTTCACAAGGTAACTGTGTTTTCAATCTTTTACGTTAAAAAGCCGGGTAATAAAGCACTCACCACTGTATGCTGGTAGCACCACATCTCAAAACTTTCAAGATTTTTAATATTCCTCTGCTTAAGAGTCCATGCCTCAACACCGTAAAGTAAAGTAAAGTACTGAATACGTAGCATTTTAACATTCTAGTTCGTAGATGAACACTAATATCACGATTAAAAAATAATTTTTTCATTTTTATAAAGGTAGTCCTGGCAATTTCAATACGTCTTTTTATCTCGTAATTTTGGTCACCTGTTTCATTAATGAGGGTTCCCAAATATTTGTATTCGCTTACTTTTTCGAGTTGGGTACCGTTTATTGCGATACTAGAGTCGTGTATTGGATTCTTACTGAAGGTCATATATTTGGGTTTTTTGACGTTCATCCTTGTGCCGTAGATATCACATATCTCATTTATACTTTCATTTAGTTGTTGTAGATCTTCCGCTGTTCTTGCCATTACCACAGTATCGTCAGCATATCGAATCTTATTGATAACTTTTCCATTGACTATTATCCCTTCGTTTACATGTGAGAGAGCTTCTTGGAATATTTGTTCGCTGTAGATATTAAACAAGAGCGGCGACAATACACAACCCTGTCGTACTTCTCTACGTATTTCTATTTCGTCCAATATTTGGTCTTCTGTTTTTATATTAGGTCGCTGATTCCAGTACAGATTTAATATTATTTGTGTCTCTGGTGTGGATGTTCTTACCCTCCAGAATTTCTTTGATTTTATTGTGGCGTACTTTGTCAAAGGCCTTTTCAAAGTCTATAAAGCAGGCGTGTACCTCTTGGTTAACATCTAGACATCTCTGAGTTAGAACGTAAGGCAAAGAGAGCTGCTCTTGTACTTAACCCTTTTCTGAATCCCATCTGTGTATCGTTAATATCGATATCTAACTTTTGTTAGATTAGATTGTGGATGACGCTAAGAAATATTTTAAGCAGATGACTCATCAAGAAGATTGTTTGATGATCTGAACATGACATTGTCTTAGTTTTCTTCGGTATGGTGACAAACGTAGACAGCAACCATTCTTGAGGTATTATAACCGTACTGTACATTGTATTGAATAGATGTAATATTATGGTTACGGATTTATCATTCAAAATCTTTAACAGTTCCATTTTTAGCGTTTCTTATTGCGTATTCTACTTCTTCTTTCAATATGTCTGGCCCAGTTGCATTAATTATCTGAATTAAGTTGTTTCTATCGTCTTCAAATTATTTATTCAAGTATTCTGTCCATTATTTTATTTTATTCTCTAGATCTACAATAAGATTTTCATCTTTGTCTTCAAGTTTACCTATTTGGCATTTCTTTATGGTTCCTGTTATCTCTTTTACTTTTTTGTACCTATTGAACATATCCTACTTTTTCTCATAGGTTTCCATTTTTTCACACTGGTCTTTCATCCATGCCTCTTTCGCTTCTTTTATTCTCTTTTTTATGTGTTTATTTATTTCTTTGTATTTGTTTAGGGAATTCTTCATCTTTCTTCTTTGTTCCATCAAGTCTAGTATATCTTGTGTCATCCACCCCTTATTCTTTGTTGTTGTTTTTGTAAGATGTTTCTTTCCTGCTGTTTGTATAGCTGTATTTATGTACTTTAATTTTTGGTTAACGTTATTTGTATCGTTAGTTTGGTGCTGCACTGAACGGAGGTTTTCATTTATTTTTTTTTCCCGTTTCTTGTCGTATATTTTTGTTTATATATTCAAGGTTAAAAGTCACTTATTATAACAGGTGAGGAGCCATTAAGTTAAGATATTGCAATTATTATTTTTTGGCTTAGTATCATCAACGGGCCGTGGGTAAATAAATGGTGAAGTCAACTTTAAATTAGATTAGGTTAACAAAAAGCTTATTTACATCAGTGTACCTTTAAAAACTGTCTTATTTTACAAAATGTTCTTTAAAAAGTATATTCAGTTAATATTTAAAATTAACTAGACCTCGAAACATGTTCTGGAAGTTTCTATTTTATAACGTCCGCAAAGTGCAAGGTCGAATGTTTTACGGAATTATTTACAGTTTATTATAGTCTTCTCCTTAGTCGTCTGTCGTCTATTTTTAGACATAGGCTTCTCCCAACTCCTTTCACCTATGTCTATTCTGAGCAACATGCTCAGAATTTCTTTCAGCGACTCTTTTTATGTCGTCTATAGTGAACACATTCAAATGGGACTTGATATCAACACAGATAAGACAAAATATATGATAGTATCGAGGAGTCCAATAAATAATGAACAACCAACCCCATAAAAGAAGCTATGGCACAACTAAAGAACAATAAGCTACAGGCCCAGATGGAATAATTGTAGAAATGTTAATGAAGGGGAGTAAAATTATTCTCGAAGAATTGAAAATTTTTTTCAACGAATGTCTTCACAGAGGAGAAGTCTCAGATAATTGGAATGGAAGTTTGATATTACTTCCCTTCAAACAGGGAGACAGGGGAGATCTGAAGAACTATAGACCAATCTATCTGCTGTCAAATACACGAACTGTTTATGAGAGTAATAACTAACAGGTTAACGTCAAGGCTCAATAGCTATCAACCGGTAGAGCAGGCAGGATTCCGAAAGGGTGGCAGTACAGCAGATCATATTCTTATAGTCAGAACGCTAATAGAGAAAGCCAATGAATATCACTTAAACTTATACATTGGCTTCTTTGATTATGAAAAGGCATTTGACTTCATAGAACTTTGGGCAATAGAGAGAGCTATGAACAACTGTAGGATAGACTGCCGATACAGAATGCTTATACATAATATTTACAAGAAAGCTACAATAAAAATACAAACAGATGCGAAAACCACGCTATACCAATCAACAGAGGAGTTCGCCAGAAAGATGTTATCTTACCAAAGCTATTCACACTTAACTTTAATGGTATACAAGGCAAATATCGAACACAGTAATTAATTAAATCTTGCCTAAGTACTTTCGATCAATAGATCATCCTCAGGGGCATTTCGTCAGTTGTGGCCTATCCGACATGAGCAGAATGTCATACATGTAAATTTGGACATAACAATACAATACATAAAGACAAACAAACACTTTAAAATTTTTAAAAATGGAGAAGCTACATGTTATATATAAGCCGGAGACAGAATTCATCTATCTCCGGCTTCTGTATGAGAAGTATGCTGATGACCGACTACTCCATGGGCGTGCTCAAGATTAATTGAAAAATTAGTTTGAATAATTGTAAAAAATAAATGAATTATTTCAGTGTTATGAGGTGTTATGTGTATGTAAACAAAAGTGACCTCTTTTATCACACACTATATTAGAACTGACTGGCCTACATTAAAAAGAATTTTAAAAAATTCACATTTTTTTAAATTTTTAAAAATTATAAAAGAGAAAAAGAGTTTTTAAAACCGTCTAAGGTATGTTAAATAGATGAATAAAAATATTAATATAAAACTTACAGCTACTTGTTACAAATCCAAATCAGATTCAGAAGATGAACTTTCAGAACCAAGATTTATAATAACTGGCTCGATCATTTTATCAGTAATATTGTCCAGCTTCCACATTTTTTCCTCTTCTTTAATAGTGTGATTTACTGCCTTTTCCCAGTTTTCAGGTTTTACATTATTTACGGCCTCCAAAAATAACTGTTAAACATCATGAATTTTAAAAGTGGTATTTTTTCTTGAAACTTCACTCTTTATCTGTGCCCATACCAATTCAATCGGGTTTAATTCACAATGATATGGTGGGGATCTAAGTACTGTCATTCCACGATTTTTGGCAATTTCATCAATTTCGTATTTTTTAAATTTTTCTTTATGAAGGGCACACAACGAATAAAGTTCCTTTCTTATAGATCCGGGATGGTATGTAATATTTTTTGAACTCAGCCAATTCTGCAAGTCTTTTTTTAACCACTTGGTTGTGGGCAGTCCTTCTATGTGGGCACTAAGTCTGGAGTGATAACTTGCATTATCCATTACTATTACACAGTTCTTAGGAAGAAGATCTATCATTTGTTCAAACCATTCTTGAAAGACATCATCGTTCATGTCTTCATGGTAGTCACCGGTACGAGTTGATTCAAAAGTTAATAAACCACCTTCAATAAAACCGTCTGAATTGCCAATGTGTACTATTATCAGCCTGCGTCCCTTTCCTGATGGTGGGTTTAAACCAGTAGATAAGTTATTTACAAAAGCCTTTGACTTGTAACAGTTTCATCCTGCCAAAATTTATTTGGTGTATAACCCTCGTTGATCCATGATTCATCAAGATAAAATATTTTTCTTTTTTGGTTTCTTATTTCCTTTATGGTTCTTAGAAAATGTCTTCTCCATATGACAATATCGCTTCTTTCTAATAAAATAGACTTTCTGGGATTCTTTTTCCAGCGGAAGCCTATTTCTTTTAAAAGTTTCCATAACGTACTTCGACTCATTTCTGGGTAATCCTTATCATCTCGAACTGAGACAAGAACTTTATCCAATGTTGGAAATTCTGTTCTAAAGAAGAATTCATGCACTTTCCGTCGAAGTCCTTCTTTAAAATTATATTCTATTTGAAATTTTGGTTTCCCTGGAGCATTACGTGGCATTTGAAAACTACCACATTTCTCTTCTTTAATAACTGTGTAAATCGTAGATTTCCCAACATCAAGTGTACTGCTAACTAACTCAACGGTCTCATCAACACTTTACATAAACGTTTGTCTGTAAATGATTTAAAACAATTGAATATTAATGATTTTTCATTAACTGTTAAAGGACCAATTTTTCGGCGTTTACACGGCACTTCCAAATTTTCCATAACACTAGTATACACAATAAACTGCACCTTGCAACTGAAGTACCTACTTTTAGTGAACTGTTAAGAATTTTGAATACGCCACTTGGACCTTCCCACAAAATGGAAAAACCCACTATCACATTTTCTGTGGAATAAGTTTAGAAGGTAATTATCTAGTCAATTACTGTCGTAAATTCCTGGAATTAAAGAATTAAATGTTTGATTGTTGAAACCCTTACTTCGTGGAATGAACTCATTTCAGATAAAATAAAACGTTTTATTTTATCTAAAGAATTAAACTTTATTTTGCAAATAGGTAGGTACTTATTAAACTTTTATTGATTATATATAACCAATAAAATAAACATCTTACATTTCTTGCAAATTTATTAGTATCTGTTAACCTTCATCACTCCGACACTGGCAACCTTATTTAGGGATTAGTAACCCTCACAAGTATTGTATTCTATTCTGCTCCAACCTTTATATCTGGTGGTCATACTCAATTTAAAATTGTTTTCCTATATACTTCTGTAAACTTGTTGACAAATATCTGTTTTTCATTGAGTCACCCGTATCAACAGTTTAGGGATTTGCATACATAATTTATTGTTTTATTACTCTCTCATACATAAAATTACACTATAGTTCAAGCTTCGGAAAAAAAAGGTCTTAAGATGAACTTAGAAAAAACAAAAATAATGACAAGTACACAAATACTAATTGGGGCACTTGTTTCTTTATTTTCGTAGCTATTTTTTTCAATAACTATATTTTCTTTAGTATTTTTTTAGCTTAATTATGTTCACACGTACTTTAAATGCTTTTTTACAAAAAACAGGACGAAGAAATAGCTCATACTGACGCATGTACCATAACAAAAATTATGATGAAAAAGCCTATTGCTTTTTCTCATAAAACCTCATAAATCCATTCTAAAGGAAAATTGATTAGACACGAGAAAAGTTACATTTACTAAATTAAATGTTTCTAATTAATAAGGGAGATAAAACATTTGTTTAATTTCATTTCATGCTGCTATCTTCACTACTGTGATCTATATGTTTTAAATATACAACCAGAATAATTTAGTTCTTTATTACACTGTTTTTTTTTGTTTCAGGTAATGTATACAGTTCTCTTTTAGCAATCAGGATGTGAAGCGGAAATACGTTTTAAAATTTTATGACTTTTGGTCATTAAATTAAAAGCTCACCTAATGGAAAAACTCTTCGATGGAAGCAGCTGCAGTTGAAACAACGATAGCAAAAGGTAGTGCATTTTTATAGTATATTTTATAGTTCGCTATAAATAGTAACTAAGTCTATTTTTCTCTTTGAATAAGTGAAATAAATTCAAATTATTGGACAAAAAAAGGTCAAATATCGCAGTATACTGTCATACATATACAGGGTGGTCCTTACATAACTGTACAAACAGAAACCGTAAATCCTGCACTTTAAAATATTACGATTTAATACTACTTGCTTTATAAAATGTTGATATTAAGAAAGATACAGGGTGTTAAAGTGGAAATTTAAAATTTTATTTTTCGCTATAACTTTTACGTTTATAAATATTTTTAGACACAAATTTACGATTAAATGCTTTTAAGTAGAATAAATTATAATTTTATACATACTTTACTGTAACTAACAGAGGGCGCCACATATGTCGCATACATTTGCGCCTAACTTTTTTGCTCTTCAAGTTAGTTCCATTTGTGTTAAAAATATTAAACATACATTATTTTTACAAAGAAATACTATTTATAATTTTTAAATCTTTTTACTAAATAACGTATAATTCCTTTGTCTTTTTAATCTAATTTGAATGATGCTTATTTAAATTTTAATGTATAAAAAGATTTGAAGTAATTTCTTTCATGGAAATAACGAAGAGAAAAACTTCGGAGCAATTATTTTAGCTACCTGATATTACCTTTACATCGCTTCGACGGTTAATTTGCAAAATAAACGACCCGAAACGTATACTATGCATTTTACGTCAAGGATCACGACTGCGCCAATTATTAAAAAAGGTCTGTTCTAGAAGTGCTCAAAAACTATTCGGTTACCGCTGCTCGCGAAACTTTCCATGCAAGTTCGCTCTGTTGGGCTGATATTGGTTTTGCACGGACAAATTTATGCTCGGGATAAAGGGTGCTACGAGTGGTTTTATCTACGGTGCTATACGATTTTGTGGCAATTTCTTTTGAACAACTGTTTTACTTTGTAGGAGAACGTTCTGGTTACAAAAAAATTAAACTAGAGAGAATATCGTGGGTGATATGTTATATAGAAGATAATGTTAATAGCGTTGAACTATTATTAAAAACTGAGTATGACAATAAAAATTTGGTACAATGTAGAAATAATATATACAAAAAATAATGAAGATTTACATACACAACTGTAGGAGAGGTTGGATATTGAAAATTAATACGTAAAATAAATAAACTGGAGCAAGAAGATGCTGCAGCTAACTAAATTGTAATAGCAAAAGAGGAAAAGACCCAGAGAATGATTTGTGTAACGTAATCAGTAACAGAGGGTTTTATTGTATTAGTAGCGAATTATATTAACCTTTGGCACGTTGAATTTTGTCGAATTGTAATCTGATACTAAGAGTCATAAGGACTAATAGATTTACATCCTTATTTTATGCCGTTAAGGTTCTTTTCCTGCTTTTCCCATCTTGCTCTTAAATTTACAGATTACTATATAAAAGGGTGCTCAATGTGCCCTTTCGGTTTTTTAAATATCTTATTGAAAATATATTTCAAATATGTTTATTAGAAATTCTGGACAAGTTCCTGAGATAGAGGCCTAGATGATGTAGTATAATCTCGTTATTCTCTCTGGATATTTTAATGTTTAAGCATGATTCTTCTTCTTAGGGTGCCTGTCCGTTCCGAACGTTGGCGATCATTCTGGCTATGATGATTTTGTTGGTTGCTATACGAAATAGCTGTGTTGAGGTCTTTCTATACCATGCTCTCAGGTTAGCAAGCCAGGATATTCTTCTTCGTCCTGGGGCTCTTTTTCCTTCAATTTTACCCTGCAAAATGCATTGGGGTAGCTCGTATCTACCATGATTTCTCATTATATGTCCCAAGTACTCCAGCTTACGGCTCTTCACAATGTTGACCAAATCCGCGGTTGTGTTCATCCTCCGCAGTACTTCTTCATTGGTGACTTTGTCTGTCCATGGTATCTTTAGGATTCTTCTGTATAACCATAATTCAAATGCCTGAAGTTTTGATACAGTTTTCGCCTTTAATGTTCACGTTTCTACTCCATACAGAAGCACTGAGTACACGTAACATTTAAGGAGCCTTATTTTAGTTTTCAGGGTGAGGTCATGGCTTTTAAACAGAGCTCATGGCCAAGAATGCACTGTTGGCCTTTCCGATGCGACATTTAATCTCTTGTGTATTTTCCCACGACTCATTGATTATAGTTCCCAAGTAATTGTATTGTGAGACGCGTTCAATTCTCATTTGGTTCACATACAGATTTGCTCCAGTTATGTTTTACTTGCTGATGATCATTAGCTTGGTTTTGCTGGTGTTTATATCCAGGCCATAGGTTCTACTAGTTTGTGTTATTTTGTTTATTAAGTTTTGCAGTCCTTCTATGATATTGGAAAACACTATTGTATCATCTGCATACCGCAGGTTATTAAGCTTGACTCCATTTATTGAGATGCCTTCACCAATATCTTTTAGGGCCTCTTCAAAAATGTGCTCTGAGTACAGATTGAATATCAGTGGTGAAATTATGCACCCCTGTCTCACTCCTCTTAAGATTTTGACCCGTTCTGTATATTCTCCATCTATTCGGAGTACCGCTGATTGATTCCAATACAGATTAGCTATAATTTTTAAGTCTCTTCTATCATTCCCTGTCCTCTTCAGCACTTCCATCATTTGTTCATGCCTGACTCTATCGAACGCCTTCTTGTAGTCAATCAGGCATGCAAAAACATTACAGCTGACATCTCAATATTTCTGAAACAAGATCTGCACGCTAAATAAAGCTTCCCTCGTACCAACGGCGTTCACAAATCCAAACTGATTGGGCGCAATTTGTTCCTCGCATCTCCGGTAAATTTTTTTGTGGATAACCTTTAAAAACAGCTTCAGCAGATGGCTCATTAGGCTTATTGTTCTATAATCTTCACAAACTTTTGCTCCTGTTTTTTTGGGCAATGGTACGAACTCCGATTTGAGCCACTCTACTGGTATTTTTCCTGCCTTGTATGTTTCATTAAATATATCAGTTATTATTTTTATTTGTTCTGTATCTAATAGTTTCAGCAGCTCTGCAGGAATTTCATCAAGTCCCGGTGTCTTTACATCCTTTATTTGTCTGACGGTTGCCGTTATTTCTTCTGCTAGGATTTAGGGACCTGAATTTTCTTCAACGGTGGGCTCTTGTACTGTTTTAAGGTCATGGAAAAGTTTCCCCATGGAAAAGTATTCTTTCCATACTTATTTTTATCTTCTTTGAATATGGCAAGATTAAGCATGATATGTTGGTCAAATTGATATGTTGGCCCTAAGTGTGTTTTGCAGTTTTCCATGGGCTGTCCACGCTAAAGTAACTCGTCTTTGGATTTTGCATGTTTGGTTCTCCCTGCTGATTCTTATTTTATAAACCAAAAATGTATATTTCTCCGCCAGTTCTACTGCTTTATCTATAGTTAAATCGTTGTTGGAGACTATATTTGTCATAAACTCAGTTTTGGTTCATTCTGAGGCCCACTTTCGAACATGTAAAGTCCAATTCATTTATCATATCTGTAGCTTCTCCCAAAACAATAATTTTGTTATAGCTAATACATTGTTTAAAATGCCAAAGAGAAGACTATATACCTGGAATTCACCAGAAAGTCAAGAAGAGATAATTGTAATAAACCAAATAGATTATGTATTAGCTAGACAAAGATACAGGAACGCAATTATATCCACAAAAACCTATCCAAGTGTCGACATAGGATCAGATCACAACCCAGTAGTGACCAAAACCAGACTCAAAATGAAAATAGTAAAACGAAGAACAAAAAATGCAAAAGTCGATACAAGTATATTGAGGAACCCACTCATAAGGCAATGCCTGGCAGATGAAATCAACAACGGATTAATGAATGTTAAAGAACAAAATCTGCAAAATATTGAGACGGATAAAAAATGGTTATTAATAAAGAAAGAAATAGATAAAAGTCAAAAAGAAGTTCTAATACCAACCAGATATAAATAGAAGCAATGTACAAAAAATGGATAAACAAATAAAATACAGAATTAAGAAAGCGAAAGAACAATGGTTCAAAGAACAATGCGCAGAAATAGAAATAAATCAGAAAGACGTGATAGTTTTAACACACATAAGAAAAAAAACAAAGAAATAATTCACAACAATAGAATAAGAAAACCGACAATGCTGGAAGATGAAAATGGGAAACTTGTGTTGAATACTAACGACAAATTAAAGAGATGGACGTAATAAATCAATAAATTGTTCACAGGCAATAAAACAGAGCTTTCCAGTACTGGGTTTATTCATTATTTTCATTTCCATGTCCCATTGCTGTAGCCGACATTTTTCAACTATGCTGTCAACGATATTAGAAAGGTTCTGTTGCCAAAAATAATATGTATACATTTAGTATAACACTTTTTTCGATACGTCATAAATGGTCCATCATTAATTTTTTGACTGGCTATAATTGCAAGTTGATTCGATATTCGACAAAATCACTCACTATTAACTATCACAAAAATCACACTATAATAGTGCCAAATCTCCTTATTCGCTTATAATTGATTGAACAAAACTATTTTGATTATAATAAACAAACCCCTATAAATTAATGTAACTCCTTGATATAAATCTATGACCTGTTTACTTATCTCATCATTCATGATTCGAATAAGAGCAGATAGAAGGGGTTTTAGCTTACATCTGTAGGTACTCAATTCTTAATCAAAATAGACGACAAAATGGGGGTTCAAGTTAAAACATTACATTTGTATGGCAAGCACAGGCACCAAAATAGGTATACCAAATTAGTGTCTTTTCTGAGAAGTTACTGTATGTTAATTTTTAAACTGTAGTATACGTTGATTATCCCGCTGTAGTATAAAAAGGTTTACATATTATCATTAGGCTAAAGATGTTAACGTCTCTTCTGTTTTAGATTAAGTTCATTAGCACTTTTACTAGACGTGTCAAAAGATGTAGAAGGACTATTTTTGGGTAAGTTATTTCTAAAATTATTTCTTTGTTTTCATGTACAAATTGTTATTTTTATATATTTATTTAAAAGGCACTGGTTGACTTTACCTTGAAATATAATTATGTTCTTTGGTAATTAATGATCTTCATAAATTGTTATGTTACAATACTAATATCCTACATAAAAGTTACATCTACAGTGTTAAAACTTATGGCTAGACAGCAACATAATTTAATAGTAGTATAGCAACATACAGTAAAATAAAAAACTACTATTAGAACGGGTATAATTTTTTAGAATATTTAAAAAAAAGTATACAGAAAGACGTTTTTGTAATATTTATAGACTATCAAAAACCTTTTGATAGCATGAAACATCCAACAATGATAATCATACTCAAGAAAATTGAACTGGATACAAAGGATCTTCCTAATATTCAATATCCATATTTTAAAACCATAAAATAGTTTCGAAACACAATTCAGATTTCCGCTTTAATCTGTGCTTTCTAAAAATTGCAAAGCAAAACAGACGTTGATAAAGGTCTTAAAAGAGACATGGGGAAACTAAAATTTGCATTCCACGACCCGTCTTTTCAACTAAAGCAGAAATCCTTAGCGGATTGGTTTCTAGTACTCGCACAGAGTAGATCCGAATAAAGTGAAAAGACAGCAAATATTTGATTTCACGCAAACAGCGCCTTTGTATCTGTTGATAATGTTGAAAGTATTGCAGAAATACCCTTTCTCATGTTCAAAAATAGGATACCTTGGCCCCCTTTTCAAGCAAGTTTTTTTTGATGCTAAGAGGCTAAAACTTTTTTTGGATATTCCCAAATCTCGTAACAAATAATCTAGCTCTTACTGGTAGATTCCCTTACGTACGGAGTCATCTCCAATTTCGGAATCTTCATCGTTGGAGTCGCTTTCATCTGCACCATAATCGTATTCCACTTCTTCCAAAGATGGAAATTCATTGAAAATTGGCACGGGGATTTCGGCTGAATGCGGCACTAGGCATTTGTTTATGCCCAGTGCCGTATACTATACAAAAGTAACACTCCCTAGAATGATCTTTGGGCTCGCGCTAAATCATAGGTATACTAAATGGAAGTTTAGCACGTGTTACCTTGGTCCACATCCGTAAACCTACAACACACTGTTTACACTTCGAGGCTGTTTTCGCACTTACGACTTATACGTTTCATCTGGGCTAGGGGCTTTGCCAGATTTTGAGTTGTTTATAGAGTCTAGACTTCATATTTTCATATTATTGGAGCTTCCTCGTTATCAATTTGAGTTGGTTACGTTCTTGTGTCCATGAAAAGATCTTTAATATATTTAGTCCATACTTGTTTTGTTTTAATTGGGTTATTAATAGGTTTATTGTTTTTATAAATTAATCGATTAGGTGTATTTGTTCATGATTTTCCAGATAATTCTTTCACTTTTTTATGTAAATTATAATGATTATGCTTTTTCTGCAATTCTTCCACTTCGATGCATGTTTCCATCATCCACATTTCCTTAGCCTCTTTTATTTTGTTCCTTATTAATGTATGTTTTTCTCTGTACTTATTTGAGTTTTTGTGTCTATATTTTCTTTTTGTTCCATAATTTCCAGTATTTCTTGAGTCATATAAGGTTTTCGGCTTTCTGTTCTCTTTTGTAGAGTTTCTTTTTGTGGTTTTATAACAGAATCTTTGATTTTGCTTCACATAATGTTCACATTCTTAGTGTTTTTCATTTCTGATGTTCATTTCTTAATTGATATACAAGTTGAAGCCTTAGCACGGATTTTATTTATCTTGAGTAACTGAGTATTCACCTTAGAAATTTTGGATTTTATTATCTTTTTTACCCTTAGTTTCATTTTTGAGACAAGGAGGTTATGGTCTAAGTGGATATCTGCTTCAGGATAAGTCTTAACGCTTACAATGAAATTTCTAAATCTTATATTTGTTAGAATACAGTTGATTTGATTTCTAATGCAACTTTGTTCATTATCCTGTTGTGATCTCCAGTTATATAGTCTATGGGATGGTAATTAAAACCATGTGTTCATAGTCGCCAGGTTTTCGTATTGACAAAATTGAGCAAATCTGTCTCCTCTAGCATTCCTTCTTATTCCTAAACCATAATCACCTATTATATTGTCGACTCGGCCGTTTTCTATCTTTGCCTTTAAATCACCACTATTATTGTAATTTTTTCCTTTTTTGTGTATGGCAGAGTAAGTTGTTTGAGTTGTTCATAAAAATGTTCTATTTTAGCTTCTGATATATATGAAGTTGGAGCATACGCTTGTACTACATTACTGTTCACTGGCTTACCCTGTATTTTTAATAATAGCGTTCTATCCGAAAAGGGAACAAAATTTACAACGGCTGCTTGGATTCCCTGGAGATAACTAATCCAACTCCATATGGATGATCTTGGGTGTCATTTCCGGAGTAGTATATCATTTTATCCATGACCAATGTTTTATTGTTTAACAGGTTAAATTAAAATGTGGTCTCAGCAACACGGCGGGCTGTTGTCAGGTTCACTAGTACTTCACGGCGAAAAATTTTTTCACGGCGTCTGGCGTGACTTTTAGGGGTGGCCTGAAAAATGTATTGTATTTTGGCAAAATTTTGGAATACGTTTGAATCTTAGAACAATTTTAACAGTTGTTTTGGATACATATTTCAGTACTCTACAAATAGTTTCCCATGACTTTTGGTGTAAAATAATTAGGGAACCAGGAATTCAACAATTTGGAATTTCCCATTGAGTTTCCTGTAGCCCGTTTGACGATTCACTACCCTGTATAGGTACTCCCTTGGTCTACACGAACTCCTTAACTGGTTTTTTCCTGTTCCGAAGCATTTTCCATTCTTTCTTTTGGGCACCATGTAGGTCGTATTACATGTCGCTGGTGAATTTAGCCCAATGTTTTCTTTTGATTGATTCAGACGTTTCTAATTGGTAAAATTGGTTTCTAATTGGTAACCAATGCATCTTACCAGTCTTGACCTACGGAGCAGAGACCTTAACTTTAACGAAAGCTACTGCCGAAAAACTGAGGGTAACACAAAGGCGAATGGAGAGATCAATGCTGGGCCTGACCTTGAAAGATCGCGTAAGAAATGAGGAGATACGCCGATGAACTGGCGTAGACGATATTATACTGCGAATCAATAAACAAAAGTGGAGATGAGCTGGACATGTTGCTAAAATGGAAGACGGAAGATGGACGAAGAGATTATTGGAGTGGAGACCAAGAGCCGACAAGCGAAGTCGAGGCAGACCACCCACCCGATGGACCGACGACCTAAAGAGAATAGAAACAAACTGGATTGCAGCAGCTAAAGATAGAGAGAACTGGAGACGTTTGGAGGAGGCCTATATCAAACAATGGATGTGAAAATTCGGCTGGATGATGATGATGATGATGATGAATTGGTAAAACTCCGTTTTATACAGTACCTTCAAATAATTTCTCATAGTCGCTGTAGTTCTTCCGTTTCTTAATATTCTTTTTTACACATTTAGCGGGTTCCGCATCAATAAGTGTAAAATAAGTCCATATTTAACTAGAATTTGATTTACTCTTGATTTGATCTAGATTCACTAGTACACTAGTACATTTACTGTTTGTATTTTGAGAACGATTTCCGAATTGGAAATTGAAACGTCAATAAACGTATTTTTATCTTTAATTGTGGCTTATTCCCAGTTATAAATAGTAATTACACTAGTACACTCCAACATTCCCCAAGTGTCACATGTTGTTTTTTTATATAATAACTTTAGAATGTGAACTTATTCATTCTAGCGGGTAAAAAACTGTTGTTGTTTATAATAGCTACAAGCTTGTAGTTTAATTAAAAATGCACTTTTAGATCTGTCAAGGTCGCTGTCCTGATTTTAATAATAAATCGTGTAATCAAAAATTTATTAATTCAACAGCTTTCAATATTTTATTTATTCAGCAATATACTTAGCGACCTACCAAAAATTGTTTACTATGTTTATAATCCGTCTTCAGCTTTTTGGAAGATAAAACGATAAAATAAATATAATCTCCCAATTCGCTTTGGTGGCCATCATCTTTACCAGATTAAAAATATTATACGACAAAAGAAAATCCACTGGAAACGAAACTGCTTTCTAAATTCCCGCAGTTCATTGCGAGAGGCAGAAAAGAGAAAAATAATTTACTAAAAGCCTTCTTATATTTTCCTAGTCAAGCCTTCCATTAGCTAATCATATAACCGGGCCGTTGAAACACTTTATTATAGTTTTTCGATTGGGTTTAAGACCTTTGATGGTAAAGGTACATTGGAGTAAGGATGCAGCCATCTCTGAAGTTTTTGCCTGAGAGTGTGCAAACCAAAAGATTCGATTAATAGGGGGCAACGACTTGTCTAGAGCTATGTTGAATGCTTGTAATACTCGTGCTCTTTTTTGTCTTACTACTTTATGAACATATGTACAGGGTCTTTCAAGTATATACATTTTAATTCGTAGGGTAATATATCCAAAAATATGGAATGCTAAGTAATTTGTTTGTGTACATATCATATAGGACCCTCTTGCAGTAGAGACCTACTTTTCTTTGTTTAGCAACTGTAAATATTATAATTTATTGTGAATAGTTTAATTAAAAAGTATGTAAGTCTAAAGCAATAAAATAATGAAACACAATCACAGCCACATAACACATAATTAAGGTAGAATTTAAAGTACAACTGGTTTTGGTTAAACATTTGAATCGTTCGGACGAATAACGGTCTATGTTACAAGTTGACATTTTCGAGAAAAGGTACATTTGAACATATTGCTTATTTTGTAAGTGAAAATGTAACATAGACCCCTATTCAACAAATACAAGTAAAAATAGATTTGAAAAAATTTATTAACGCACAATATTACATTTATATGTATTAATATTTCCAATTCGTATTTCCAATCCGAGGGTACATGCACCTTTGCACTTTTCTTTACTTTCTCGATTAATGCAAAATCTCGATCAAAAGGCAAAAAACTGTTACCCGAGGAACGAAACTTTTAGTTAATTTCAGTAAAGTATCCACATTTGGAAAGATAGCAGTAGTTGCTATTTTTCTTTAAACAACGATCAGACCAAACGATTAACTTGAGCTCTTCTCCATCTATTAATTTGTTTTAGTTCATTGTAGCATACTGTATCATGAAAATGATATTTCTGTAGAACCTCTTCCTTTGGTAGAAGATATCTGAGTGGGATAATGACGAGCAAAATAGAACCTGCTACATATCAACACACAGGACGACAGTAGATGAATTACTTGCTTTAGATTAAACTGTGCCTGTTGTAAGTTCTTGAATTCATAAAAAGGCTCTAGTTTGATGTAAGTCATTTTCCAGCTGTATTTTCTTCTTTCTCATCCTCTGATTTTGCAGAACTCAGTTATATATAGAATTCATCGCATATTTTATACGTATCTGATCTAGGAGCGTTAAAACGCAAATTTATTTGGTTAAAAACTGTATCATAAAACGTTTTACTCACAGCAACATTAGGATTTTTAGTTTGGAAACATCGATACATTTTTGACAAATTTAGATCAGGACTTAAGTATTCTTTCTGTGTTTTACTTTGAGAATAGTGCGACTCTTGCCTTGGAAATTTGTTGATATGTTCCACAAAACAAGTTCTTACTCTCGTGTAGAATCGCCTTTGGCCTATTATAATGCTTGCCTCTTTGATCTATAGGAATGTGAACACCCAATTTGAGTTTGTCTTGTATAGTTTGAATTCGTCTATTGGTGTTTTTGAAAACGTCGAGTAACATAGCTTTGCATACTTTCTTATTATTATTGAAGTATGCGAACGAACACAGCTTTAACAAAGTGGCATCTGTTTTTCAAGAGCTCTTCCTCTTTTTGGTTCCTCCATTCTGATATATTTTGTTAAAAACGCCGACTGCTCGTCGTACAAATGTGAATAGAAGAACTTAAAGAGAACCTTTCTCATAGAAAGGGTGAAATAAGCTTACAAGATTTGCGGCATATGTTTACGTTAAACAAATAACATGAAATAATAACTTCATATAGAGACTAATGGAAAATTAGTTATTTTCGCTTTGTGAATACATTGGAATACACTTTTATCCGTTCACTATAGTTGACACTGTAACTTTTTTAACACTGTTTTTACTGAAGGCACTTCCAGATCTTTTTCTATAGAGAAGGAGGTAACACACCATGGATCATTTACTATACATCTTAATACTTTATTATGGAAGCGTTGGAGGATTGCAAGATTAGAATTGCTAGCGGTGATCACCATGTATATAAGCAGTTTGTTATCCAATGTTAATTTAGAGTTTCGACCAATCAATCAGTACATAATGTCTAAATCTAATGCCCACTTTACATCTTTTGGTGAATATGTGCTGTGTATTTTGTGTCTTTTGCCTTACTTAATTGCTTGTCATCAAGTGTGACCGGAAGGCATTCAACTCGTTTCATTGTGAATTTTACATGTGTTGACTTAGTCTTATTTACTATATTTTTTTTAGCCAAGTTTCTATTTTATTTAGGTTTTCTTGTAAATTTTCTGATGCTTTTGTGGGAATAGAGTCCATGGCCAGTATTGCGATGTCGGCTGCAAAAGTAGAAACTGTGTTACTGCTGGATAAAAGGTCTGCAGTGAACTTCCGAAATAAAATAGGTCCTAGTACACTTCCTTGTGAAACACCTATTTTGATCGGGTGGAGCTGAGTGTCTTTATCATGATATCATGAAGAAAACAAACATTTATTATTAATTTTAATAATATTATTAATCTTATCTCTACGTTTAATATATATATATATATATATATATATATATATATATATATGACGATGATAATTCCTTTTCGCTATTCTAATGAAGCCCAGAGTTTTATAAAGCCCTTTTGTAAGTTCTCCAGTAACTTTCCCTTTCTAGTTGACCACTAAATCAAACCCCAAAAGTGTTTCTTCGCTATATTTTAAACCCACTAACCGTTTATTAAATGACTCACATCAATTTTTTGTCCACTTCACGGGCTCCCTCCTGAATTGCCGCAGTTATTTTTCCTCATTCGTGCCTCAAGCAGTTGGTGGTATTTGTTGGAGACCGAACTCAATTTTCGAAGGAGCAATTTTGATGAAATTTTTCGTTGGAGAATTTATATCAGAAAGTTCACGGAAAAGAGCTGAACAAAAGGGAGCCGGGCGATACTCTTCATTGTATTGAGTAAAATAGAGAAAAAGGCGTCATAGAGATTATCCGTAGGTGCAAACTGTTCTATTTTAATAAAGGTGGAAGAAACTGATATTTTTGAGTCACAGGTCGAAAATGTATTTCAGACCAGGGCGGATTTGTAAAAAATCGACGATTTTTGCAAAAATAATAAGGTGATAACTTAAGTAATTATAATTTACCTATCCTCCCTTTTAATTAGGTTGGTAAAATTAATAAAAACGTTAAAATTTTTAGAAATTATTAAAAACATCAATTTTTTGCTACTTTTCTTGCTTGTAACTTTAAAACAATTCATTTTGGAGCAAAATCGTAATTAAATAAAATAGCGACAATTAAATTCTTTATAAAGGTATGTATATACTAGAGATTTTATTCCTTACATGTCTCTCTGCAATAAAGTATACCTAATTTAAACCTTGGTGATAGAAGCTAACCGAGATTTATTCAAATAGCTGAGAGAAAATGATCGAGACAAAATGTTGTAAATGTAAACAACGCTGAGACAAGTCTCAACTAGTTTCTGAGAGATCTCGCAGGAGTTGTAGAGTATTTACACTAGGTAACATGTCCGATAATAAAAAAGAATGCACACGTGCAGAAGTGAGCGATTTAATTGCTTGCTATGAACAACTCCCTTGTTTGTGGAATGTACTTTCCAATGAGTATAAAAATAAAATAATAAAATCCGATGCCTTTAAAAAATTAAGTGAAAAATTCGGGACCAGTGTGGAAGAAATTACTAGAAAAACTACAACCTCCGGAACCAATTTAATACAGAATTAAAGAAAATTAATTCTCAATAATCAGGACAAGGCAATCATGAAACAAAATGGCCTTATTTTGAAAATTTATTGTTTCTCCTTTTTTACATATATTCGTACTGCCAAGGAACTTCTCCGACTGGTGAATTAAAATTATCTCTAAACTCATCTCGAATTTCCTTCTCACTATTACAGTATTTATTAGATCCCTGTTGGGAAAGGGGTAGCAAATTATTATCTGGAAGTCCCTCAATTCTCCAACTACCGGGTACAATTTCACCGTTACCATCTTCCCTGTCAAAAACGTTGCATAAAATTCTCATTAGGATTTTTTTGCCATTAAAAAATTATGTAACGTACACACAGCTAATATTGCAGAATCCGTTCTTTCGAACTTAAGAAGGATAGGCTTTCATAAAACACGAAAAACGCTTGATATTATGCCGAAAACTTTTTCCACCATTCGACGTGCCCTCGAAAGCCTATAATTAAAAATTCTTGAGGAATCTGGTATATTTGTTGTACTATAATGTTTCATGATATGTTCTTGAAGTAAAAAAGCGTCATCTGTGATGACTATGTGGGGTACCGCTAGTCATCGTTCAGGCAATGGCTTGATTTATACCACTTCGCTGGATTATACTAGACATAGCACTAGCGGCAAAAACGCCCCTATCGGAAATACGTCCATTGCATCAAATATCGACAAGTAAAAATTTGTAACTGAGGTCTACCAATGCCAAAAGTATCACGCTCTGAAACCCTTTGTAGTTAAAACAATAACTCCCTGAATTTGGAGCCGCTTGTATGGTGACGTGTAGAAAATACCACTTTCTTTTAAATCATAACTTATCTTTAACCATTCTTCATTTGTTGTTGGCATCTGAAATAGAATAGCAATAAAAGACAATTCTTTTTAGGGTAAATTTAATTACTATAATGCAAACTTTATTTCTATTTTTAGAAACAATGTGATGAAGGGGAAAAGGCTCTCGCAGCATCTTTAGAGAATATAAATGAGAAAAGCACGTCTGGCTCCATCAAAGAAAAACCCCAAAAAACCACTCAGCCGGTGAAAAAAAAACAAAGATAGACGATAAGGAGGAATTACTTGCGAAAGTACGAAGCGCACTTTCAAATGATTTTTATGATATCTTCGGTTCGTTTATTGCTGGTGAACTTAGGGTGTTGTGTCACGATTTTTTGAACAGAAAATTAAAGAGAGGGATTTAAAAACTCGCTTTGGAAATTGCACAGGAAGATGAAGACATGAGTTCCTTGGTACAATTTTCAAATACCCCATCGACTTCCACTACATCAACTTTTGATCAATCCAATTTAAGTCAGAGCTCTGTGTATACTTTGCCAAATGAGTATACGGATCTCTAGTTTATTACATCAATAATAATTGATTCTAGTAAGCAATTATTGTAGAATCCATTTAGTTTAATAAACGTTTCTTTAATTTAAAATCACTTACCTTTAAATAATCCTTTAAGCCAATGGTAATGGCTTGACACAGTTCATAAACCATACCCGATATTGCAAACTTTGATATGCGAAATAATAAACTAATGTAGCTTTAAGCTAAAATTTATTGTTTTTTATCTCTGCTATCACAGAAAAATACAACTTTCATACCTGTGGCTAAATATCTTATGGTGAAAAGCACCCTTTCATTATCTGAAATTGCTTCTCTCATTTTGGTGTCATTTTTCTGAATCAATGGTTCCATCAAATTTATTAAATTATTGATATCTGTTCACGACATTCTCGAGAAATTTTGTAATTGTATTTGATCTTCAACTTTTAGCTCATTAATTAACTGAGTGTAAGCCCCTGCACTTCTTCTCAATAACCAGTTGTTCACCCACACTTTCTTTTTCCTTCTTTTTTATCGTCTAATAATAAAATTATTATTACAGCAGCCTGGCGTTTACTACAAACCATATATTAAAATTTTAACTGAAATTAGACCGTAGACGGACAGAAAAAGTGTCGAGAAATCTTAATTCTCTTATATGTCTAAACAGAACAGCAATTTATATCAGAATTTCCTCTCAACTAGAGGTATCAGGTATTTTATTGCGTAACACTTATGTAGTAGTGAAAACTTGCAAGGAAATTTATTTCTCGATACCTGAGATATCTATAATGATATAAATCTCTAGTATAAACGTACCTTTAGATACGGTGGGTTAAAATCGTTTTAATTTATTAAGGTTGCTGCAAAATATCGAAGGACACATATGGATATCTAGGATATCTAGGACACATAATGCGCCATAAGGAATTTGAGCAGCTCCAGGTAATATTAGAAGGCAAAATCAATGGTAAAAGGATTATAGGAAGAAAGAAGAAATCCTGGCTCCGAAACATCAGAGATTGGACTCACAAAACAGGAAAGTACTTAATCCATCAAGCCCAGAACAGAGAGAAATTTGCCATATTGATCGCCAACCTCAATAGAGAAGGCACTTAGGAGGAGGAGGAGCTGCAAAATAACATTAAGTACAAATTTTAGTCCTCTAAAGTTTATTAAAGTCGATTTAACAGATTTCGCATAATTATTTTGCAATCTAACTTTTTTTTGGATTCAATTTTTTTTCAAATCTTGCACAACAAAACATAGACTGTATAGAAGCTTGCCAACTTTTAACTGATAAAAATGTACCTAACCTATATGAAAGCTGCAGTATCCACCTTTAAAAGACATTTTTATTTTGTTCGATAGGACAATCTGATCAAAAAATATTGAATTTTTACTGTCAGGTTGATACAAATTTTATTAAAAAGCGTTGTTTTTGAGACAACGCTTCATTCTACATAAAAAATGCTTATAAACATTTTTAATTAAAATTACCTTAGCTATATTTTTTATTAGGGTGTACCTAAACACTTGACTCACCTTATTAGCAAACTGTATCAAGATAACCTGGCATATATTCGAATGGACGGATATCTGTCTGACAAATGCACTTTGGAGAAGGGAGTACGCCAAGGATGCGTTTTATCTCCCTTATTATTTAACATCTATTCGGAGTTCATAATGCGCAGAGTTTTGAATGGTTGGGAGGGAGGAGTAAACCTAGGTGGTGTTAAGATATCTAACTTGCGTTTCGCAGACGACACTACACTTCTAGCCTCTACTCCAGAAGAAATTACTAGATTATTAAAAAAACTCGAGGTAGAAAGTGCTAAATTTGGACTCATGGTTAACTACAACAAAACCAAAATCATGGTTATTGATCGCCACCAACAGTTTTCTGAAACCCAAACTATTGCGGGATGCGAGGTAGTCTCATCTATGATATATCTTGGAGCTCTAGTTAACAACACAGGCAGTTGTGAATCCGAAATTAGAAGACGCATTCAACTAGCAAGAGCAGCAATGAGTGAACTAAACGGGTCTGGCGTGATCGTCACATTACTATGACAAACAAAAAGATACTCGTTTCAACTCTGGTCTTTTCCATATTTTACTATGCATGCGAGACATGGACAGTCAAAGAATCAGATCGACGACGTATAGACGCCTTTGAAATGTGGACATGGAGACGCCTGCTTCGAAATCCATGGACGGCTCGCCGTACAAATATCTCGGTTCTGGATGAAATTAAACTGGATCAACGTCTCTCCAGTACCGTTTACTCTAGAATTTTAAAGTTCTTTGGCCATATCCATCGAAGTGATCACAAAATGGAGCCGTTGGTGGTCCAAGGAAGGCCTCAGACTCAACGCCAACGCGGAAGATCTCCACAGCGATGGGCGGACATTACTAAAAAGCTTCTCAATAAACAGTATACTGAGGCAATACATATAACTGATGACCGCGAGCAGTGGAGAAATATTATCAATCAAACTGTCCGAGCTGCTGAAGCCCAATTATGAACCACAACACATCTACTAAGATGTTAATGACTGTGACGATGATATTTTTTATTTAAGACATTTTTTTCTACGGCATACAGCTTTTTGGTAAATCGATTTTTTTCGTTTACTTTTGCTACGAGATGGTTGGTTAAGGGAGAAGCCGTGGGGTATGAGCAGTAAATTCTTTTGCACCTTTTTTGGGTTCCCATAATTGACATTCTAAGCAAAATTCAGCTTGTTCTTTCCGTTTTTATAGATCAAGTCTCTGATGACTAGACTAAAAATATTCAAATTACTCTATGATTTCCCTTCGAATTAAAATAAAGTTACAAATACGACGAAAAGCGTCTCTTTTCAAATAGATCAATAAAAGAATTCCCTAAATCTATAGTTAATATTGTGATTGGAATTTGATACACAATTATCGCAAAACTAAAATGCTTTATTAAAAAATGATTTTAAAAGAAAACATTTAGGGGCTTTCTTCAGAAATATTGTGACTTTATTTTTAAATAAATTCAATTTTAAAAATCATTATATTCTTATACTATTATTTAACTATTCATAATATTTATATACTTACACTAAATATTTTGTTAAAATCCTTGTTTAATAATTTAATATTAATATATATGTTATATCATTTCGCACTATGATCCTTTATTCATTGACAGCAATCAATAAAAGAATCAGAATTTCCCATCTCTACTATTTACCTACGACGCCGACGGCGATCTCTATAGTGAAACTTATATAACAGAGATTTATTTTTTCGTCTTATCGAACAACGCTGTAACGATTTAGTACACCGAGGTCAATCTTAATACTCAGTATCACCCAGATAAGCTGTCACCGGGTACATTCTTCGTATGTCGAGAAAGAAAATATTGAAAGTCAACAATACACGAACAGAAGTCCCTAAACAATTGATTCTAAACTTTGTAGTGGACAGAAGTCTTCAAACTTCTGGCTTGAAAAAAGAGAAATGTCACAAGAGCTAGTAATTAACAGTTTTAAACAATATTATTATTATTATCCCAGATTTAGCCATACGGCTCACACTCCCTCTAAGGGGAAAATTCACTCATCCCAGATTCCTACGGTATCAAAAGGATTGAGCTCTGGTGGGACTCTTCCCGTGTTATCGAGCCCTAGGTGACTTGGTATGTTGGAGTATCTCCCAAGAATTTTCTTACACATCTGGACGCTACTATTATTATCCCAGATTTAGCCATACGGCTCACACTCCCTCTAAGGGGAAAATTCACTCATCCCAGATTCCTACGGTATCAAAAGGATTGAGCTCTGGTGGGACTCTTCCCGTGTTATCGAGAACTAGGTGACTTGGTATGTCGGAGTATCTCCCAGAAATTTTCGTACACATCTGGAGGTCCCGAGGAGTACAGCTTTCTGCATGGCCTTATAAAGATGTTCATTTAGACCCAGCTGTTTTATGTTCGCTAGGAGGTTTTTGGGAATAGCACCAGTAGTAGATAAAACAATAGGTACTGTCTGGGTACTTTCCATTCTCCATTGTCTCTTGATTTGTATTTCCAGATCTCTATACTTGGCGATCTTTTCGTTGTATTTAACAAGCAAATTGTTAGTGTTAGGTATCGCCACATCAATAAGTGTTGTTTGCCTGGTAATTTTATTCACTAGTATGAGATCCGGTCTATTATGGGCCACTGGTTGGTCTGTGAGCACAGTGCGGTCCCAGTATAGCTTGTAGTTGTCATTTTCAAGCATTCTGTCAGGGACATATTGATAATTAGGGAGATGGTCGGTTTGGAGAAGTCCCAGTTTGTCAGCTAGTTCTTGGTGGATAATCTTTCCTACTGAGTCATGGCGTTCTTTATAATCAGTACCGACAAATGCCTGGCAGCCACCGGTAAGATGTTGGATGGTTTCTTGGGCTTGGCTTCCATATCGGCATTTGTCATTTTGGACTTGAGGATCTTTAACAATATATTTCAGGTAATTTTTAGTTGGAATAACCTGATCCTGAATGGCAAGTAGGAAACCTTCAGTCTCGGGAAACACCTTTCCTGATGTCAACCAATAGTTCGACGCCGTATTGTCGACATATTCTTGGTTGATCTCATTGAGATGTCGCCCATGCAGAGGTTTACTCATCCAGGTGCGCATTTTTTCTTGCTTAGTCAGATGGTTTGTGCGCATTTCTTGTTCCCTCAGTTTAAGCGGCGTTGTGTCATCTACTGCGCAAATTGCTCGATGTAAATTAGATGTCTCAGCCTGTACCTGAAAATAAGATCTTAAATTAGCAATTTGTTTATCTAATTGCTCACCTATATCAATAAGTCCTCGTCCTCCTTGATACCGCGGTAATGTTGTTCTCTCTACTGCACTGCGTGGATGATGTTTTTGCGCCTTTGTGAGAAGTGTTCTTACTTTCCGCTGAAGACCCTCTATATCCGTTTTTGACCACTTTATAATACCAAATGAGTAGCTCAGCGCGGAACAGGCGTACGTATTTAATGCCTTAAACAAATTTTTACTATTAAGATATGACCGATTTAGTTGTCTTATTCTTCGCACGAACTCCGAAGTTAGTTCAGTTTTCATCTGTTTATGGTCAATTTTCCGCGCCTGTTTTACTCCGAGATATTTGTAAATATCATTTTTACCCGTTGCCTCGATGTTTTGGCCATCTTGCATATCGAAACCTCCGGGCAGAACCTTTCCTCTGACTATATTTAGTATACGGCACTTGTCTAGTCCAAAATGCATACTGATATCATTTGAGAAAGTTTCTACAGTTTTTAGCATCTGATCTAAGTGATTTCGAGTGGAAGCCATTAGTTTCAAATCATCCATATACAACAGATGATTAAGCTTCGCCGCAACAGTGTTGTTATTTTTGATGCTAAATCCTGAGTCAGTGGAGTTCAGCAGCTGAGATAGTGGGTTCATCGCTAGGCAGAACCAAAGTGGACTCAACGAGTCCCCCTGGAAAAGGCCCCGGTTAATAGCGATATCTTCAGTTTCGATATTGGTTTCACCAGGTATTTGAAGGTGAATTTTAGTCTTCCACTTTGTCATTATATGCTTCAAAAAGGTCACGAGATTATCATCGACTTTATATATTTTCAATATATCTATAAGCCATTCATGCGGCACTTATTATTATTATTATTATTATTATATAACAAATAAGGGCAGAGGAGCGAGCTCCTATTATGCCCAAAAAGCAAAAATAAAAATAATCTTATAAAACTAATATCAATTAAAAAGTTAAGTAAAATTAAACAATTTAGTATATCATACAAAAATTGAATTACTTACTCAGTGGCGTTACAACCCTTCGTGGGTTTTAGCCGACTCGACAACATTGCTCCACTGTTTTCTCTCTTGAGCAACCTCCATCCAATTCTCCACACCCATAGTGCTTAGGTCTCCTGTTATATTATCTCGCCACCGGAGACGAGTGCGTCCGCGTGGTCTCCTTGCAGCTGGGAATTCCTCCCATACCAGTCATACTGTTCGTTCGTCAGAATGTCTTCTGAGGTGTCCTGCCCATTGGAGTCTTCTGGACTTTATTTCTTTTATGATGTTGGCGTCTGGATAGAGTTCTTCGAGCTCTTTGTTAGTTTTTATCCTATATTCGACCTAACGGGTCGTATGGTTGTTTTATAGACCTGTATATTCGTACCTCTTGTTAGTTGTTTAGATTTTATAAGGTTTTGGAGGCTAAAAAGAAATCTGTTGAAGGCCTGAATCCTGTTGTCTCTGCTTTGGTTATTGCGTCTCATACACAGATATTTCGTCTTATTTTCGTTGATTTGGAGCCCCACCTTCTCTGCTTCCTTCTCGAACCTCACGAATGTGTCCTTCATCCTTAATCGTATGTTTCCTATTAGATCGATATCGAAAATCCTATCAATAAAGCTCTATTAAGTTTATTTTTAAAGATGTTAACACTAGTTGCCGATATGGTGATATTAAAGATTCTATTGTGCAAGAAGTTCACACTAGATCTTGTAGTAGTTTGTTCCCTCTTTAATTTGTATCGATGGCCTCGTAATGTTTTGTCTTGATTAAAAGTGAATATGATGTTTAGGTCCCCAAAATTATGTTTTAAAATATGAAAGGACATAATTAGGTCACCTCGAAGACGTCGCTGTTCGAATGTCGTAAGATGAGCCATGGATAGTCTATCTTCATAGTTAGGTCTTACACGGCCCAATGCCAGTCTTGTGGCTTTCCGCAGAAGAAATTCAGACCAATTTTAGTCACTATTAATTATCACTCCGAGATCGTCGTAGGAGTTTACCGAGTTTATGAAATGTTCATTAACAAAGTACGGAAGTACGGCAATAATGGGTTATTTTTGCCGAAATGTTAAACAACGCATTTTTCAATGTTAAGCGGAAGAAACCACTCTGAGGACCATTTGAATATTACATCAAGATCTTGTTAAAGAACATGTTGGTTAATAAGAACGATTTCCGAAGTAGAAATTGAAACGTCAA
Source organism: Diabrotica balteata (assembly GCA_918026665.1). Classification (NCBI taxonomy): domain Eukaryota; kingdom Metazoa; phylum Arthropoda; class Insecta; order Coleoptera; family Chrysomelidae; genus Diabrotica; species Diabrotica balteata. The sequence continues at coordinate 186,598,030 of OU898276.1, forward strand.
TAAATTTACTTTAACCTTTAATTGTGGTTTATTCCCATTTAAATAATAATTACTTTAAAATACCACAATAAAATAGCTTCAGAACAATATTAATGTTGGTTAGTAGTTGGATTCACATATAATTTCGCGTCGCCAGCGTAAATGGAAACCTTACTGGATACAATGAGTGAAAGACCACTAGTGTAGACGCAAAAAAAGTAGCAGTCCAAGTACTGATCCTTGCAGGACTCCACTCTTGACTGGCTTATCTAGTGAGTCTTCCCCAACAGGAACTCTAATGTATCTGTCGGATAGAAAATCTTTAATCCAAATGTTTAACTTTCCGTGGCCACTATAGTGATCCAATTTAACTAGTAATTGACGTTTTGGAACACGGTCGAAAGCTTTGGAGAAGTCTAAGTAGACTACAAAGAGTACAATAAAGTAAGTATGTAGTCGTTGAACTACCTTTGATAAAACCATGCATTGCTGAGGGATGACATTTTCTTGAAAGAAACTTAGACACATCTTTCGAAATAATCGATTCAATGAGCTTGTCGACAATAGGAATCAGGCTGGTTGGACGATATTTATTGCAATTAAGTTTATTTCCTTTCTTGAATATAGGAGCAACCGAAGCCAATTTCCAGAACGAGGAAAGAAAACGTTGATCAAAAGAAGCATTAATTATTAGAGATATAGGGATTGCTACAGATTCTGCACATTGTTTGAGGAAAAAGGAGGTCAGTCTGTCTAATCCGGGTAATGAACTATTTTGTAGTTTCCTCAAATAATGTTTAATTTCATCCGGTGTGACAAATATATTGTCAAGAGTTTTAGACAGACGTGGGCACATTATTTGAGGAATGGAATTGTTAGGTTCATATGTAAAACCCTGAGAAAAGAATAACGATAAACATTCCGAAGATTCGTTATTCGAAGAACATAAAGACCCGTCAGATTTTTGAAGTAATGGTATGGGGACTTTAGAAGATAAGGATGTGCGAATGTACCGATAAACTTTTTAACTATTACCATTTGCAATGATAGATTCTTCAAATTCTATTCTTAACTTTAGCAAATATTGTTTGACTCGGTTAAAAAAATTACGGTGGGCGAGAAAATCATCAATGGAACCAGTAAGTTTATATTTCCACCAAAGCTTTGGCCTATGTCGAATTAAATGGGCAACTGAGAGGTTAATCCAATGTTTTAGTCGATTTCTGTATAGTTTCCGTTTGGTTGTATGATCAGAAATTGTTGTAATAGCAGTGTGAAGAAAAAAGTCCCATATTAACGATGGATCAGAGTGATTAAAAAAAAAATAGATTGCCAGTTTAACTGGAATAAAAGTGAATTTACATTAAAAAAATTAGTAGTGGCATACGTTACGAAATTATTTTTGCAAGGCGGTAATAAATTTAAATTGACTGTGAGCAGTAATTTAATCCACCCAAACTCAGCTTAACACTTAGTCTCTATTTGAAATAAAATTTTATTTAACCATTCTAATACTGCTACTTCTTGTTTTTTATGTCCTATATACTTTGACCATAGATTAAGAATTAATTGGTTAAAACTCAACAAATGTTAAGCAATAATTATCTTACAATGAACTTGTAAACTCAAGAACTATGATTATATAGCAAACGTTCATCACCCTATATATTTTTCATAGTTTTTATACAAACTTTTTGTAGAAACCTTTTTCCTCCGAGAAAACCCTTTCATTCTATAATATATATCTTCATATCCTTTTGAAATCCATATTACGCTATCGTCAAAGGTGTTCGCATTATTAAGCGTATCCTACTCGTTGCGCCAGATTGTTTTTTATGATGACAGCGGATCTAAGTGGCGCATTAGGTAGAGCTGGAAGCTCATCATCGCAGGGCGTTGTGCTGAATAGATGGTCGTGGGCATTCCCGTTCTGTGTGTAACATTTAATGAAGTATCAACTGAATCTGAATATGTTTGTCGTGGTGTTAGCCATGAACGTTTGTGGGCAGTGGCGGAGGGAGGACTACGATGATTAAAGTTAAAAATGAACATATATATATATATATATATATATATATATATATATATATATATATATATATATTATCAACATTAAAAATATCTATATATATATATATATATATATATATATATATATATATATATATATGGATATTTTTAATGTTGATAAAAATGCAATCGAATAATTAAACTTTTTTTCGATATAACAAAAGACAAATGCTGCTAAGAATGCTGCAATAAAAAATAAAATGAATATATATACAATACAGTATTTGCAAAACAATAAGGAAACTTATTAGGGGAAAACATAAGAAAATATGATAAAAGACTAGTAGAAACTATACATTGCCCTTAAACACTTAGCACAAGCAATCAGAAAAAACGGATGTAATAGAAGTCCTTTCGAAAGAAGTAGAATCGACATTACAAAAATAAAAAGCGGTAGAGCAGCTGGAATAGATGGCATGACTGCTTAAATAAGCTGACAAAAAAACTAACCTATTTACGAACTGCCTAAGATCAAGATGCATACAAATTCATTCATTTTTTTGGAGTATATTGAAATCACCTCGCATATGTAATATATTGAAATCCCCTCATATATGTTTAAAAAAGTGAAGAATATTTTTAATGTATCTTTCTATCGTACGTATAAAAACACAAATAATATTTCGTTCTTTTCAGCGTCGCCAAGTAATAAAAACCATTTTAGAGTTGTTTATTTACTTCGAAGCTGCGCATTTTTCTTCGATATTATTCTTTGATTTATACCGCCCGAAGTACTATGTTTTCAAAATAATAATCTACGTTTTAATTTTCGTTATGTTTTGTTATTTCAGCGTTTTGTTTTATTTCAAGTTATGTGAACGAATTTTTAAGATAATTTGGTCATTCTTACTTAGGTCGTTGTAGGCTCAATGATGGATCCAAATTCATCCGTCAAATTTGTGGTTTTCTGGTTTTCTCTTTATGGAAATATGTAGCAGTGAAAATCAGTTTTGTGGCAGTTAATGCTTCAACTAATGTTTTGAGTGAGGATTGGAAGAATCGCCTTTTCCATCCTCGTTTTGTTTCTCCCCGTTTATCATCCAAGGTTTTTTGGCAGTTTGGAGATGGAGTTGTTCGTGTGTTTGTTACGCAGAGAGAGTAAATCCCCCAGTTCCAGTTATGGTTTCGGAGGTTCCAGTGGCGTCTGGTTCCAGAAATTTTAGTGCAGTTTGCTAGTGTAAAATCTAGGTAACTTTTTGATCAAATTTTAAAATAAAGACAGGCATTTTTTTAAATAAATAATTGCTTTCCTTAAAATTTAAAAATAGTAATATTTAATATTGTAAATTTTGGGTTTTGGCTTTAGCTGTTATTTTATTTGTTTTCAGTTTTTACAATTTAATATTAACATATGACAGCTAGCTTTATTATTTTCGACATTTATTTTTTTTTGTTTATTAAAAAAAAGGTTAACCTCTGTGCGGTGACATTTGTAAGTTTTTGTAATATCTCCAACTCCTAGAGTTTCTAAATGGATGACATGTAAGTTTTTTGTATTTTGCGACTTTTGCGGTAATATTTTTGCATAGTCTTTTTTGAGTATTCGTGTATTCTTTATGTTTTGTAACTGTTTGTGGTAAGACACCAATAAATGTTAAATTTTGTTTTCTTAACATTTTGTTTATTTTTTTACTAACCCCTTTTGTGAGTTTTATAAAGATATGTTTTTTATGTTTAATAATTATTTCCCTAGTTACAACTAGTGGTTATAATAGGTTTAATTAGACACCTCAAAGTGGCGCTATATATTAAATTACTAGAGGTGTTTCCTGTTTCTTTTTGCTTTGTTTATCCCAAGAGATTATGTTAGTACCCCTTTTGTTTTTTTGTAGTTGCCCCAATCCACCCCCCTTATCTATTACTTACCCACGACCCCAGCTCTCCTAACAAACTCTGATTGCCGTTCGCACAAGTAGCGTTTATTTTGCTTGCCTTCTATCTCCACTTCCTTAGTTTCAGTCCCCAATTCTCTACCCCTTGTATTAATACCGCAAAAATAATTTCGTTACAATATATATAAACGACCTTTTTCCGTTTCAAACAAAATTATCAAAAAACCTTTGTTTAGAATTAGAAGACATTTTTTTTTTTTTTTTTTTTTTTTTTTTTTTTTTTTTTTTTTATTGGCATAGACTTTTAGTCATTCAGCCAGACTCAACATGGTAAAAAAAAAAAGTTGTCTGAGTTTATATTAATAAATATACAAAACAAAGAACAGGTAAACAGGGTCACTCTCTTCTCGCCTAGGGGCCCATCAAGGCATTTTTTTTTAAGACATACAACACTAGGCCACGGTAAGAGGGGAATTTGACAATTGGGTAAGAAACAAAGGTTACTTTATTAACTAATGCATAATTATTTACATGGTTATTTTACTATCCTTTAAAAACATAACTAAGGAATCATACACTGGTCTCGAGTCTAGTGATAATAAGTACTGAAGGTTCCAAGGGGCTAATATATTGTATTTATGTAAGTTATTTATTAATCTTGCTGAAATTATAGTATTTCTGGGGCAACTGAAAAATATATGATCTAGGTTTCCTTCTTCTGTACAAAATTCACATCGATCATTATCTAAAACATTGAGTTTAAATAAATGTTTGGGGTAACAAGCATGTCCAAATCTCAGTCTAATTATCGAGGTAACATATTTTCTAGGTACATTAAAAGACTTATACCAAGGTGTTTTAGGAATATCTGTTTGAAGAGAAGTGTATCTATTTGGGCTAACAATGGAATATTCCTTCCATATATTATCCCACCTTTGATATAATCTTATTTTTAAGAAAGCCAGAAAGTCGCAAGCCGTGATTTTATACGAAGTTTCTCTACCAGATAAAATACTTTTCTTTGCTAATTGGTCTACATGTTCATTATGTTCCAAACCTATATGTGCTTTAATCCAAACAAAGACCACATTTTTGCCCCTTGTTACTAACTTTTGTTTGATATCCTTAATTTTGTAAATATAAGGGCAACTGTACGTATTTGGTAATCCCGGTTTCCCAATAGAGGTCAAAACTGATAAAGAATCCGATAATATCACTATATGATCCGAGCTACTTTCTGTTGCATAAAGTAAGGCCTCATATATTGCGAGAGCTTCCGCTGTAAAAATAGAGGTCTGGGAGTTTAACTTAAATGTATGTTCTATTCGTTCCAACGGGATAAAAAAAGCACATCCAGTGCCGTTTGATGATTTGGAAGCATCAGTATATATAACGACGGAGTTTTTGAATTCTGATAATATTGAGTGAATAATCTGTCTGTTTATGTGTATGTTGTCACTATATTTTGGTACCATGATATCTGTATTTGCACAATATGTTGCATATGAAATGTTGTGAAGTGTATACGTAGCTTTATCTATCTCTTTTATTGCTTCCATATTATGTTGCAGAGCTTCGCAGACTAAAGGCGATTTCTTTTTTTCCCAGTATTTAGAAGACAAATCATAGCAATTCAAAGTCAAGATCTTTGTGTATAAGGATTGATTTTTTATATATGTCTTTACCAGAAATTTTTCGGACAGGAAGTTTCGTCTGATATTTAAAGGTGGTTCCAAGGCTTCCAAATACAAGGGTTGAATTGGTGTGGACTTCATAGCACCTAAACATATACGTAAAGCTGAATTGTGTATTACGTTAATTTTATTTAGCAATACATTACTGGCTGATCCATAAAATATGCTTCCGTAATCAAGAATGGAGCGGATATACGCTCTGTAGAATAATAAATTTACATCTACATCAGCACCCCACCACGTTTTATTAATCGATTTAAGGAAATTTATTCCCTTGTTGCATTTGTTTAACATATCCTCAATATGATCCTTCCAAGTCAAATGTTTGTCAAGTGTCATCCCTAAATATTTGACCTTACTTTTTAGTGGATATTGATGCTCTCCTAATTTAATTATTTGATCGTTAGGTTTATAATGTCTAGTAAAAATGCAAACCTGAGATTTATTGCAAGATAATTCAAAATTGTTTTTATGGAGCCATTTTTGAAGTAGCTGATAGATACTATCCAAGTTTTTAATTGCTGTTTGGTATTCTTTGTGTTCTGTGTAAATGCAGAAATCATCTGCATATTGTATGAGGTTGAAGGGTATGTTATTTATTTTAATATTGTACAAGTCCGCTACATACATATTAAACAGGATAGGGCTCAATACAGAACCCTGAGGTAATCCTTTGTTTACGATTCTGGGACCTATGAGCATTTGTTCTTTTCTTAAATAAACTAATCTGTTTGAGTATAGATTAACAATACTAGCGGCAAATTGGGCTGGAATTTGAAATATTCTTGTCATTTTTTCTTTAAGTGCTATTAAACACACAGAGTCATAAGCACCTTCTATATCAAGAAATAATGCTGGTAAGTAATTGTTTCGGGAATAATTGTTTTGAATGTCTACAACTAGGGTAGCCAATGCATCCAAAGTACCAAAACCTTTCCTAAATCCGTATTGTTCTTTGGGTAGAAGGTTCTGCTCTAGTAACCACCATTCTAACCTAGCCTTAATTATCCTCTCTAGAGTTTTTTGTACACAAGATAATAAAGATATGGGTCTGTAAGCTTCAACTAATTTTAGATTTTTCCCAGGTTTGGGTATAGGAATGACAATAATATGTTTGAAGGCTGAAATGTTAGAACCTTCTCTAATTATCTGATTAAAAATATTTAGAAGCAACTCTTTTGCATTATTTGGTAAATTCAGTAGCATAACATATTTGATTTCATCATAACCAGGAGAAGTGTTAGGACGATCACTAAGGGCACAGTCCAATTCTAGCATTGTAAATGGTTTTAAGAGAAAATGACTATGATTCGGATTGAATAACATCAAATCTTCGTGATTGTTCACATATGGTGGTGCAATTTTGTCCAAAAACTCTTCTGTCCACGAATCTTCCAGTGGTAATGGAGCATTGACCATTTTCCTGTTCATCCTTTTCGCTTGATTCCAAATCGAGGTAGGCGATGTTTGTTTATTTAATTTTGAGCACCAATCAACCCAGCTTTGTTTGGCTTTTGATTTCAATAATTTCTTAGCGTGAGCACTTGCTTGTTTACATTTAATAAAATTTTCAACTGATGGATCTTGCTTGTATTTTATTAATGCATTTTTCCTTTCTGCAACAATTAGATCACATTCTGCATCCCACCACGGTGAAGGAGTTCGTTTTTTACACTTAAAGGGTTTATATTGGCAAATACATTGTGTGGAAGCTTTATTGATACAGTCTAATAAAATATTATATTTTTCTTCAGCATTTGGGGATATAGGTCCACTTTCATTTAACATATTCTCGATTATTTCAGCGTACATATCCCAATTGGCTTTCTTAATATTCCATTTACTTTTGGGGTATATGGTCTCATTAATAACTCTTGAGTATTCGAGTTCTATTTTTACAACAAAGTGATTTGATCCAAGTGTATCAGAATCTACAGTCCAAAATGTCTTAGCAAAAATGGAAGGGGAACAAACCGTAATATCAATCATAGAATCTGAATGTCCTGGATTTCCTTGACAAGTAGGTTGACCGTTATTCATCACAATAAAATCAAGATCCTGTAGGGTCTCTACAATTTGATCGCCAATATTATCATTTTTTGATGATCCCCAGAGCGCATTGTGGGCATTCATATCACCCCCAATAATGCAGGGGTGCTTCACTTGGGAAAATAAGTTTTTCCAATCTTCTATTCTGGTTTTGGTTTTTGGACATCTATACACAGAGAGAAAACTCAAGTGAGTATTATCGTAATTAATTTTAATACCACAGGCAAGCAGCTCTTTATTGAAGTTTTTATTTAATTTTAATATTTCAAAACGGATACCCGTTTTTACCAAAATAGCGACACCAGCAAAACCGTCTGCACGATCTTGACGAACAATATTATAACCTTTAAAATTATATACAACATTACTTTTGAACCAGGTTTCACTTAAAAGAACTATATCAACATCTTCTTTAGTAAGAAAATTGAGTAGGCTGTTTTTATTTGCAACAGCTGATCTAGCGTTCCATTGCATAATTTTAAGTTTAGTGTTTAAGGCCATAAATTTAAGTACCTTTAAAAATATCCTCGAGAACAGTATACAAACCCTTAGCTAACAAATTATTATCCAGTGTTTTTACATCCTCAACTGATTTGACATTTTTTATAAATTCAGAAAAAAAATTGACTAACGAAATAACTATCTTGTTTTTTTCACCATCTATTGAACTATTAGGTTTATTGGGATTAGGTGGTAGAGGTTGTATCGGACCAAATCTAAAAGGAAAGGTGGTAGAATCTGTAGGGGATTGTGAAACAGGAGTAGACACTTTCCTTTTTTTATGTGCGTAATGTTCAGTATTAATCTTACTAGGTCCAGGATGAGCAAAGTTTGTTGATTTTTTCATATACGGTCTTGGAATGGTAGGATGAGATGACGTAATGTCATCAGATACATTAGGTAGTTTTGGAAAATTTTCTTCAAGGTTTGACAATAACGAAAATTTATTATTAGTAACAAATCCGGAAAAAGATGATTCTTTATATCTTTTGGCTTCTAGAAAGGAGATTTTTTGATCTAGCATAATGTTTTTAATTTTTTTTTGTTCCTCATAAACGGGACAACTTTTGGAGATCGAAATATGATCTTTACTTTTACAATGTATACAAAAAGTTTTTTTAGTGTCGCATATGTGACTATCATTTTTAATTTCTGCACATCGTATACAAAATTCTTGTGTGCCCTTGCATTGCTTAGAAATGTGACCAAATTTCAGACACTTGTAGCACTGTATTACCCTGCCTACAAATCTTTCTACTGGCAAATACACAAAATTAACTACGACATAAGTTGGCAAAACATTTCCTTCAAATGTAACTATAATATTTCGTCTGGGGACGTATTCTGTTTTACCGTCTTTATCTACCTTTCTATGCATTCTTTTAATGTCAGTAATTTTAACGGAAGAGTCTATATGTTTTTTTAAATAATCAGTATCATACCTCGTATCTACATCGTGAATTATTCCCTTGATTTCCAAGAGATGGTTAGGGATATAGGCTTTTAAATTTTCATCCTTTAACTTATTATGTGTTACTAGATGATTTGCATCCAAAATTGATTTTAAAATAACTTTAACTCTATTTTTTCCTATAGATTTAATTTCCTTTAGATTTTTAATTTTAAGTTTTTGATGCAAAATTTCCCCCACAATCATTGGATGTAAACGAGAAATGTTCTGATTATTTAAATTCTCGATATATACGCAACAGCTATGAAAATCATAATTATTAGAAGAAATGTTATAAAGTTTTACTTCCCTTGTTTTGTCAGTTTTATTACCGGAACTCGCACCAATTTCCATGTCATGTTCTGGAGAACTTGTCGCAACACTTAAATCGCACATTTGCGTCTTATTGTTATTTTCCTCCCCCATTAGGGGAGGTAAATCACTTATTTTCACAAAAATTCCAAAAATTTAACCGATATATTTACACAAAATTTAAATTATAAATATAAATATTGATTTTTAATCACCGCAAAAACTTATCTGCCGCTTAATGTGATTTTAAGGATCGTCTGTTTACTGTGAATGCTCGCAACGGAATGTAGAAGACATTTTACATGTAAGTTATTCTTTTCATTGTTTGTATAATCGAGTATTAAATGACCATATTCTAATCTTTTGAAATATGTATAAATTGTGTATTGACAAAACCAATTTTAAAGTAAGCTATTTAGTTTTTCTCTTAAACAGTAATTTGGCTTTCCTAAATGATACATAGAATTTTTAAAACAAATATTAAGAGTGGTAAACAAGATTGGAACTTTTGATTGGATAGTCGTTTTTGAGTGGTAATGGATTAGCCTGATGAGGAGACGGAGAGAGGCAGAAAAAATTGGGTCATCGAAGGAAACAGTCGTTTGTCTAAAGATAGGGTGTGGTTTCGTGAGTTGGATACCGGCATTGTGAAAATAATTGAATAGTTTTGCAGAAGGATATAGAAGTAGATTAAAAGAGGTCCTTGTATCTACCGTGGGCATTTTGTGAAGATATGTGAAAGTAGTTTTATGACATCAAGTTGACAAAAGGAAATCCTTGTGTCATTAATAAGTAGCTAAGTTTTTGGAGAAGTGAATCAGGTGTTTTTGGTTAGTGCAGGAGGTTTGCAGAGACGTTAGGAAGGAGCCGAGGTGTCAAAAAACGGAGAGATCATATCGTTGAGGAGACTGGACTTTTCTGGGTATGTTCCAACATACAACTCAATAAGAAAATACGCTGTAAGTTTTTTGTACAATTGAAATTAATATCTATGAAGGATCTGTGTTGACAGCTTGGTCATTAGCATTCAAATTTAAGAACGGAGGTTTAGTTAGACTAATCAAAAGTTTAAAGTTTTGTTGTTTTTTGTTTCAAGTAAGGGAAAATTGAAGTAAAATTGGTTTTAACTTAATATAAATGTATGTAGATTTAAAATCTTATTATTATAAAAATTTCATTTATTTTCTTGTATGCTGATTGATAAAATAACGGCAGAATTTGATAATTGTTTTATTCGTTCATATAAAATAAAGAAACGTATTTTTTTTTGTAATATACCATTTTCTTTTATTATTATCCTTTTTCTCTATCCCGATAAAGGACAACTAGAAAATCTTTGAATCCATCGAACACAAGTAATATAAAAATCATGAATGTATTGCTTGTGTGAGTCCATTTCAAATAGGTAAAGAAATAATAAATAAGACTTACTCACAATCAATTTAATTTAACTATCAGCCGACCGGTTTCGCTTTCTACAATATGCAAAGCATCCTCAGGTCTCGATACAAAGTTAAACAAATGATGCCGGTACTCTATTAATAGATGGATGGTAGAACATGGTTGAAACTACTTTATATTCTTGAATGGAGAACTCAATTCTATTATTGCAGTTGTTTGACAGTAAACGGGAAGTTCTTGAGGAGATAGATTTGATCCAATGAAGAAGAGATATGTGTGAGATTGTTTGTTAAATGTAAGTGATGTAATATACCATTGTGTTATTAAAAGCTATTTATACTTATTCGAGAGATATATTTTTGAAATGTGTGTTATTTATTGAGTAATTGTTTTATGAAGGTGACAGTTTTATGACAATAAATAAGTTTAGATGTAAAAATTGTGTGGGTGTGCAACTATTTTCAAACTTGTAGTTATCAAATTACTTTGATAAAGTTCTATTGGCAATGAGTTAATTATTGGAAAGTCAAGTAAATAAAATATTAAAATACAAACAATTAAGGATAATTTAAACACACTAAAACAGAAAACACTTAGAAGGGACGAAACAAACATTGAATTTAAAAAGGGGGGAGAACTTTAATGCACTACATCGCATAGTGCATTTTTAAATTTTTTTTAAATTCAATATTTGTTTCGTCCCTTCTGAGTGTTTTCTGTTTTAGTGTGTTTAAATTATCCTGATAGTTAAATTAAATTGATTGTGAGTAAGTCTTATTTATTATTTCTTTACCTACAAGTAATATTCTTCTTCTTAACGTGCCCTATCAAGTCCCCTTGACGTTGGCGATTAACATGGCGAAACTGCCTCTGTCTCGAGCTATTCTAAATAATATACAATTACAAGTAATATAAGGAGTTTTATTTTACATTTGATAACAATTAAGTTACACTTCTTTCAATTAGAACTCCACCATTGTTCTACACATGCATTGAGTTATTGAACTCTCATTGGGAATGCTTGGCCTGGTGAAAATTGACGCAGTTAACCCACAAGTCTTGTCTGTTTGATATTAATTTTTGTAATAATATAAATCATAGCGTCTACTAAATGCGGAAATATTTCCGAACATTTATATTTATTGATTTATTGATAACTGCAAACCAGAGTTGTTTGTTTCTGTTTGCCACTTTTAAGAGTTTTCCTTACAGTTCTTCTTAATAGTTCGGAATTTATTGATCGTCTTTTCCAGTTTTCTGTATAAGCTATTTATACAATTTATTACCGTTATTCAATAATTTCAACTATTTTGGATTTTGTGTCCTTGTACACTAGACTTATAATTTATTCAAATAAAAACAAAATCTTTATTTTAGCCGAATCTATATAAAATGCTAATCGTCCTTTATGAAGTATCAATGTCCCCACAAACTCTTTTATTCTATAATTTGAGCAACACTGGATCATGACCACATAAAATTACACATTAAATCAATAACCAGCGAATACATTTATTGAAATAATCTTATAGTTATTCTGCCCCTTCATGGCTCTCTAGCCTTATAAGGAATAATTCTAGCATGAAGTGCTACCCCTTTTCAACATCAAAACAGTTCCTCCAGTGGTCCTTTACGATCTACGTGCGGATACTTCTTTGTTAACTGCTAATACATATTAGCCATTCCACTGTCGTCAAAAGGGGTTAACTAGGACCTTAGCTGTCTTTATTGTCCAGAATAACCAAGCGGGCGAAGTGTCCGAGATGATATGAGGATAGTCCTTGGAAGATTAAGTTGTGGTAGTTTGGCATTACAGCTCAAGATCGGTGATGTTTAATGTGTGAATTGGGTAGAAGCTAGAAATACAGGATGTCTTATTCGGCCGTGGATCATTCATATTATGTATATCGTATATTTACATATATATATATATATATATATATATATATATATATATATATTATATATATATATATATATATATATATATATCGTAAAAAGGAGTACGACCGTCAATCCAATATATATAAGGATCACTCAGACGAGTGGTGGGTTCTTATATCGGTCTCAAGGTGGAGAAATAAAAGACAAAGTTGATAGGCTACTTTATCTATTTTGAAGGCGTTTCGCTTTCGAGTTTTGAAAGCATCATCAGTTCATCTAAAAAGTATACACTTACAGTTCGCTGTTGAACTTGAGGACACTACCACCAATAGTATACCCTTCTTAGACATGCGTCTCATTAGAATGGGAGACAACACCCTAACCACAAGTTGGTATAGAAAACCAATGGCCTCTAATAGGTTCCTTAATTACCATTCCTGTCATCCCATGAAATATAAATTAAACCTTATAAAAGCTTTGAGCTGCAGATTAAATAAATTGACACATCCAATTAATCGAAGGGAATCCCTTAAGTTATTAAGAAATATTCTAATAGAGAATTCATATCCTTCCTCTATCATAAATAAATACCTTTATTTACACAGCTATGGATCCTCAATTCATGACATACCCGATGGTGACCAACTTAGAAACATCTCAAATAATTCAATGAATAGCATTGTTCTGCATAATACTAATCTTGAGAATCCTACCACCCATTATTCTTCGTTACCTAATTTTTCTCAAGTTACTGAGAAGCTTATTAAATTGTATAAACAGAATAACATACCGGTTAAAATTGCTGTCAAGAATGCGAAAACTGTTAGAAATTTGTTCTCTAAAACTAAAACACCCTTGTCCACTTTGGAACAAGTTAACACAATTTATCAAATTCCATGCGCTAATTGCGATTTATGTTACATTGGTCAGACTGGTAGATCATTAAAAGGTCGTCTCACTTCGCATCGGAGTGACATTAATTTATCAAAACACACTTGTGCCCTGGCACAACACGCGATAAATACCAACCATGAAGTGGATTTCAATGAAGTTAAGATTCTTGCCACTGAACGCAATCTAGCTAAAAGACAGTTTTAGGAAATGTGTTCAATTCTAAAACATCCTAATGCTTTAAATAAGAGAACTGACATAAGTAACTTGAGCCAAATATATCATGCTTTAATTTTGCAGAATCTTTATGATCTTTTCACTATATTAAATGTCATATAAGGTGTACTACTTGAACTCTTTTTCCAATTTTCATTAAATAATTAAAATACATAAAATAGAAATAAAATACATAAAATAATTAAATAAAATAATTAAATATTCCTTACTTAACTTATTATAACATATGCAACTTACATTGCGTTTTCATACACTGATTACTTAGATTAGTGTGAACATTTTTTACTTAAATAACATAATACAAATATTGTAATTGATTCATAGAATCCTTTGCAAACTACAGTTCCAAGTGTATGAACCTTGGGCTGTTGGAAATTAATTTATCGTTAACCACCTTTGGCTGATTATCTAGCCATAATGATTAACGTATTACTTATATATGAGGTTAAATGAAAATCTCCTGTTTGTGAGTCTAGACTGATTAATGAGAGGAGATGCTATTACAATACCAATTTCTTTCACTGGTTTGTCTTTTGCAACCGGGTAGCCATCTAAACTCATTAAAAACTTTTAAATTGACCGCCCAATTATTTGGGTTGGTACCTCCACCTTGCTGATCTGTCAAAAGTATTTTGACCTCAAGGTTAGCTGTCTTTTTGCGGTTTAGTTCGTTCTAGTTCATCTAACGCCATTTTTCCGGCGACAGCTGTAGGGCTTTGATCGGTAACTTCATTTACACTACTTTTTTAAATTAAATTTTTTTATTAACATCACTTATAATGCTACCTAAAGTTAAAATCAAAGCTTAATAATCATTAAATAGTTGGAAGTTGTCTATGATTTTCTTGGTTCTTTTTCACTAATTAATATTAAATAACATTTCATTTACTTTAGACCACATGGTCATTTGCTGTGCTAATTTTTTATAAGTTCCTATATCTTGTTAGTTACTTGATTGTTTATACAATATCAGCGTATTATGTCCATTTACTTAAGTTTCATTCACATTATTGTAAATAACTTTGACTGCTACATGTCTTTTTAAGGTAACAATTAACATCGTTTCCATGATTGTGTGGTTCTCATATTGTACTTTTTAGATGAACTGATGATGCTTTCAAAACTCGAAAGCGAAACGTCTTCAAAATAGATAAAGTAGCCTATCAACTTTATCTTTTATTTCTTCACCTTGAAACCGATATAAGAACCCACCACTCGTCTGAGTGATCCTTATATATATATATATATATATATATATATATATATATATATATATATATAAGGATATATATAAGTTAGTTAGAAAAGGAGCATATTAAATTGGAAAAGGATCACTACAGGAGCAATGTAACCAATTTGTGGCATTAAAGTTAGAAGACCCTGATAGTTTCCAGGGCAACAACTAACACCAACCACGGAGGAAGCTACAGCTATCTGGGTAAAGGAATGCCAAACGTTGAAATGTTTAAAACAAATGGAAAAGGATAATGAGAGTGAATAATAAAAGTAAAAAGTAATGGCATGTCTCATTAAGTTAGAAAAGGAGCATATTTTCATTTGTTTTAAACGTTTCAACGTTTGGCATTCCTTTCTTCAGGTAGCTGAAGGTTCCTCTGTGGTTGGTGTTAACGTGGCCCAGGATACCATCAGGATCTTCTAACTATAATGCTATAACTTCGTTGCATTGCTCCTGTAGTGATCCTTCTCAAGTTATTATGCTCCTTTTCTAACTTGGCTGCGCATTGAAGACGACCAGTAGTAAGAAATACGTATATACGGTTGCCTTCCATCAATATACCATTTTTGGTTTTCTGTTTTGCGAGACATGCCATTACTTTTTACTTTTATTATTCACTCGCATTATTCTTTTTCATTTGTTTTAAACGTTTCAACGTTTGGTATTCCTTTCCCCAGGTAGCCGTAGCTTCGTCCGTGGTTGGTGTTAGCTGTTGCCTTGGAAACCATCAGGGTCTTCCAGAAATCAACAGAAAAATGAAACAAGTTTGGACATATTTTGGTAGAAATGAAGTTATATTCAAATCGAAGATGCCAATCCATCTATGGATTGCTGAGAATGACGATGATGAAAATATATGTATAATGTAAACCACATTTATTTTACGTGTATTTTCTTAATGAAGATTTCGTCTATTACGGCATAGCGGTCTTCACGCTTTATACCTCACCTCACGGGATATTGATTTCCGACTTCTCGGAATAGGTTATTGGATTTTGTATATACCATGGTTAATTAAGAGGCCATATATCGAGTGTCCATTAAATTGGAATATTATACACCAATTTTTTTATAATTTTCATATTATTTTCATCAAGCTATTTATTCACATGATATACGTTGCCATGTGTTCGGACCCATATGTGATAGTTTCTGCACATTTTGATTAAATTTTTATTGGAAACTTCTACCATAATTGGATCCATTAAAAGAGTAATTGAAATATGGTAGCAGAAGAAAATTTTTTAAACGAGCTGCCATATGTTTAATATGTTGCAACGATTTTATACTACCAACAAATAATACGTATATTTAAATATAATTTTTATAACGTTCGTTAATCACGTTCGAACAAAAATCAATGCCAATTCAGACAACACAAGGTTCAATTACTTGTAATGATACGATACAAGTTATGATACACCTTTTTTTTACATAAATAGTACAATTTATTTTATAGCTTAAACATGCTATATAAAAACTTGTATGTAAGGCACAAAACAAGGTAATTGTAGATATATGAATTGTGTATGGTTGTATCAATTAAGCCATGTAATTTGTTTATACGATGTACATTGTCGTTAAGAGTGTTCCTTTCATTGTACATCATTGATCAGGCGTTTATTTTTATGTTATCGCTATCGAACAACGATGCCAAATTATTCAGATAGTAGAGTGTTAAGGAACATTAGAAAAAGGAAAAATAAGATTAGTTTAATAAAAAAATAAAAAAACGTCAACAATTTTTTATAAATGCAGAATTTCAGTACTGACGGCACAGAAATTCTGAAATGAGAGGTAAAACACGCTATAAATACTGCTAAAATGAGTAAACCTTGTGGTCCAGATGATACACCAACGGAGTTGCTGAAATTAATAGAGGATGATACCATAAAAGTAGTAGTAAGACTTTTAATTCAATATATAATACCGGAGTGATTGCCACAAATTTATCTTTGTCGCAATACCTAAAAGATTCAATGCGAGGAAATGCTCAGAATATCGATTAATTAATCTAATGAGGCATACTTAAAATTTTCCTTAGCATATTTCACAACAGAATTAAACGCAAATGCGAATAAGATCTCGAAAATACCCAATTTGGTTGGTTTTTAGAAATGCTATGGGAACCAGGGAGGCACTTTTTGTTCTTAACATCCTATTACAAAAATGCCGTGACCAAAGAAAATTTGCATATTTCGTGGACTTTGAAAAGGCATTCGATAAAGTACAGCATATAAAATTAATGCAAATACTGAAAATTATCGGAATAGATGACAAGGATATTCTTGTCATTAAAAATTTGTACTGGACTCAAACTGCTATCGTAAAAATTGGAGATAACTACACCGATGAAATCTCCATACAACGATGAATCAGACAAGGTTGCATTTTGTCGCCAAAATTGTTCAATGTTTACTCGGACCAGTTATTTTAAAAGGCACTTGAGAGACAACCATATGGAATAAAAATTAACGGAGAACTACTTAATGTGATAGATATGAAAACGATATAGTAATTCTGTCAGTTAATATTAAAGTTAAAAAAAATAAACAAAAAAAAAACCAAATTTGTAGTCATGACCCGCATTCCGATGTAAAGCTTCAAATAAACGGAGTCCAAATTAAGAAAGTCCACAAAATGACATATTTGGGAACTGTGATAACAGACCAACTAGATCTAGACATAGAAATAAAACATAGAATAGGAATGACTAAAACTACTTTTTTTCTTCTTCTTCTTCTTCTGGTAGCACTACAACTCGGGTTGGGTCTTGGCTGACTGCACAACCTGCTTCCATCTCTCCATCGCATTCGTGGACGTCCTAAGGGCCTTCTCCCTGTCGGGACTTCTTCCCAGATTAACTTGGTAAGGCGGTTATTAGGGAGCCTATGAACATGGCCAGCCCATCTTAGACGTTGGGATTTAATCTCTTGGACTACGTCGCTAGCACTATACATTTGTTTGACCTCGGCATTTACTCTCATTCAGTATTGGTTAGTATTCGGATCGTGATAGGAACCGAAGATCTTTCTGAGGATTTTTCTCTCAAAGCATTAGAGTTTACTTTCCATTGCTTTTGTCAGCGCCCATGTCTCACACACATACATGAGCACCGGTCTAATTACTGTTTTATATATCCTAATTTTTTATGTTCGTGTTATGCTCTTGGATTTAATAGTGTTGTGGAGGCTATACATACATCTGTTTGCTGCCTGAATTCTCATTTTTATCCCTTCCGTGATATCGTTATCTGTGGTGATAGTCGCTCCGAGATATTTAAAACTCTCCACTCTTTTAAAGTTATAGGGGTCTATTGTTACATTTTGTCCTATTCTATCTCGTCTCTTCTGTCTGTTAATGCACATATATTTGGTTTTCTCTTCATTGACCCTTAGACCGGTATTTTTTGCCTCTCTCTCAAATTTATTGAAGGTTTCTTTTACATTGGTGACGGTATTTCCTACAATGTCAATGTCATCCGCGTATGCTAGTAGTAATTTTGGTCCATTTACTGTCAGTAGTTCTGTTCTAATTTGTGCGGTTCTTACTACTTTTTCTAGGATTATATTAAAAAGAAGAGGTGACAGCGCGTCTCCTTGTTTCAGTCCACTGTTTATTTCAAACGACTCTGAGAGTTTGTTACCTATCCGCACTCTAGATCTACAGCCATTTACACAAACTTAAACGAGCTGGATAAGTTTTTTTGGAACTGAAAGTTCTGCCATTGCATTCCACATCTGATCCCTTTTAATGCTGTCGTATGCTTGTCGGAAATCTATGAAGAGATTATGAATGGTTCTATTGAATTCCCATCCTTTTTCAAGCAGCTGCCTGAGAGTAAAAATCTGATCTATGGTCGATCTATTTTTTCTGAATCCGGCTTGGTATTCCCCTATGACATTTTATACAAAAGGTGTTAGTCTACTTAATAGGATGTTCGATAAGATTTTGTACGCCGTATTAAGTAGGGAGATGCCTCTATAGTTAGAGCACTTGGTTTTGTCTCCCTTTTTATGAATAGGAATTATTACACTTTCGTGCCATTTTGTTGGTATTTTCTCTTCGTTCCATATAAGTGTTATTAGTTTGTGTAATTGTCTATGTAAAGTTTCTCCTCCGTACTTAAGAAATTCGGCTGGTATAATGTCAGAGCCTGGAGCTTTTGTGTTCTTCAATTTGTTAATTGCTTGCAATGTTTCGTCTATTTTTGGGTACTCTACCGGTAGGTCCACCCCAAGGTATATATCCTCTCCATGTTCTTCATCTTGGTGTATATTAAGTAAACTACTTTTATGAAAATGAAGTCACTTCTTTCCGATAAGCATCTCAGTTTAGAACTAAGACAAAGAATGTTTAAGTGCTACGTTTTGTCCGCACTTTTGTATTGTGCAGAAGTGTGGACGCTAAAAGTATCGATCATGAACAAAATTGAAGTATTGGAAAGCAAGGAAAACTAATAAAGAAGTACTAAGAAGGAGTGTCAACAAAGATAGAGAACTGCTAAAGACTGTTAAACATCGAAAAATATCTTATTTGGGACATATAGTAAGGGAAAGTCGATATAAAATATTACAAGTGTTTCTTAAAGGTAAAATAGTGGGTTGTAGATGTGTAGAAAGGAAACGGGTTTCTTGGTTGATGAACATTCGTGAATGGACTTGGATATCAAATGCAGGACAATTATTCTATATTGCAGAAGACCGAGAAGCCTTCGCAATGGTGATCACCAACGTGGGATAATTCTGATATGGCACGCGAAGAAGTAGAAGATAGCATTCATCTATATCCGATATTGCTACTATGTGTTTTTCATCCCTTTATCTTCTCTCATACCTGGGCCTACTGTCTGATTTAAATTTATTTCTGTGGTGATTTTGTAATCTTTTTGATCTAGATCAGGCTGCCACAGCATTATCAGTGGATAAATAATTGTAAAAAATAATTCTTCTAAAACTGTATATGCGGCTTTCAGCTTCTGGTAATCTAAGTTTGTCTAATTTAGACCAATGTTTCGTAAAAGACAATTTTCAAATGAATAACAATATTAACAATTTTGTTTTATATACTGAAACAATAATTCATATCTTTATGTAAAGAAAATATCTATTATCATTCTTTAATCATTGTTTACATGTGAATTCCTAAGGAACGAATTTTTATCCCCAAAATATAGATTACCATTAGAAATTAATAATTTTATGTTCACTTTGTTATACGATACGGAATTCCTAAATCTTCTTATATGTGGGACACGAAATTTTATATGAAATTGAAAGATTAAAGGAGACCGGAAAACGCGGAAACATGATTTGTTGTCCGACTGGGGGATTCTCCGGATGGCTAAATAGGCCAGACAAATAATTATTTGGGTCAAAGAATTCAGAAGACATTAGAGACAGGGTAATGGGAAGAACCATAAAACCGGTAGGCGAACTTGCCGAAGATTTACGGGGTCTTAACCAAATTTATGTGGAAGGCTTTTTGATGAAAAAGTAGGAGTACGCAGAAATAACTAAAATGATACAATTTTTAAAACTTCAACGAAATTTGATAATAAATTTACGACAATGTTTCGGTTTTATCGTATTTTACTCAAGTAAAAGCAAAAGCATACATTTATCTACTTTAACACTATTATTTCCAAGTTTCAATTTGCAGCTGTTTTTCATTATCACTAGAAGCTTGTCTACTTGTTATTGAAAGAAAAAGTCAAATTCTGGTATTTATGCTAAACGGTTACAAAGTGGATATATTTTATTAAGTTAAATATTTTATAATGAAGAATTAGAAAGAACATATTATGACAGTTGTCCCAGAAATGACATTAAAATAGTAATCGGTGATCCAAACGCAAAAATTGGAAGGAAAGAAATATATCTACCGCAAATCGGTAGATATAGTCTCCATAATGATACCAATTCGAATAGACACCGAGCAGTCACCTTCGCAGCCGCACAGAACATGATCATAGGAAGCACATGTTTTCTACACAAAAAAAATACATATGTGGACTTGGACCTCACCTGATGGACTAACAAACAACCAAATTGATCATGTGATCATAGATGCTAGACACTTCTCAAATCTAATGGATATCTATCGAGGCGCCAATATTAATTCAGATCACTTCCTAGTTGGCACACGAATTCGAGCTAGAATCTCAAATGCGAAGAAGGAGAGAAGAACCAAACAACGCGTCGCAATATTGAACTTCTCAAAAATCCGCAAACAGTAGAAAGATTTCAAAACTATATCGAAACTAAACACATAATTCGTGAGGACCTAACAATTAGTGAACAATGGGAAATGTGTAAAAATAACATTAAAGATGCAGCAAATAATATTCTAGGGCCAGAAAGACCACCACCACGTAATGACTGGTTTGATGCTGAGTGTGAGGACATTACAAGAAGCAAGAACGATGCATATAAACTGATGCAGCAAAGAAGAACCCGAGAAAAACAGCAAAAATATAAAGATCTCAGAAAAGAAGAGAAGTGCATTCATAGAAGAAAAAAGCGAACTCACGAAAATAGAATATTGGAAGAACTGATGGACTTGAGGTATTAAAAAAAGGAAAACCAAACAAGAAAATTCTACAAAACTCTGAATAATACAAGAAAGGAATTCAAACCAAGGCTCAGACTATGTAAGGATAAGGAGGGGCATATACTAAATACAAAAGAAGAAGTACTGAAAAGGTCGGTGGAACGCTTTAAAGAACTACTTACTATAGAAGTAGAAGATCCAGATCCAAATCAACCACTCGCAGGAGCAAGCAACAATTCACGATTAGAGCCTCCGTCAATTCAAGAAGTACAAGATGCAATAAAACACTTAAAAAACAATAAATCCCCAGGAAGTGGTGGTATACCCACGGAACTTATTAAATGTGGAGGTGCTACTGTGACTAATCAAATATATAAAATAATACTGAAAGCCTGGAATGAGAAAAAAATCCCGGAAAAGTGGTGTATTGGAATCGTTTGCCCGTTACACAAAAAGGGTGACCAATTGGAATGTAGAAACTATAGGGGAATAACCCTCCTTGATACAGCATACAAAGTATTTTCGAGACCACCTACTCAAATGCCTCAAAATCTATGGGCCTGCAAGTAAATGAGGAGAAAACTAAGATGATGGCATCAACACCCAACAATAGAGTCAGGAACATCGGTCCCCGTCCCCAATTCACGGTTGATAACTCTACCTTTAAACAGGTGGACAAATTCACATAATTTGGCTCCCTGATCACCAAAGAGAACGCCATAACGGAAGAAATCAAGCGAAGGAGAATAATGGCAAACAGATGCTATTTTGGACTAAGTAGACATATGAGAAGTAGAAACTTAAGCCAAAAAAAAAATAACCATATACAAAACCCTTATACAGCCAGTGTTGACATATGGATCGGAGACATGGACCATCTCCAAGGCAGACGAAGACCTTCTGCTTATATTTAAACGAAGGGTCCTGAGAGGAATATTTGGAGGCATCTATGAAAATGGTGTTTTTGGGAGGAGATACAACTACGAGGTATACCACAGATATAAACAAATATTTGGTGGTAAAGACGTAGTATCTCTTATAATAATAGGAAGACTAAGATGGACAGGACATCTAGCAAGATCACAGCAGAAGAACCCTCCTAGAAGAACCCTTATGTCACAACCCGCAGGAAGTAGAAAAAGGGGTAGGCCAAAACTCAGATGGAAGGATGGTGTAGATGAGAATGGTAGAAAAATAGGCGTAGCAAACTGGCAACGGTTGGCAATGGATAGGACTGCAGGGTGTAATACACTTAAAAAGGTCGAGGCTCTTTTAGGGCTGTAGCACCATTGATGATGATGATATTTTATAAAAAAAATTGAATTAGACCTAAACTTTCTGTATTTACCTTCCAACCTTGTAAAAAATCCGAAGCAAATCGATATTAATTAAAGATAGTTCTTTAACACGAGTATATAATAAACATAATATTTTTATATTAAACATACAATACGATTTTAAATGAATAATATGAATTAGATATACAATAGCATAACAGCTCCAAACTTCATCAAATAACAAACTCTTACACGCAGAAGTGCATTCAAGCTACAAATAGTTACAAAGTCACTTAAAACGATTAAAATCACATCTTGTAGATTGTCTAATATCACAACTTAATTGTCATATGTCGGTCAGGTAGCCAAGCGGGCTGGGCGGCCGGTTCTCATTCGCTTCACTGCTAGTGGTTCATTGAATAAGGTTTCGATCCCCAGCTCGGCGTACAAAAAATAAAAAGGCTAACGCAGCAGTTTAAAATTCTAGATGAATCTGCGGCTTAGACTAGAATATGCTGGTGTCTAATTGGTCTATGATGGAGCAGTACAGCAAGAGATAAGGGCTTGAAGCTCGGTGATACTTCTCCATAGATCCCTACCGGAAGGGTGTGCCGACTAAATGCCGGTGTATATATTGTTATGCTATGTAAAATCGAAAATAATATTAGTTTGCTTAATATATTTGAAAGTACAAAATATAATAATTTAAATAATTCAACTAATAAGCTATAAAAGATATTTCGAATAGAATGTTTAGAAAATATATCCATTAGTTCTTAAGAATTTGTAGAAACCGATTAGCATATTAATAGTTTTTAGGAAATTTATAATTACAGGTAAAAATTGTTGTTTGTTATCTGAATTAAGAGATGGAGATACGTATGAGGAGCTTTGATTGGTGGAGATTGAAAAAAGTGGGATGGTTTGTAAGAATGAGAGTTAGCTAGATTTTTGAGGGAAAGAAGATAATCACTTGTTTTCTAAGGGTACAAGGCGAACAGTCATTGTTCTCTGGTGGTTCCCCAGAGGTAGGAAGCAGTAGAAGTGAATGTTTGTGAGTTTTTCGTGGAGTTAGTGTATCTGACAGAAGCTGATCCAGTAAAATATCGTAAGTTATATTTTTCTACTTATATTCCAAGAGTCACTGTTCGGGCCAGAACGAGAGATTCAGTTTATCGAGAGGAGAAGTGGCTAGCATAATTTGAACGATACGTGCATTTGAAGGAGATCATTAAAGACGATAGGCTTGCAACAATTTGTTGTAAGATTGTTGATTACCTATAGGGGACTGCTAAGAATAGATAGTGTAGGCTACAAGGAACAAGGATTTGGACAACTCATTATTCGAGAGAGAGTTTTACTATTCATCAGTTTTTCTTTATTAACAACACATTTGTTTTTACAATTGCTTTAGAAAAGATAGGAATATTTTGATCAGGAGATTTAGAACCTCAATTTTGATTTGAGATTTAAATTTATATTGTATGTACCATAAATTTTGAAGGTTCACGTACGTAGACCAAAATTTAGATAATTATTATTTGAGATATTTTTTATTGAAGATATTTGAGTGTGAATTTTATTTCAATATATTTTTATTTCAATAGATAATGTTATATCATATATGTTTTTTATTTTTCCGGAATTCTTTGGACCTTACCTATCATATGTAAAGCATAGATATTGAAGCACGAGTATAACACTGAGATAAGAGAATTAAATAGTGTGATAAAATCATAATTGCATCATTTAAATGAGTTGAATTGATTAATTAATTAGGTAATTAATTGTTTGGCGCACCTCAGACTATTAATATCACATTAATAAATATATAAAGGACATATTGAATTTTTAAGTTTAAACAATATACTAGGACATTTAGGTAAAACACACGTTAAATACAGAAATAAAGTCATAATAAATACAATTCTGCCGAGTTTCTGCCGCCGACTGTGTGATATTACAATTTGTATTTTTTTTTATAATCTGGTATGGATATTTACAATTAAAGTAGGCTATGGTCCTTTTTATTAACCAAAAGTAGCTGTTTGAATTGTATTACATAATTGATATGATCCTACCATAAACAAGGAATCTGTTTCTGATATAACCCAAAACACAACTGGGTTTACTCGGAAGTGATAAACACAGTAAGGAAGTTCGAAACCATATTTGCGAACGATACAGCTCTCCTTGCCATCAGCCAAGAAGACATATTGATCTTATGCGGCTTCCTAAAAATAAGAGTTGAAGCTTTGGCCTGAAGTTAGTTAAAGACAATGATTATGGGTTGAGTTTACCAATTCAGCAATATTTTTATTTCAAGTTGAGAGTTTGTTCATCCACAGGTTCCATGATCATGGCACGTGTGGGTCGAAGGGGGTGGCGAGTTATGTCTCTGTTGATCCTTGCACGGAAAGCGTGATCAAATGTAGATCGTTGGGGGTAATTAAGGTATTTTGTAGGTGAGTTTGGAAGGCCTTTGCCTTCTGTTGGTTTGAGTTTATGATTTGGTTGTTCACCACAAGGTGAGAAGGGTTGTTGGTTTTCTGTTTCGTTAGGCATTTGAATTTAGACCAGAACGCGCCACCGTCGCGATAATCATGACTAGAGGTAGCTGCAATCCACTGTCTGGCTTGCAGATTATTAACCTGTAGTTTGATTACCGCAGACAGGCGGTTGTATTTTGTTTTGACTAAGGGGTTACGGGTACGTTGAAACTGACGGAGGAGTCGTCTCTTTTGTTTGATTTTATCAACAATGTATTGAGGTAGAGGTGGTTTTCTGAAGTTGATGACCCTATTGGGGACTGATATCTCAATTGTTTGATTTATTAGTTCGTTAATAACCGTGACACCTTGATCGATATCATAAGGCTGTGTTAAGTTACCTAATTGAGTAGTGTTGACTGATAAAAAGGCTCTAAAGAGGTCCCAGTTGGTCCCGTTGGTGCGATCTGACGTAATCGAGTCGCCTATAAAGCATTTGTCATCCAAGAAGTCAATCACATCGTAAGTAAATACGATGTGGTCGACGGACGACATGCCCAAGGGACCCATAAAAGTCGGTTCACAGTTACGAATGCGCTGTAGAGGGAGGTTAAGGAGTAGATCCGAAAGATCAATGCCTGCATGGTTAGTTGCCAAATTACGTGTTCCTGGTGTAAAGTCTCCAACTATGATGGCCTTATTCAAGCTGCAGACATTCAAGCAATGCTTCGGATAACGGTTGAGAAGGGTGTTTGTAATAAGAGACTAGTGTGCATGTGGTGTTGTTATCAAGGTGAATGTCAGGAAGTCTTCATCATTTGGGATAATATGAGGGGGATGGTGTGAGGGGAAAAGGAGATGCCGTATTTAATAAATGAGCCAATACCACGTGATAATTGGCTGCGAGGCGGTGTAAACTGCAATATCCTGGGAAGACAGGGTCACTTCTGAAGAGGATATCGGAGAGTGCAAGGATTTGTCTATAATATTGTTGTAGGATATGTTTGATGAATAGGCGTTTTCTCGTAACACCCTGGCAGTTAACAACATCTAGCGAACTGTCCATTACATGGACAGGAAGGAGATGGAGGCTCTGTTGTTGTGTGCCACAAGAGGACTCTTGTGGCCGATCATCAAAGATGAGAGTTGATTGGTGACATCCAGAATTAGCTGTCGCCTATCAAGAAGGAAGTTTATAAGGATAAGGGAGGTAAACTCCATGACTGCCTTCATGTCTGAAAACAATTCATAGGAGGAATTCTTTTTTCTGTGGGAATCGGTTGGGTTTCTTGGGGGGATTTTGGGACTTCCTTTCTGCGGGGGCATTTGGCTGAGAAGGCCGCAATCGGTCTTACCCTGTGAAGCTGCTTTTATGCTCTCAGTGGTGGGTGGGTTTGATATTTGATAAGGACAAGCCTGTTGTTTCGAAATGTTCCATGTAGATATCAGCTACTACGGGAGAGAGAATGATCCCATTGGGGCACCTTTGATTTGACAATAGAAATGATTTTAAGATGAACAGTATGTATTAGGCATACAGTGTTTTATAACAGATAATGTGCCTTGGAGGATTTGATGTTTAGAGTCCAACATGGAAATGTTTCATCGATAGGAATGTTGGCGAATAAAGAAACAATGTCAAAACTAACTAGTATATCTTAGGATACAATGTTTTTCAGAAGATCAATGAAATGACAAGAGTTTTTGACAAAGGACGAGGCGTTTTCGGCTAATGGTTGTAAGGATAAAGCTAGATGTTTTGCCAATTTCTGAGTATGGCAGTTATATAGATAGATAGATTGATGTTAAAGAACATTCAGCTTATGAATTTTTGTAATGCCGTATATCCTTGGAATTCGGAACGATTTTTCTCTGAGTATAAGAGATTTTTTGATGTCTGGAGGTAATGTAGACTTATTTATGACGGATTTGGTCTTTTTTTCTAGATAGGTGGTGGAATCGTTTGAAAGCGATCGTTTGTATTCTGTGGAACTAAGAAATTTAAGCCTTTTAATAGACCTTTGGTAGTTTAATCGGGTATGTGAATATATCAGAAATTGAGAAGAACAGTAGAAGATTGTTGATTTAAAATGGGCTGTGGATTTTGCTGAGAGATAAGTTGGTTAGTTTGCATTTCTGAATTTGGGATTTGTTGTCAGAAATGTGTTGGGCTTTTTGGTGAGAAAGACGATTAAAAGTGTCCAATAATAATGGATGAATATTATAAAAGTGGATGTCATTGTAGGTTTTGAAAAGTTTAGAATTTATTGTATGTTGTATCTTGTAAGTTGCGTCGGATCGAATGACTTTTAATTGCAAAGAACCGAAAAACCAGTTACTCTAAGAATTTTGGAAATGGATGAAGATTTAGAGGGATGTCTAATTTGAAGATTTTGGAATGACTAGATGGCCACAATACGATTTAAGGAAAGCAAAGACAAAAAGACCAACGTCTTAATGTCACAATACAACATTGGAGACCTTACAAAAGTAGACCAAGAGAAAGACCACGGATGAGATGGGTAGACGACATAAAAAGAATAGCTAGAACCAATTGGAAGTATGTTGCTCAGAATAGAAAGCGATGGAAGAAGTTAGGAGCGGTCTACGTTCAAAAATGGACGATGAAAGGATTCTTCTTCTTAACGTGCCCTATCAAGTCCCCTTGACGTTGGCGATTAACATGGCGAAACTGTCTCTGTCTCGAGCTATTTGCTCTCTCAAGGACTGCCACATTTATCAGCACAGCCGTCCATGAAATTTTTAGTATACGTCTGTGCAGCCAAATTTCAAAGGCCTCCAGACGATTAATTGTGGATATTTTTAATGTCCATGTTTCGATACCGTATAAGAGGACTGACCAAATGTAGCATTTAACCATGCGCTTTCGAAGTTGAAGTTGCAAGTTATCATTACAGAAGAATGACCTCATTGATCTGGATCTAGTTGTTCAGTAATATGGCAACCAAGATATTTAAAACTGGACACTCTTTGAATTATATGACCATCAACATATAATCGTGCATCTTGATGTTCTAAACGGATAAACACCATGTGTTTTGTTTTTGCACAGTTTATGTTTAGGCCAAACTCTCTTCCCACTGTATCAATGGCATTTAAAAGGCATTGTAATCCATTCATGTCATCACTTAAAATAACTGTATCGTCTGCATATCTGATTGTATTTATCAGAATTCCATTAACTTTCACGCCCCATTCCAAATTATGCAGCACTTTAAATATTCTCTCTGAATATAAATTAAATAACGGTGGGGATAGTATACAACCCTGTCTGACACCTCTTTGTATTTTACATATTTCGGTTGATTTTCCGTTTATGCAAACTGTCGCTGTTTGACGCCAGTATAACTTTTCTATTAATCGTATGTCTTGACTATCAACTCCTTTATCTTTTAATATTGTAATTAATTTGTGATGCTGTACTCGATCAAAGGCCTTTTCATAGTCAATAAATACAGCAAAGACGTCTTTTCTCTGATCTCGACATTTCTGCAATAATACATTTAGCGTAAAGAGGGCGTCCCGAGTTCCCAGTCCATTTCTGAAGCCAAATTGTGTTTCATCCTGATCTTCTTCACATTTATCTCTGATTCCACTGTCGATGATGCGTAGAAATATTTTCAAAGTGTGGCTCATAAGGCTTATCATTCTATAATCGCTACAGTTTTTCGGACGTTGTTTTTTTGGTAGTGTTATGAATTCGGACTTTAACCAGTCTTCAGGGATATCACCAGTCGAATAAACATCATTGAAAAGTTTGACCAGTATTCCAATGTTCTCCTCATTTATAAGCTTTAACATCTTTGTCGGTATGTTATCAGGGCCAACGGCTTTCTTGTTCTTTGCTAACTTTATAGCATGCAATATTTCTGATTTTACTATTTCTGGTCCTTCACCTTCAACTAAAGTCTCCGATTCTTCGGGTTTATCATCATTATACAGTTCACTTATATAATTGCACCAGGTTGTTCGAATTTCATGTTCGTCTATTATCATTTTTCCCGACGAATTGGTTATAGTATGTGGAGTTTTCTTATGATAAAGACCAGCTACTTCTCTAACTTTTTTAAACATATTAAACGTATCATGCTTTTCATTCAACTTTTCTAATTCCTTGCATTTACCCTCCATCCATTTTTCTTTAGCCACCTTTATTTTTTGTTTAATTAGTTTCTGTTTTTCCTTATATTCTGTCTTGTTACCTTTCAGTTTCCTTCTCTGCTCCATTAATTCCAGGATTTCATCAGTCATCCATTGTTATTTTTTGTGCTTGTGTAACGTTGTTGAATATTTTTCTATTACTTTCAAGGTAAGATCTTTAAATGTGTTCCATATTTCTTTGTTGTTTTCATTTATTGATTTCTTTAGCTCATTGTTTAAGTCATTTTCTATTAACGTTTTGTTGGATATTGAGATATTTAATTTTGGTGTTTTGGGGCTTTCTTTGACTTTTTTGAGCTTCACTTTGATGTCAGTGCTTCACAGATGAAAGGCTAAGAAGAGGAAGTTAAGAGGTTTGCGATATTTTGAGGTAAAATAGATGATAAGATGGACATAGAAGAAAACAATATTCATGGGTACGCAATATTCGAGACATATGGTTGGATATTTCTCATACAGCAATCACATTGCAAAAAGTAATATCCTTATACAGTTGAAATAAAGATGAAAAAAATTAATTATTGACTTTAATATACTCAAAGAACATGAGACTGTACTTTTCTATTTAAGACGTATTTTTAGATTTCCTATGTTTTATGTTTTTTAAATTTTGTTAAGTGTCATTTCAATATATACAAGGACAAATAATTCAACCAGAAAATTGAAAAATGTCAAAACAACATAAACTTAAGCTAAACAAAAATATTCTGTTTGAATATTGAAATCCTGGACAAAAACCTGGAAGGAAAAAATAGAAAATCAATCCGTTGCAACATATTACAAGAAATACCTTCAATCAAACTGTCCATCACCCCGTATAGCGACTTCCTTGTCTCACCTGTCTCTTCTCGATCCTGACGTTCCTGCTGGATATCCTCGCGCAGGAGCACCAAAGCCCGCTGCCTCACAACTTACACACAACTCGCGTTATCCCTCAGTTTCAAAGACCGTTCACCGTCGACGAGACCATTTTCACGAGATCGTCACGCGAGATCGTAGTTTTCGTATTTTACAGACAATCAACTGACAGATGGGCCTCTCGACAGGTATGAGGTCAATGATTTTCGAGTAGAATAGAGTTTTGATTATTTATGGGGTCAAGGGATGATGGTGTATACAGTGGTGTTGTTGTTTTGGTATCTACGTTGTATGGCGATTGGTAAAGGTAGATTTTTTGGCTACTGGAATATTCATGGGAAAATGATATATTATAGATTTTTTTTCTATACAAAATCAGTGTTTCAACATTTAATCACAATTGTTCATCTATTGTTTTGTTAATGTATTTAAACATGCTCCATATTTATTAAAATATTGCAAATATATTATCAATTTTTATGTATACGTAATAAGAATAAGAAAAAAGCAATTGAAAAATAAGTAATAGTTCCACTAAAATAATATCTAAACATCCAAGGTTTAAGTATTATCACATAGCAATATAGCAAAACGTTTCGTTAATTTTTTTAATTGAGTTCTTGCCAATACATTAATTTTAATTTCTGATTGAAAATTAGGAAAAGCTCAAGCTGTTTTTTCATGAGAATTCTTTCTACAGTGGGAGATTAGTCCGATCTGATATTGACTTATTTTTCACTATCGTTTTCCGATTTTTCTAACTGCTGTTTCTTTTCTCTTTGCTACTATGTATTCATATCTTCGTTTCCTTTACTCTATCTTTAATTTGTCTCTTCTATTTAAAGTTTTCTTGTTTATTATCACTCTAAAGGACGATAATGCACTGATGTATCTTTCTTACTATATTTTATCTTTTATCCACTGTAA
Organism: Diabrotica balteata; assembly: GCA_918026665.1. Classification (NCBI taxonomy): domain Eukaryota; kingdom Metazoa; phylum Arthropoda; class Insecta; order Coleoptera; family Chrysomelidae; genus Diabrotica; species Diabrotica balteata. The sequence continues at coordinate 186,629,351 of OU898276.1, forward strand.
ATTGTAGTTCACCTTTGGTATAACCCTGTCTGCAGTATGATCTTTCTTTGGCCCCACTATTTTTATATTATCTGTTGGATTCATTATTGACCTAAATTTTGGTTTTTATTTTAGGTTCTCTAAAAGGGATCAGATTTCCTTTAGGGATCACGAGATCCTAAAAGGATCTAGAGTAAATATTTTTGTTATTCTCATTAAAAGAAATTTTTTAGTTTAATTCTGTTTTCATATCTAATATTTCAGTACTTCTTGTAACTATTAACTGTCCTTGTTTTGGTTTAGTTTGGCTTTTAGATCTTGATTTCCTACTAAGTATATCTCTCTCAGAATTATTATATACACAATGTTTAATAGACAATTATTAAACAGAGTGAGTTTTATGTATCTTCTTTTTCAAGTGCCATCTCCTTGGCAGAGGTCGGCAATTATCATAGCTATTCGGACTTTTGAGCCGGCTGCTCTGAAAGTTCATTTGATGTACATACGTACCACTCACTCAGGTTGCGCAGCCGTGACATTCTACGCCTCCCTACGCTTCTCTTTCCTTGGATCTTGCCCTGCATAATCAGTTGGAGCTGTCCACGATATTTTCAGAGTTCTACCATATACTCACAGCTCGAATGATTCCAGTTTTTTAATTGATGTCACATTCAAGGTCCAAGATTCCATTCCATAAAACAAAGTCGAAAAAACATAGCACCTCGCCAACCTAACTCTTAGTTCCAATTTTAAATCTCTTGTAAATAGCACTCTTCTCATTTTGTTGAAATTTGCTCTTCTTCTTCTTGATGTACCTATCCGTTATGTTGGCGATATGTCCGAATGTTGGCGATCATCATGGCAATCTTTATCTTTTATGCAGCAGCGCAAAAAAGCTGCACATATGTTGTATTGAACAGTCCAAGGGAAGTGATCTTAAATATTCTTCGATATGGCCACATCTCAAATGCTTTCAGTTTTCTGCACATATCTTCCTTTAAGGTCCACGATCCAACACCGTAAAAAAGAACAGAGAAGACATTGCAGCATTCTTACTTTTGTATCAAAAAAATTTGCTTTAGCCTTTTCTATTCTGAATTTGATCTTCTGAATACAATTCTTTGTATTAAGAGTTAATTATTGTTCCCAGATATGCATATTTGTCCACTTGTTCGACGTTGGTTTCGTTTATTGGAAGATTCTCGTTATTTCTTTGCGTTTTCGATATTCTCATAAATTTCGTTTTCTTGTCGTTCATTGTTAGACCGTACTCTTTTCCATATTCCGCTTTTCTTGTCACCAGTCTCTGATCCTCAATATTTTCGGCTAAGATCACACTGTCGTCCGCATATCTAATGTTGTTAATGAGAACTCGATTTACCTTTATTTCAGCTGTTTCACCCTTAGGGGAGTTTTTCAGGATCAGGATCATTGGCGAATACGCATCCCTGTCTTACTCCATGTCTAATTTCAATTTCATCTGACAGCTGTTCGTTAACACGTACTTTTGCTCGCTGTTTGCAGTATAAATTTGATATGATCCTGAGCTCGTTGTAGTCATTCTTCTTTGATTTCAGAACATTTATTAATTGTTTATAGTAATTACTATATAAATGGAAATAATTCACAATTAAAGGTTAAAATACGTTTATTGAGGTTTCAATTTCCACTTCGGAAATCGTTCTCAAAATACAAACATTAGTAAATTGATTCCAAATTGAACATTGAAACGTCAATAAACGTATTTAACCTTTAATTGTGGCTTATTCCCATTTAAATAGTAATTACTGTAAAATGTCACAAGAAAATAGCTTCAGAACAATATTAATTGTATATGTCGTACTTTGTCGTATTATAGCCAATAAAACATACGTATGTACCTTGATTGACGTCCAGGCATCTTTGTATCAGTATCTTAAGTGAAAAAATAGCTTCACGCGTTCCTAGGCCTTTGCGAAAACCAAATTGTTATGTGTCATTAACGTCTATGTCCAGTTCGTGATATATATATATATATATATATATATATATATATATATATATATATATATATATATATATATATATATATATATATATATATATATATATTCTGTTAGAAAGGGCTTTAGTGACTATGTGAGTAATATATACGGATATATTGGGTTTAGTAGTCAATATATTGGCCTTTAAGTAAAACTCTTTTAGGTTTGCTAAGCTTTCGAGTTTATTTTACTCTTTTTCAAAACATACTAAAAATTAACATAAAAAATTTACATTAGAAAAATGAAGTTCTTATGTCTTAAATAGGCTTACCCTTGTGAGAATTGTCTTTTAAAATTAGCAAAATTTTACATTTTGTCATTATGTCATTAACATAATGACATTAAATTTGATTTACTTTTTATTTATGTCAAAACTTATTACTAAGGTTTCCATATCTCTTCTATTTTTTATATTTATTTTAGGTGAGTTTGACAGAAGAAGTGTCTATGTTTATCCAAACCTTTATTGCAAATTTTGATATAATATTAGTTATTTTTTATTATTAGTTATTTATGTTACTAAGTATTTAAGAAAGAAAAAATACAAATAAAAATAAATTTTATCTCATTTGAACTTGGAATAATCCCTTTCATATGCGTAACTTTTAAGAACTTTTATATTGTTATTCTTTTATTTAAAAGAAGATTACTGTATATAGCACTAAGATTTTCAATGTCTTCTCTTTTGTTTAAGGTGTTTTGTGTAGTTTTAATTAAACACATTTCTAGAAACAGTCTTTAATTTCCGGAAGATTAACATCTCACAAGAGTGATATTAATCTGAATAAAGTACAAGCCTGTGCATTAAGTGAACATTGTATTACAATGGGCCATACGCCTAACTATGATCAAACAGAAATATTGATAAGGGAAAGAAATTACAACAAAAGACTGTTTCTAGAAATGTGTTTAATTAAAACTACACAAAACACCTTAAACAAAAGAGAAGACATTGAAAATCTTAGTGCTATATGCAGTAATCTTCTTTTAAATAAAAGAATAACAATATAAAAGTTCTTAAAAGTTACGCATATGAAAGGGATTATTCCAAGTTCAAATGAGATAAAATTTATTTTTATTTGTATTTTTTCTTTCTTAAATACTTAGTAACATAAACTCTGTTGCTTGTTTAATAACTAATATTATATCAAAATTTGCAATGAAGGTTTTAATAAACATAGACACTTCTTCTGTCAAACTCACCTAAAATAAATATAAAAAATAGAAGAGATATGGAAACCTTAGTAATAAGTTTTGACATAAATAAAAAGTAAATCAAATTTAATGTCATTATGTTAATGACATAATGACAAAATGTAAAATTTTGCTAATTTTAAAAGACAATTCTCACAAGGGTAAGCCTATTTAAGACATAAGAACTTCATTTTTCTAATGTAAAATTTTTTATGTTAATTTTTAGTATGTTTTGAAAAAGAGTAAAATAAACTCGAAAGCTTAGCAAACCTAAAAGAGTTTTACTTAAAGGCCAATATATTGACTACTAAACCCAATATATCCGTATATATATATATATATATATATATATATATATATATATATATATATATATATATATATGTATATATATATATATGTATATATATATATATATGTATATATATATATATATATATATATATATATATATGTATATATATATATATATATATATATATATATATATATATATATTGTTATGATATGTAAAATCGAGAACAATATTGGTTTGATTAAAATATTTCAAAGTTCAAAAACATTAAAATAATTCAGATAAGTAGGATAATAACCAACAAACATTTCTAAGAAGGAAAGTATTTAAATTTTTGGATTACCTGTATTAAACAAAATGTAAGCTATGCATAAATTATTTCTTTGTTATACTTGAGTGATCCGCATAATTTTAAGTGAAATCCAAAGACAATTGAACCGGGTTTTTCCAAATACATTAATACAGTGATTAAGGACATTAGAATAGATTTTAGAAAGAGGTTTTTGTTAGTTTTTAAGAATTGTAGAAAAATATTATTTGTAAATAAGTTTTAGGAAATTTTATAATTATAGGTAAAAATTTGTTTGTTATCGAAATGAAAAAATGGGGGAATTGTGACGAGCTTTAATTGGCGGAGATTGAAAAAGGTGGGATAGGTATGTAGGAATGAAAGTTTAGCTAGGTTTTTGAGAGAGAAAAGATAATCAGTTGGTTTCCAAGGGTGCAAGGCGAACGGCCGTTGTTCTCGGGTAGTTCCGCAGAGGTAGGAAGCAGTAGCAGTGAAAGTTTGTGAGTTTTCGTGTAGTTGGTGTATCTGACAGAAGCTGATCCAGTAAAATATTGTAAGTCATATTTTTCTACTTATATTCCAAGAGTCACTGTTCAGGCCAACGAGAGATTCAGTTTATCGTAAAGAAAAGATATTCCAAGAGTCATTTTTCACTCAGGCCAACGAGAGATTCAGTTTATTCAGAGAAGAAGAAGCTAGCATAATTTGAAATAATTTGAACGATTCGTGCATTTGAAGGAGATCATTAAGGACGATATACTTGCAATAATTTGTTGTAAGATTGCTGATTACCTAGGGAGCATCCACGAGTAAATAGTATAGTCTACAAATAACAAGGATTTGGACCACTCATCATCAGAGAAAGATAGTTTTGTTGTCTGCAGTTTTTCGTTCATTGATAACACAATTTTTACACTTAATTTAGAAAGGATATAAATATTTTGATTAGGAGATTTAGAATAATACTTGGATTTTGAGATTTCAACTAATATTGTTTGTACCATTAATTTTGAAGGTTCACGTACGTAGAACAAAATTTTGAAAATCATTATATGAGATTTTGTTTATCGAAAACATTTGAGTGTGAATATTATTTCATTATTTTTATTTCAATATATAGTGTTATATCATATGTGTTTTTTATTATTCCGGTATTCTTTGGACCTTACCTGTCACATGTAATAGCATAGATATTGAAGCACGAATTTAACCCTGAGATAAGAGAATTAAAAAGTGTGATAGAGTCATAATCATATCATTTAAATAATTTTAATTAATTAATTAATTAATTAGCGAATAAGTTGCTTGGCGCACCAAGACTTGAAATATCACAATAATTTATATATATATATATATATATATATATATATATATATATATATATAGTGATATATTTATTTTATGTATGAAACGTCTTAATTATCTCCGATAGAATTTGGTGTATTAGGTAATGTGATCAGGCCGATATTATGGCGGTATTTACATTGATGTAAGATGTTAGACGACAATATTTAGCTGCATCAAGATGGTGCTCTACCTCATTATGTGCGTATAGTGAGGCAATACACAAATAATGAGTTTCCTAGAAGATAGACTGAAAAGTGTGTTTTTAACAAATGGCCCCCACGATCAACTGACATAAATCCTTTAGAGTATTTCCTGTGGAGTCACTTAAAAAATCTCGTTTATACAAATAATATAAAAACTTTTATATAGTGTATAAAATAAAATATAGGAAATAAAATCTGCCTCCATTTAGGAATTATAAGTTTTTATAAGTTAAAATTTTTGTTTGTTGTTTTCTTCTTTATGGTTGTTTTAGAACATCTTAAATAAAAAACTCTTCTTTTTTCACAAAGAATGTATTGAAATTAACAATATAACATTATAAATCTAAACATCTAAATAAACAACTGATCTAAACAAACCAACATTATAAATTAATGACGAAATTGAAATTTTTAAATTTGAATAAAATACTATAAAAAAAATAGTACCAAGTATTTCCTCTTTTGGCATCTATTACTGCTTGACAAGGATCTCCCATACTGAGAATAATTGTTCTGATTTCTTCTTGATCAATTTAATCCCAAATTTCAACCAATTGCAAAAACAGTTCATCTAATGTGTTTGGTACATTAGGTAGTTATCGTAGTCGTCTGCCTATGATGTCCCAAATATGTTCTATTGGGTTGAGGTCAGCACTTTTCGCAGGCCAATATGTGGCAGGAATTCACTCCTGATGATACTGTTGCACATTTCTTGCCGTGTGTTGCCTGGCATTATCTTGCATAAGCATGAGATTATCCCCAATAAATGGTACAAATGGCACGACAGCTCTTCTAAAATGTCTGTTATATAACTCTTCGATGTATGCCGACCGCGATCTATTCTAACTAATTCCATACGAGCCTCTAAATTAGGCCCACCCACACCATTACCGAGCCGCCGCCTTACTGTGTAGTACCTACAGTGTATACACTCGGTTTCTCCTGTCATCAGAAAAAAGACAGTACCTTGATTCATCGGTGAACAATATTCTTCCCCAATCGTCATTATTCCAATCAATATGTCGACAAGCAAAATGAAATCTTTGCCTTCTATGGTCTCTGGTCAATAATGAGCCAATTGGTGCCCCTCCAGGGTGTAGGTCGTTTTCGGCAAATCTTCTAATCGTACTTTGGCTGATTCTGAAGTTATTACGATCCAAAAATTCATTTTGTAGAGAAGTACTGGTAACAAACCTTTGTCTCAGTGTAAGAAATGTTAAAAACCGGTCTTGATTAGAAGTTGTAACTCTTCGATGGCCTTGACCGGGTCTTTTCGAGCTACTTTACTTCCAGAAACAGAAAAACGTGTTTACACTCTTGAAATTGTTGACTGGGTGACGTTAAAATGTTCGAAACAGTCGACAGTCAGTTAAAAACGAATCTAAAACAGTTACTTTCTGAAAAGTTTCTTGCTTCTGGTGGTTGATTTTAAACAAAAAACACCCGGGGGTAACAATAATATATTAGTACAAAAATCGAAACATTAAAATTATTTGATTTACTAGGGTTTTTAAAATTAGGCGTTAATTTTGGGGTACAGTTTATATTGCAAAGTTTTAAAAATCGAATAGCTGGTTGGAAACGGACAAGATTTTGAGATTCTGCTGTAATCGTCTTTATTGGATTCAAAAATACGTTATATAAATATTTTTATTTATTTTTTTTTGTATATATTCCAGTTTTATGACGCCCTATGCCATCCGTTAGGAAATAATTAATGAACGTTCATCGAACCGTGAGCGCTTATCTTTCACATTGTTTTATCTGATTATATTTATGACTTGTCATTCAAAGTTTTGGGCTCACTTGAAGCTCTCCCGGGATTTTCAATATTGATTTTATACTGTAACAATTAAAGCATTGTAACATATGGAAGCGAAATATGGCCACTGATGGAGAAAGCTGTAAAGGCTATGGAAGCAGCAGAAATGGATTATTAGAGGAGAGATGCCGGAAAATCAAAATAAGATAAAGTAAAAAACGAGATTATTCAAGGAATCATGGGTGTTAAACATATAATATAGGGATGGCGGTTTTTGACAAAACACCGGTTTTCGGTTATACCGGTTTTTTTTGCTTACGGTTTAACCTGGCGGTTATAACCGGCCAAAAAAAACCGGTTTTTCCAAAAACCGGTTTTCGGTTTTTTTAATCCAATAGGTTACAAAGTTACATTAACAATGAACTTTAGCTTGCGATACCACAGTATAAAGAGGTTCCAAACCTCTTTATACTGTGGCGATACTTCATTCGACTCGATTTCAATATGATCAAAATTAGTACTATCGAAAGAACATTATTACCTATATAAATAAAACACGTTTATGCTTTAAATATGTGACGTGAGAACCAATAGTATCGCCTTCTATTATAAATATGCGGTTTAAATGTTAAAATGTTTACTAATGAAAGAATGAAAATGAAACTATTTAGAGTCATTATTGGTATGACAATCGCAGAAACGCTGTTTAAAAGTTAAAGACCTTAAATAATTAGGTCGTATTATTCCAAACACCCATAATTCAAATTTTATGGGACCAAAGGCGGCTCACATCAGATCAGAATTTAATTTAGGTCATAATATTTACCATATTACATAAAATTTTAAGAGTGGGTGAATGATTTATGGTTACCAATACGTGCCGATACCCAATGATGTTAATTGTTATGGTTTAGGGATCAAATTACAATTACGAATTTCCGGGATTTCTCATTCTTTGTATTTAATTTTTAAACAATACAGGGAAGTATCAAATAAATTTTAATACAAACGTATTGAAAATAATATCAAATTTTTTGTGATGATAACAAATTTAAACAGTAGATTTCCGAATCGAAACAAACCTAATAACCTAATAACCGGTTTTTACTTTAAAAATAAAAAACCGGTTAAAACCGGGACACAAAAACAACCGATAAAACCGGTTATTGCGAAGTAAAAAAAACCGGTTTTCGGTTAAAACCGGTAGGTTTTTCCCATCCCTAATATAATAACAGAGGTATTCAATCACAAATTAGTCCAATATTAATTTCCTAAATTTCCTAAATTTTTGTTTGTTCAATTTCCTAGGGACGACTTGAAGAGAATTCTTGGGGAAGCTAGGAACCACACAGGGTTGTAAAGCCAAATTGATGATGATGATGATTCAATTTCCTGCAAACTATAGATTGCCTAATAGGTATTAAAGAAATGCTTGCAATCATTTCCTCTGTTCAAATTATATTTAACAGCTTTCAATAGTCAAAGATTTTTGTTCTATACAGAAGGCCTTCCTCCGCCAAGCACGTATTCTCATTTTTCCTATGTCTTCGTCATAGTTATCAAGGAACCTTATTCTGGGTCCTCCTCTTCTTCTCTGACCAATGGGTCTATCAAGGAGTGTTTTCTAGCTGGGTCAATTTGTTTCATCCACATTACATGCCCTATCCACCTCAAATCTCATATCTGGTTCCTAGTATATTCTATAATTACTTTGATGTAGATTGTAGAGACCTATGCTATCGCGTAAAATATCGCACTTAACATTTTTCGTGTTGTTTGCTGCATAGTAAGATTTCTCCTTTTCAATCTGCGATATAGTTTATTCTTTATAAATTTCGTCAGCGTTAACTGACAGTGCTGCTGGATTAGGCTTGTTTGTTATATTCGAGGAAGAAAACAGATGACCAGGAAAAATATTAGATTAAACAGGCCAAATATCTGTATTTTTAAAGCCACTCACTGCATTTTAGACAGTAGCTGCCTTTTCGCATACTACGCGGAAGACACCGGCGACTTGAATCTGAGCAATTGGCATTCTTAAGTTGTTCATGATTTTATTTCTTGTCTTTTAATTAAATACGCTTTCAAAGGTGCAAAAAACGAATTGGATGGGATGACTACAATCTGCAGGCAAGCAAATGAGTATTATGCCATTTTCTTTTGCATACTGCAACACGACATCCAGAACCAGGAAAACAGGTGATTCGTTCATTACGTGACTAAATTTCTGCAAATGCTTCAACCATTTGAGAAACATCTTACCTGTATTTCACCCTGATGCTTGAGAAAATCCCACTGCAGCTTTAGGCACTTCTTCTAATAAATCTGGCTTCCAATTTTTTCTCAGAAATATAAATGTTGTGGGAATGTAATTTCCAATTGGGTTTGTACAAGAAAAAACTATGACATGTTTCAACGTGTGATGAAACCAGCTTGTTTTTTACTAGTAACAGCAAATATTTTGGGTAGATTAAGCACGGTGGACACTCCAGTCTCATCCACATTAAAGATTCATTCGGAGGAAAAATTAAATTTGTCGATAACTTTTTGATAGGCTTTAAAATATTTTGCTATATTTGGTTTGTTAAATGCCATTGCTCTAGCTATCGAGGTATTTTCAGGTCTCCTTAATGAAATATTCGAATATCTATTCCTATAGCTTTTAAGCCAGTCCCATACAGCTCATTTCGATTTATTGTTTAACCTTGTCATTGTGGTCGAAATTAATTTTATTTAACAATAAAACACTGAAAACTTCGTTTTTAAAACTTCCACAAAAATTTATAATCTTATCAGTACAGCTGTTTCGACTGTACATTCAGAATTATATCTGTGTTTTTAAATCTGTTAATTTCCATAGATTTTAACAAAGATGGCTTAAGGCCTTTATTTTGAATGTGAAGAATTTTAAATTCGTCATTAAAAGAATGATTATGATCTAGAAGGTGAAGTGCGTATGTAGAATCTGTTTTTATATTATTGAACGCCCTTCTATTTAAAATTTTATTAAATGTTTGTTCGTTGTATCAATTGTTTACTGCTATTTGCTTAATGATATTTAATTCTATCTCAAAGTCGTATTTTGACAACGGAATTTCTGTTAATCTATTTAACATACTATGATAAGCTACTAGTTCATGTTGTGTGGGATAGGATCATGAATTGTGTATAGTCGTGTCAGTATGGGTAGGTTTATGAAATATGGAGAAGTCTTGTTTGCCCAAGTCTGATAATTATTAAATTTAAAAAAATTATATATTGATTTTGTTCTATTTCTGTTGTAAATTTAATATGACTATAAAGTGAATTAATATACAATAAAAATTGGTCAAATTGCATGTTAATTCTTATGAAACATACCAGTACGTCGTCTACGCATCTCCCCCAATATAAAAACTGTTTGAATATGGGATGTTTTGAAATCCTTATCTTTAGATGATCCCTGAAAATATATAATATAAGTCCTGTACTGTTATTTGTATATATTTATTATTAAATTCAAAGCAGTCCTGGTTTATGTAAATTTCCAGAATATGTAAAATTTCAGATATAATGATTGGATTTTTACAATTTTGGTCTAAAAGATTTTTTACTAAGAATAAAAGTTTCTGTAAGAGGAATACTAGGAAAAAGATTTTTTACGTCAAATGAAATTAATCTTGAGTTGTTAGGCAATTGAAGATGTTGTATTTTATTATCTAGTTCTATTGTATTTTTATGGTAACTTTAGGTGAAAATTTAGTGTGTTCTAAAATAATCTCTAACAGTTTTTTGAAAGTTTATATGACGGAGCTATATATAAAGAAACTACAGGTCTTATTCGTGATCCAATTTGTGTAGTTTAATAAAAGAGTATAATTTAGGAGGCTGTGGGTTCATGATATTAAGATATTTCTATTCTGTTGGATCCGGAGACAGAATGTCTCCGGCTTCTATACAATATGTAGCTTCTCCATATAAATTTTAAAGTGTTTGTTTGTCTTAGTGTATTGTATTTTGTATTGTTATGTCCAAATTTTACATTTATGACATTCTACTATGTCGGATAGGCCACAATTGACGAAATGCCCCTGAAGATGATCTATTGATCGAAAGTACTTGGGCAAGATTAAATTAATCACCGTGTTCGATAGTTGCCTTGTATACCCTCAAAGTTCAAAGAAGAAGTGATTCACGCAGTAAAATCTCAGAAAGATGAAAAAGCCACCGGTCCTGACAATATCAATGTCAAAATACTAAAACTAATTGCAGATAACGAAAGTAAAAGCCTAGACTTAATAACAGCATTATTCAATAAGATATATGACACAGGTAAAATAACAAGAGACTGGCTAAAATCAACATTCGTAGCATTACCAAAAAGATCGAATTCCTTACAATGCGATGATTATCGAATATTAAGCTTGATGTCTCATGTCCTTAAAACTTTTCTCAGAATTATACATACACGAATTTACAAGAAGCGCGAGTTTCAGATGAGTGACACTCAATTCGGATTTCGAAACGGATTGGGAACACGAGAGGCTCTGTTTGCTTTAAATGTGTTAACGCAACGATGCAGAGACATGAATGTAGATGCATATACATGTTTTATGGACTATCGAAAAGCATTTGGCTGTGTTCATCAGCAAACGATAATCAAAATTCTGAGATCAACTGGAGTTGACGAACAAGACTTGCGAATTATCTCAGAACTATACTGGCACCAAACGGCAACAATTGAAATAGAACACACAACATCCGAAGATATATAAATCTGACGAGGAGTGAGGCAGGGTTGCGTCTTATCACCCCTTCTGTTTAATTTATATGCTGAGTCTATATTCAGAGAAGCATTGAGAGGAAAATGCAATACTTGGGTCATGTGTTGAGAGGCGAAAAATATGAATTACTTCAAATTATATTGGAAGGAAAAGTACAGGGCAAAAGATCAGTAGGAAGACGCCAGAACTCATGGCTGAAAGACCTAAGGAGATGGTTCGACCGCTCATCGGTAGTAATCTTTCGCGCAGCAGCTTCCAAAACCACAATTGCCATTTGGATCGCCAACTTTCGAAAGGAGACGGCGCCATGAGAAGAAGAAGAATTCTGAATGACCAACTTGAGACAAACAGTTCTCCCCAAACCTATTTCATTAAAGAGTATAAAGTGTATATGCATGCCAAAAATATATCACTTGAGAAAAGCAATAAGCCGAAACAGCTGTAGTGATTCGATTATATAATAAATTTTTGTAGATGTTTTGAAAACAAAGTTTTCAGTGTCTTATTGTTACACAAAGTTAAGTTTCATTAATTCACATATCCTCACTGTTATGCCTTAAAACTTAAACTTAACTTAATACATACATAACAATTATTTGTACGTATCTACACCTAGAATTTAACTAATCGAATCGTAAGTTTTATCTTAGGACTGCTTTCTGAACGCTCACATCATCACCTTAGCTCCTTATTCTTTTTCTTCAGATGCAAATCCACTAATGGATCTATCCACTAATAACATCCACCTATTTCCACCACTAATGCGATCATATTTTCCATTAAATCTCTATTTCTTGCAATATGTATCAGAGATTGTATGTCGTTAATCCCTGTTCATTAGCTTATGTTTCGGAGCCAGGATATTTTCTTGCGTTCCATTCCTCTCTTGCCCTCAATTTTATCCTCGATTATAAGTTGGAGGAACTGGTATTTTTCAGTTTGCATGATGTAACCTAGATACGCCATTTTTCTTTTCTTGATGGTTTCGAAAAGTTGGCGTTCTTGGTTTATTCTTTTAAGGACATCTATATTTGTGATTTTCGCTGTCCATGGTGTTTTTAGGATACGGCGATAGAGCCACATTTCGAAAGCTTCTAATCTGTTTATATCCCTCGTTTTGAGTGTCCAGCCCTCTACGCCATATAGCAGCACTGACCACACGTAGAACCTAGTAAATCTAACACTCGTATTCATAGTCGGTCTCCAGCGCGTCGCTGGCTGTTCACCACCATATCTGTGTTTCATAGTCGACCTACAGCCTGGTTGACGCAAGCGTAAAGCATCTTTCTCCGAACAGTCGCTGGCATTTCGCTGGAGACGCGCCAGTCGCTTTCACAGTGATCTCACACTCGAATGACGCATGCCCTGTTTAGATATTTTCGAAGTTTCGCCAGAGAAGGTTTATGCATGCTTTGGCGATTCGCCCGTCAATTTGAAATACGCTTGCAATGGACGATTTACATCAATATTATGTAGTTATCCGAGAAATAAATGAACAAAATGATATATTACAAGTACCCAGAAGATATACAAGGGACATGCAAAATCCATTACACTTTTATAATGATAATGAATTTAGAAAAAGGTATAGATTTCGAAAACAAACAGTTATTGAAATAATGTTGCCAGTAATAATGAAATGGTGAAAATTATTCGACGTGGATTACCGTTTCCACCTATTTTATGTCTATTAGTTGCCTTGAAATTTTATACTACTGGAAATTTTCAGGTAGGATAAATTAAAGAATATATTTTCAGAACATGATATATGTATATATTTTTTAATATTATACATGGTGGATCGTAGTATAGTTAATTTTAATTGAATTTTTAGATTGTAACTGGAGATCTTAGAGGATTTTCACAACCCACGGTTTCGAGATGCATTTTTAAAATTTCCCGCCTACCTGCTCAGCTATTACCCACATATATAAAATTTCCTGAAGGTCTCGAAAACCAGAGAAAGAACCAAAGGCTGTTTTACGATATTGCCAATTTTCCCAAAGTAACAGGGTGTATAGACTGTACCCACATACCAATAAAAAGTCCTGGAGGGAATATGGCCGAGGTATATAGAAACAGGAAAAGATATTTTTCAATAAACGTCCAAGTAGTGGGTGGACCCAATTTAGGAAATTTTCGATGTTGTAGCTCGTTGGCCTGGAAGAGAACATGATTCGATGGTCTTCAATAATAGTTCAGTGAAACACCGTTTCGAGAATGGCAGTTTAACAGGATTTCTTCTTGGAGATAGTGGCTATGCTTGTTTACCCTATTTAATGACGCCTCTTTTAAATCATGGAATTGAACAAGAAGTAAGGTATAACAGATCTCATATTAGAACGAGAAATACCATTGAGAGATTGTTTGGATTGTGGAAATAAAGATTTTGTTGTTTGAGTCGGGGTTTAAATAATAAATTGGAAAGAGTTCCAGAAATAATTGTGGCAGGTGCAGTTCTTCACAATATTGGGATCAAAGTGAATGATGTAAATGATGAACAAGATAATGTGGAAGAAGAACTGGATGATAATGAACCTCACATACCGAATCAAGCTCAAAATATTGGACATATTGTACGAAGAAGACTTATTGAACAACATTTTAATTGATTTCAATTTTATGTTACACCGTTTGGCGCTCTTTCACTTAGCCGTGTTGAAGTAATAAATAAATATCTACAATTCTCCCTTTTTAAAATTTAAAAGTTTCCTGTTCAATACTACTCAAAATTCCTTAAAAACCTATCACTTTCCCATATCAATAAATAAAAAACAAATCAAGAAAAATAAATGTATGTACGAGTAACATATGAATGTGTATAAAATAAGAGTAATAATAAACTGTATTTGTAATTACAAGTAATAATAACTTACACATATAAATATGAGTAAAATAATAATAGCCTTACCGAAATTAAACTAATAAAAAAATGAAAAAACAACACAGTCGACATAATTAATCGACTGTTTTGGAAGATAATTTTTTTTCTAATTCTATTTTTTCCAAATTTGCTTTTTCAACCAGCATCCTAGCTTCATCAGCTAACAATTAAAAGGTCTTTAGAAAATAAAATTTTTATTTAAACTAATATACTGGATGCAATCTATCTGTTGGTTGAATGGTATTTACGAAAACAATATCGTATGCATAGTCCAGGTTTTTTTGTCACAATCAGCACACTCGTAAATTGTGTTTTTTCAAATTTTATCCATACAACATGTTCTACATCGTTTTTTGTCACGTACTGGTTATAATTCAATATTATTAATGGTCTGACAACATTCCATCCTCTCTTGGTTTTATGTTCAGTCAAAGTATTGGCAAAAAAAGAAGATACTTTTTCCCTCCTCGTAGATTCGCCACTGACTATCCAACGCTTAGCTACTCTTCATACAATTTGTATTATCTTATAAAAAAAACCAAGTATTTGCAAGAAAATTGCAATTTCATTAAAAAAAATGAGTTATTTATCTCGTACTTTTTTTAAGCAAGGCGCCGTATTTAATTACTTAATATTATTATTAATATTAAAAAACAATATTAAAAGCTTTAATAATATTACCAATATTAAAAACTTTAATATATTATACATTATAATATTTATATGAATGAGTAGAAACGATTACATTTAAATTTGGCAAATTGTAACTCCAGTCGACTAGTTCACAAGTACGATTGCGAGAAGCCGTGGATTTTATGACAATACGTCTACGTTTTCATATCGAGTAGTAAGTAACCGATCGCCCACTAGCGGTTCTCCGAAGATTGACTATGAAACAGGGGATGAAATCTCGATGGAGAGTTCGCTAACTGGCGAACCGCCGGCGAGTCTTCCTGGCGAACAACTATGAATACCACTGTTAGTCTCTGTTGAAGATCGAACTCTGAACAAGTCAGAACCTTCTTGAATTTTACGAAAGCTTGTCGAGCTTGCTCAATGCGACATTTTACTTCCCTGTCCGATGCCCAGTCTTCAAAAGGCCACAATCCCAGGTATTTAAATTTACTCACTCTTTCAATGGACTTCGTATTCAGTGTTATGGTGGAGTTTTCAAGTGCATCCAAGTTTCTGGAGATGATCATAAATTTGGTTTTTTTGGTATTAATCTCTAATCCCATTCGCTTACTGTATTATTCGATTATAGTGACAAGTTGTTGAAGATCGATTATGTTGTCACAAATTAAGGCACCATCATCAGCATATCGTATGTTGTTGATCTATACTCCATTCACTTTGATTCCCATCTTTGCGTCCTCCAAAGACTCTTGAAATATGGCTTCCGAATAAATGTTAAATAAAAGAGGGGAAAGCACACATCCCTGTCGAACGCCCCTTCTAATATGTATGGTTTTGGATATAGAATTGTCTATTTTTAACTGTGCCGTTTGATTCCAGTACAAGTTTTCAATGCATTTTATGTCTTTTTGGTCTATATCAACTTTCTTGAGGATCTGCATTAACTTGTGGTGTTGGACACGATCAAACGCTTTTTGGTAATCCAAAACGCATAGAAACACATCCTTCTTCTGATCGTAACAATTTTGGACCTGCACCTGTGTTGCTACTATTGCTTCTCGTGTTCCTAAACCTTGCCTAAACCCGAACTGGGAGTCACTGATGTCCAATTCACATTTTTTGTATAATCTTTGATGTAGTATTTTTAAAAATATCTTTAAAGTGTGACTCATCAGGCTATTAAGTCTGTGATCCTCACATCTTTTTGCATTGACTTTCTTGGGCAGGGGAATAAAGGTAGAGCGTAACCACTGTTGAGGATAGCAGCCAGTTTCATAAATTAAGTTAAATATTTTGTGTAGTGCTAAAATTCCCCTTTCATCCAGTAATTTGAGAATTTTTGACGGAATTTCATCTGGTTCAGTTGCCTTATTGTTTTTTGAATTTAATATTGCCTTTTCTATCTCCTATTTGGTGATTGAAGGGCCAGTCAGCTGAACGTCTGTATGAACTTCACTCATGGGTCTTTCGTCATGGAAGAGCTCCTGGATATAATTTTCTCATCTATCAATTTTTTCCTTTTTACCCAGCACTATCTGGTTATCCCGTTTAACTATGGTAGTTGGTCTTCGTTTTCTGTATATTCCAGCAGTCTCCTTAAGCTTTTTATGTAAATTACTCCTTATTGGGCGTCATGAAATCAGCTGATTAGGTAAATATATTTTATTGGCATAAAGTTTTAACAGAACAGTGAATGAAGTTTCAACTAAAAAGTGCGAATATGAAATAAAATTAAATGCCTGTACATATGTTTTCTATGGAGAGCGGCACCCTTTCCCTCGCCAGCAGCCACTGTCTAATAAATTAATATTAAAATACAATGTTTCGTTTATTTCTTCATTTCAAATCCAATGTTTTATTGCGATTAGAGCTTTTCATGAATTCCCCCTTATTTCGCATAAATAACCACGCCTTTGTTTATTGGCTCTATTCAACGTCACACTCAATATCTCTGGTAATCAATCCGCCATTTACCAAACTCACTCTTGATTAGTTTCAACTTCCGGCCCAGTTTTGCCCTAGAACAGCAGAAGTAGCAGTTGTTAGTTGTAGGCAGCTAATTTGAATCGGAGTAACTCATTTCGAATACTGTGAAAACCAGATTGATCTATATACATCAGGAGAAGTTTGATAATATATCCAGGAAAGGATGATTCGATGGAATGAAACTTATTCGATGAATATTATTGAAATTTGCAAAATATTTTCCTAGCTATCTGGAAGCAGCTGCGATTTGGGTATCAATGTGAGCAGTGGGTGGCATCATGGCAAAATTAGCAGTGCCGGAACGGACTTTCCTTAACTTCTTTACAATTAAAATATTACTCTATGTTTTTTTAATATAAGTTATGTTTGCATATTTTAAAAATATGCATTTGCTTAATGCAAAAATATTTAAAATCGGAAACAACAATTCCCAACTTTTTTATTTTATTTTAATTTTTTATTTTATTTTAATTGTTCTGTAAATTGTAAATTATTGAATTGTTCTTGGTCTTTGAACTTTTCAATACAAACATAGTCGAATTGGAGACACAAACATAAACATTTATTGTAAAATTAAAGCACACAATTATAAAAAACCAGTTTTATCGTTTACATGACAATATAACATAGGAACAAAGGTTGTGTTTAACATAAAATGTTTACATAGGGTTCCACATTCTACTCGATTCTCTCTCTTCAATCCTGACCCCTAGGGGGAGTGTAGTGGTCGACGTGATGTCGTGTATTGTCCGTCTCCAGAGATCTCTGTCTCTGGTCATTTCTTTTAATTCATGCATAGGTCTTTGGCATATTCCTGTAATTTGATCTATCCATCTTGTTGGGGATCTTCCTCGTGATCTTCGGCCTTCTACCTTTCCCTGTATTATGAGTCTTTCCATGTTTTCTGTGTTTGCTCTCATAACATGCCCAAAATATTTTAATTGTTGGAGATGGACTTTACTAGAGAGTCGTTGGCTAACTTTTAGCTCTCTTAAAATTGAATTATTTGTTCTACGGTCGGTCCAAGGAATTCGTAACATTCGTCTCCAACAGAACATTTCAGTGGCGTCTATCTTTCTTCTCTCCGATTGTCTCAGAGTCCAAGATTCACATCCGTAGGTCAGTATTGGGAATATTAAGCAGTTGATCAACCTCATCTTTATCGCTCTTGAAATTTGACAATCTTTCCATATTTTGGTCATTTTTGCTGTGGCAACTTTTGCTAGATCACATCTACGTTTAATCTCTTCTTGTAATGACCCTGTGTTTGTGATTAATGATCCCAGATTAATGTTCGATGTTGTATGAGCTTACAACATCGAACCGGTCAATTGTAGTTATATGTGGATGATTGTTGTGTAGTCTATCCACTATCATGATCTTTGTCTTTGATACGTTTAATTGCAGACCAAATATTTGACTTTCATTTTCGATCAGTCGTATAAGTTCTATCAGCTCTGCTTGACTATTTGCAAGAAGGTCTGTGTCATCTGCGAAACGTAGGTTGTTAATTTATGACCAATTATTGAGATGCCCTTTTCCCATCCTTCAAGTGCTCTTCGCATAATATACTCCCCATATATGTTGAATATTTGTGGAGATAGTATACATCCTTGTCTGACACCCCGTTCTGGATGAAATTCGTTCGAAAGTGTGTCAAGTACTTTAACTGATCCAGTAGTGTATTCGTATAGTTCGGTTATAAGCGTAATTATAAGTTATAAGCGTCTCCACTTGACCCTGTCGAACGCTTTACGGTAATCTATAAAACAGATGTATAGTGGGATGTTGAATTCCCTAGATTTCTCGATTATCTGTTTTATATTCAGCAGGTGTTCTCGAGTGCCTCTACCTTTGGTAAATCCAGTTTGCTCTTGTGGAATTTCTCTTTGAAGGAATGTTTTCAGTCTCTCATTGATTATATGTAGCATTATCTTGCTGGCATGGGATATAAGAGAGATAGTTCTATAATTGTCGCATTTATGGAAGCTGCCTTTTTTATATATGGTCGTTATTGTAGATTTTGTCCAGTCTTCAGGCCATTGTTTGGAATGCCATATTTGATTACAGAGTAGATGAAGTAACTTTACTCCGGTTTCTTCTGTTGCTTTAAGCATTTCTGCTGTTATCATATCTGGACCTGGTGCTTTGTTATATTTGAGCTTGTTGATAGCCTGTCTTACTTCATTTTCGAGTATATCAGGTTCTTCTTCCACCTCGTCAGAGATTTGGCTAACAAGCTCTTGGCGTTGATCATTTTTATATAGGTCCCTGAAATACGATCTCCATGTCTCTGCTATGTCTTCTCTGTTTGTTCTCAGGGTTCCAGTGTTATCTTCAATGGCCCAAGTTCTGGCTCTGAAGTCTCTTGTCAGGTAGCGTATTTTTCTAAATAGATCTCTCGGCTGATTATTCTGACCATGTCTCTCAATTTCTTTGCATATACTTTGATAGTACTGTTTTTTGTCGGCCTTACATCTTCGTTTTATTTCTTTATTGAGATTTCTTAAACTAGCTTTTTCCTTTTCACTATGTACACCACTTTTACAGAGATTTCTTCTATTCTCTACTCGATTATACTTGGTCCATTTTGTTTTATAAACATAAGGCTTCAAACATGTCTGGTTAAGAGTCTAGTTAGCAAATCAGTCATTATCTGATTCATTAGACTAAAACCTCGTTTACATTCTGACGAACTAAATGGAATCAATTTGTAAAATAGTTTCGAAACACAATTCAGATTTCTGCTTTTTTCTGTGCTTTCTAAAAATTGCAAAGCAAAACAGACGTTGATGAAGGTGTTAAAAGAGACATGGGGAATCTAAAATTTGCATTCCACGACATGTCTTTTCAACTAAGCAGAAATCCTTAGCGAATTGGTTTCTTGTACTCATACAGAGTAGACCCGAAAAAATGAAAAAGACAGCAAATATTTGATTTCACGCAAACAGCGCCTATGTATCTGTTGATACGTATTTCGACCTAATAGGTCTCATCAAAACAGTTATTCATAGGTGTTCTCAACGTGAAAGAGCAATATTTTCTGTCTTTTAAGAAGCAACACTAAAATGGCTTCGATATGGACGCAATAGCGACATCTGATAATAAATCCGTAAAATAGCTTCGAAACACAATTTAGATTTCCGCTTTAATCTGCGCTTTCTAAAAATTGCAAAGCAAAACAGACGTTGATGAAGGTGTTAAAAGAGACATTGGGAATCTAAAATTTGCATTCCACGACATGTCTTTTCAACTAAGCAGAAATCCTTAGCAAATTGGTTTCTTGTACTCGTACAGAGTAGATCCGAAAAAATGAAAAAGACAGCAAATATTTGACTTCACGCAAACAACGTCCATGCATCTGTTGATACGTATTACATTAAATGGAATCAGTTTAACAATGGGATCAGATCATTTGGCACTTTTGAAGGTCTCGATGTAATCTCGAAAGCAGTTTGTTATTTTGGTTTTATTAAGCTTAAACTTTTGCAGAGATTTTGAATTTCTTCTTTCCCATATCGTACTGATTTTTTAGTTGGGTACTGATCAGTTTCCAGTACTTTTAAATCAGTTAGAAGAAAATCATATTCTTGCTTATAGTTTCAACAGGCGCTTAATGTTGACTCATGACTGAATTTAGTAGTTAAATTCTTTTAGTTAAATTGTTTATTACACTTTTGTCAGGTGTTTGTGGTTGATGGTCGTCATTTTTGGTTTGTTTGTAATAGGAACATTGTTGAAATTACCGTCCTTCTCAGCAATATAAGCCTCAAGGCTCTTGATTCCAAGCTTCTCTTTCAGAGTTTCAAAAAATCCAATGCTTCTTCTAAGCAATTGATCAGCATAAAGAACAGTAACTTCTCTGTTTTGCAAAGCCTCTGAATGCATCAAATGTTTTGCCAAAATGTCATACACAATGGCTCAATTTAATAAAAACTGTAATGATGAAAATTGCCTTAATAGGCCACGGTACATAGATCTTTCAGAAGAACTTCTGTTCTTGTCTGTCTTCGCCTTTTCAAAATGGTTGTAAATGGCAGAGTAACCATACGACACAGCCGAAAATGCACCATAAAAACTTAGAGTTGTTCCAGCTTTGAGACACACTCGGAGAGTTCACGCTGGTTTTTGGTGAACAAACAGATAGTGAATTCAATGGGGCGAGCGGCAGTGTTCGGACCGTGAAGTGGAGGAGAGAGTTTCTTAGAAGTATAGTCTAGTTTTCGCGCCGTGGCAACGTGGCCGGGTTTTCGTGCACTAGGCAGTAGTAGGCCTACAACGATTCCCCCGGAAGGCGGATGGAATCGTTGTACTGTATCGAAATATAGAGAGCGTTTTCTATAATCTAATCATCTAAACCAGTGTTTCCCAAAGTGGGGGTCGCGACCCCCTGGGGGGTCGCCATGAGGTACTAGGGTAGTCGCCGAACATTTCCAAAATAAAACAAAAGCACCACTTTGTTAGATCATGTATTTTTATTTTAACAACGCCGTAAATAGAAATTAACAATTATTTATCAGACGAAATATAAAACTAAATATTACAGTCCGTAAAAATAAAAGAGTAAAACAAAGTCAAATATTATAATCTTAATGAGAGCTATGCGCCTGTTTCTCTGAAACTAATCTTTCCAATCTAGGCTGTGTATTTGAGACACACACAATTATATCATTTTCAAGTATGAGACGATTTCTAACTTTTGTTTTAATGGCAGTCATAGACGAGAAACTTAACTCACACAAATATGATATTACAAATGGAACCAAATATTTTACAGCTTCACTCGCCAACTGGGGGTATTCCTGCATCTTTTCGGTCCAAAATTGGTCCGAGTTCTGGGAAAAAATTGGAGCTTCAACATTCCATTACTTGATATTTCAATAAGTTTTTCTTTCATGTTGATTGGTATTTCAACATGCTGAAAGGAATCGGCTAAAAACGGATTTAGTATCCATTGCTCACAGCAATCACAGAGCTATTGTTTTAAATTGAGGAAAGTAACATGCATATCAGCAAAAACTTGTTCAAAATTTGTAGCACTGGAATTGGATAAATTTCCATAATTTCCTGAAGACACTGGAATGAATCGAGTTGTTTTTTGCCAAGTGAGGTCGACCATAAATCGATTTTTCTTAGAAACGCCTTAATTTTATCTGTAGCTGTAATTATATTAATGTCGCGACCTTGTAAATTACTGTTCAAAATATCTTTATCTTCTCATCTTTCAAATACATTAAAAGCTTAAATAATTGATGGATTCGACCGTTACTTGATGGAAATTCATTTTATGTAACAATAAAACACTGAAAACTTTGTTTTCAAACTTCCACAAAATTTATTTTAACTATTATCACTACAGCTGTTTCGGCTGATAGCCTTTCTCAAGTCTATCAGCTATCAGCCGAAACAGCTGTAGTGATAATAGTTAAAATAAATTTTGTGGAAGTTTGAAAACAAAGTTTTCAGTGTTTTATTGTTACATTAAAAGCTCTGCTCTTTAGTGAATTACTCTTTTTAAGACGTTGCCCCTTGAAAGCCACCTTACTTCGGTGTGATAGAGAAGATTTTCAAATAAATCACTCATGTCTTCGCAAATTTTTCAAAAAATACGGGTCTGCAAAGCTTTTCCTTTAATGGAATTAACAACTTTAATGATGGTTTTCATAACACAGTCCATTTCAGGAGGTAAAGCTTTGGACGCAAGAGCTTCTCGATGTAAAAAACAATGTCTCCATTTGGCATTAGGCATTATTTCTTGTAATTTGATGACAAGACCAGATTTATGTCCTGTCATAGCTTTAGCGCCATCTGTGCATATAACAATACATTTAACCCAGTCAATATCATATTTACTTGTACGTTTCACAAAAGTGTCGAGTAAACATTTTCCAGTGGTATTGGTCTCCAATGGGGAACAAAATAAAATATCTTCTTGAATGCCATTATTTGTATCATATCTTACAAACGTAATGAATTGGGCACAGTTAGATATATCTGTGGATTCGTCCATTTGAAGAGAGAAGTACGCGCATTTATTAAAATTTTCCACAACTTGCGCTTGAATATGTTCTGCCATATCACTAATTCTTCTTTGGATAGTATTATTTGACAGAGGTATTGTATTTAATTTTACAGCCTCTCTTTCCCCACACATTATATGTACCATTTCAACAGCTTCTGGAAAAATCAGATTTTCAGCAATTGTGTGCGGATTACTAGTTTTGGCAACACGATAAGCAACTTTATAACTTGCTAATAATGCTTTTTCATTAGTAGTGGTTGCCAAGGGAAAACTGTCTTGCTGTTTGTGAAAGACGTTCAGCTTTCTTTCAAAGAATTCTACGGGCTTGTCTTTTTTATCTGGATGTTTGCTATTTAAATGTCGAAGTAACTTTGATGGCTTCATGCTTTCTTTTGACAAGACTTGTCCACAAATAACACATTGTGGTTTATTGCAAATAACGGTAAAACCATATTTAAGATATTCATCAATGTAGAATCTGTTTTTCTTTTTATTGCTGCTACTGCCACTTTCAGACGTAAATGGTTCTGCACTACTTTTTCAAAACTTATCCATAATTTATAATTTAGTGTAGACGTAAATACGTAAACGGGAATACGTAAGTCGTAAAATATTTACTCATTACTCAACACCGTGTTCGCCACCATAGGCTGTTTGGATTCGAACTGAGTTTCGTTGCGCATCGCCGCTTATATAAAGCCAAAACGAGGCTACGAGAACGTTCCAGAGTGCCATCTAGTAGCGAGCGATTTCGCGATTATCATGGAAGAGTTTTGCGATGTAGACACAAGCTAATATGTCTCGGTGTACAATGTGCAGTCGACTTCTTGTTATTTATTTTTATTGTAAATGCTATTCTGGCAGAAGTACCTACTACTAATTACTAGTGGGACAGATCGCAATCATTAAAATAATTGTATTAAAATAAAATAATTGTTTTTGATTTAAACTTAAACAGTAAAGTAAAATTAAATTTGAGAAACCATCAGATAATTGTAAATTAGGCACGGTCTTTCTGTCAAGTAATATTGAATAAATGAGTGGTTGGAAATTGGAGGGTCGCGAACAAATATTCTAGCAAAAAGGGGTCGCGGTTTAGATAAGTTTGGGAAACTCTGATCTAAACATCTAAAAATGTTTTATTTACAAAACCTAAATTTTCTATTTATTTTTTTTTTCTTTTCTTAACCAGTACGGAACGGCGTTCCGGCATCATGACACAACTGAATGTGAGATAATATAAACGTTTATAGGAGAAATTTCATTGTGCGGGTAAATTCCAAGGATCATGATGAATTTATACTTTTCTTGACTGCTTCATTCGTCTAACTGTAAAAGTTTATTCTATTTTGTTGCTGCTTTACGGAAAAATTTGTGAATATCACTCTTGTACTGAAAGAGTCCATCACCGTTTCCACGTGGACATTAATAAAATAAACCAGCACTTAGCGTCCCAATTGTTTCCATTTAACATCAAAACATAGCCGAAAATTTCGTTTTCGCTTTTCGGACATTAACAATGCAAAATGCATCAAAAACAGTTGTTTTTTCTAAAAGGTAGTAAATATAATTTTTGTTTTTTCAATGCTAGAAAGAATATTTAACTGGTAAATTATACAAAACGTTTTTGACAAAGGATTTGGACGTTTTTGTGTAAATATCAGCTCAAACAATAATAATCAAAGTTTTAAAGGCTTTGAAGTGATTTATGTCGTTGAGTCAAATAAATCAGTACTAAAAATATATTTTTTACTATTTTTAATATTGTTTATTTAGATGTAGCGATTATAGAAACCGTGGATTTATAATCGTTGTATATACTAGGTCGTTGGCTTGACGTAGTTTATTAAATAGGTATGAGTTCTTTTTTGTTATCTAAAACTAATTAATTCTTCAGATCTTAAAGTATAATGAGCTGTAGCTTATATAGATAACGATATTGTTTTGTTGACCATAGGAAATAAGATTTATTGCAATCCCATGTTTAGCGTATATTTATTGAAATGCTCAAAAACTAATTTTTTGGATATTTTTTAGCCTTAATAGCAATACAAATAAATGAATAAGTAGATAAGTAATATGCTTTTTTGTCACTAAAAGTTGTACAAATTTGATGGACAAAACTTACATACTCGTTTTCATCGTTCTTGGCGTGTGCCTGAAATAAGCTACTACGGAATTTTTAATATTCGTCTCTCTATGATACAGAGATGCGTAATTCAATTGTGCGAGTCACGTTCGTCATGGTAAAGTGCGATGAGAAGGGAATGAAGAGACCACTCACGTCTCCCAGTATTGTAGCAATAAGACCGATGCGTTTGGCCGATACGGTGTCGGTGATAAGTTCGGCCTCTTTACGAATACAGATAGCTGGAAGTGACGTGTTTTTTTTTAACATGTTACCCTGATCTGTGCAGGTTTGAAGTAGCTGATGAAATAGTTTTTATAAGTAAACAGTTTTTAATTAATTAATAGTTTGAGCTCTTACTGTGTGGAATTCCATTACATAAAATAATACTCTCGACACATTAAAAATTCCAGTTTATTATAAATTAACTTTGACTTGTGGCATTGTTATTGATTGAGCTGGCTAATAGGTTTATAATTGTAGCAATTACTATTGATATTTTATGTTGTTTAGTCGATTTTAGTCAGTCATTGTTGGAATTTGTTCCGAACAGTTTTACTTATTATTTTTTGTTGTGAATAAATAATTGTTCTATTTAATAAAAAAAATGCCGGGAAAAACGATAACAGGAGAAATGCGACAATGTGTAGTTCATTTATTGGAGTATTTTAAAAAAGAAAAAGAAAACAACGGACCTTTGCTTTCGTTATCATCGATACATGAACGAGTAGCGGACGCTTTGAAAATCAGTCTTCGCACAGTGACAAGAATAAAGAGTGAATACAAGACAGGGGCAGCTCTTACTACACCAGGAGAGTCACGTAATGTACAAAAAAAGACTAATGATGTCAGCGATACTATAAAAAAAGAGATTAGAAATGTACTGTATGGCATGAAAGCAAAAGGAGAGCACGTTACAATTAAAGTTCTAAATACACAATTAAGAAACAAGCATTTCTTTGACAGTTCTGATACAAGTTTGTGGCGTCTTATGAAAAATTGTGGGTTTTCATACAAACTAGAAAATAGTAGGCGAGTGCTATGTAAGAAACCATGTATTGTCTCCAAACGACTGTATTTTTTGAGGCATTATATGAGAAATTTTTTAAGTCCAAGCCCACTTCAGTTCGTTTTTTTAAATGAAACATGGATATTCCTAAAAGGGGCATATAAACGTACTTGGCAAGATGACTGTGTGAAAAGCATCAGAAAAGGACACGAAAATACAGGTAAACGCTTTGTTGTTTTACATGCCGGAAGTAGGCAAGGATTTGTTAAAGATGCTGGATTACTGTTTTCTACGAAATCGAAGAGTGCAGACTATCATGATTCTATGGATAAAGAGTCTTTTAAAAAGTGGGTCTCCGAAAAGCTGACACCAATGTTGGAGGAACCATCTCTAATTATTATGGATAATGCCTCATACCATAGCTTTTTAATAGAAAAGTTACCGAATGCCAGTTGGAAAAAATCGGACTTACAAGAATGGTTATGAGCGAAAAAGATAATTTTTGACGACGATTTGGACAAGACAGAGCTATTGAGTCTTTCTCGCCAGAATAAACCACAAAATACCAGGTACGTTATAGACGAGCTACTCCAAGAACATGGGCATCAGGTTTTGAGATTGTCTCCATATCACTGTCAATATAATCTGATTGAGTTGGTCTGGGGCATTTCTAAACAATACTATGATCGTCATATTGGAGAACATGGACGTGGAGATGAAACAGTGAAAAAAGTTTGGGGCGATGCATTAGCTGAGGGGGAACACCTGCAGTGCGAGTTGTGTTAACCATACTGAAAAATTAATTCAGGACGACTGGGCAAAAATGGTCACATATGATGAAAATGAAAGTATAATTATCATCGATTTGGCGGAAGATTCCAATTATGAAGACAGTTCCAATGAAGACGCTAACTGATTAGCTAATTAATCAAGGTCAGTACATTGTAACAGTTCAGAATTCGCTACAGAGCTTAAAACTTAAAAAATCTGTATCATTTTTTAATTAAAGTGGGTTAAATAGTTAACAATTTTTTGGGTATATTTTAAAATCCTTTTAAAATGTACTTTTTGTTATATCCTGTCCTATTGTACTGCAAGCTAGAAAAATACTTCTTCACAATTTATACGTATATTCCGTTATTAGAAATGTAATGAAAAATAATTTATAATTTTCTTTTATAACTATTATTTCGTTTGACATGCTACATTTTGCTCCGCCACTGGAGGAGGTAAACGAATCGAGCTTAGACAAGGAAAGACAGATGAAACAACTTATTGCAAGTGTTTTTACACGAACACGCCAAGAACGATGAAAACGATTATAACAATAAGACAAGAAAGAAGAAAAAAATCAGAATAAGAATCGTTTGTACTTTTAAATAAAAAAAAAACAATAAAATTCTTCCAAACTTAAACATAAAAAGTGCTACCTAATTAAGAACCTACAAACTTCATAAAATGTACCTAACAAAAAATAAAAATTAGGAAAACAGATTCATGAATTAAGGGCTCAAATATTTCTCCTCCTTGTACTAAACAGTAACCAAATCTGTCATACAGATTTCTCCTTATATTTTGGAGTAGGGCTGGTATAATGCTTACAGAGAAATGAAGTATTTTTGCTCTTAATTCGACTAGGTTTGTGGCCTTTTCAAACTGATGCCTATAAATGTTTTCTTTGAGAAAACCCCAGAAAAAGAAATCGTTAGGATCTAGCAGGCCATTTAATTGTATCATGTGTACTTAGTCAATCAAGAACCGTTTGATTAAGGAAGTCAATAGTTGCTCTTGAGTTATGAGCCGAACTTTATGTCTCCTTTTTCAATATTATGTTCAGTTTCAATGCATTTTAAACAATATAATATCCGTTAAATTAAATGAAGTCGTTACAGTTTAGAAACCAGAGCATTATTGCCGTCTA
Organism: Diabrotica balteata; assembly: GCA_918026665.1. NCBI lineage: Eukaryota > Metazoa > Arthropoda > Insecta > Coleoptera > Chrysomelidae > Diabrotica > Diabrotica balteata. The sequence goes on from OU898276.1 coordinate 186,657,793, forward strand.
GATTCATTTGTGTTTGTTTTTCAGGATATTTTAAACTACGTCGTGTTGCTTATTACTGTTATTTTCACTTACTCTAACTGCTATCTTTATTATTTTTAACATAATATCCAATAATAAAATTTTCCGTACACTTTTCGACTAAAAATAGATCGCACCCTGTCTAATTTTCGCTATACCGTATTTAACTTCTGTTGCATACGCTTCTGACAAGGAACAGAATTATTTGCTGATCAAATTGGAGAGCAATTTATCAGCGACACAGCTAGTAAGATCGTTTTTAAGTGATTTTGGCTAGGAGCCAGACATCGACGAGGAAAATGTGATGAATATTTTGTAAATGCCGTTTACGTTTTTGTACAATTTGGCAAGCTAAAGTATTATGTGAAAACTTGTGAATTTCTCATATGTACTTTACATAAATTACATGCAGGATTCGAATGCAGATGTATGAGATGGTATGCGTATTTATTTGATAAGGATCAGGAATTAAAACAAACCTTTAAAACGGGCACGTCATGAAAAAATCTCTTTCTTTTACATGAGGTGCACCAAAAGACAAAAAAGTTAAAATATGTATATTGATCTTAAGTTCAATTATTCATCTTTTAACTATCTAAAATTATTATTTAAGTCGTGACATACCCATTCTCTTGTACTGGCTGCGTGTTTAGGACTCTTTATATTGCAAACCCGTACAAAAATTTTACATCTTCTTTCTTTTCCTCGTATATCTTTAAATTATATAAAAATCTCGTGTCACATTGCCCAAGCTAACATTTAAAAACCACTGAACCGATTGCAATAAAGTTTTGTGAAAGTGTATTTGTTGGTGCAACTTGGAGATAGGATATTTTTTATTGTATTTAGAGATACGAATTATTAAACCAAGAATTCTGTATGCCTTTCCAATTATGATCCGATAATGTTCATTAAATCTCAAATTTTTCTGGAACATTACTTCAAGATCTTTGCAAGTGTTCTTTCTTCCAAGTACAGTGCTAGAAATTTTGTACTGGTTCTCCATGTATTGTGTTTTTCGAGTGACAGTAAAAACATGATATTTAGAAGTGTTTAGAAACATTTTGTTATCATCGAACCATTGACTTACTGAGCTCAGATCACATTACAGCATCTCTGAGTCTTGCAAAGTTGAAATTTCTCGAAAAATCTTAAAATCATTTATAAGTAGCAGGCTTATCAAAAAATTTACACAGTGAGGCAAATCGTTAATAAATATAGCGAACAAAAGAGGACCCAAGTTGATACCTTGTGGTACACCTGATGTCGACATAAATGGCTTAATATTGTTCTGAAGCTATTTTCTTGTGGCATTGTAAATTAATTACTATTTAACTGGGAATAAGCCACAAGTAAAGATAAAAATACGTTTATTGACGTTTCAATTTCCACTTCGGAAATCGTTCTCAAAATACAAACAGTATTTTAATGTACTGTTTGTATTTTGTGAACGATTTCCGAAGTGGAAATTGAAACGTCAATAAACGTATTTTTATCTTTAATTGTGGCTTATTCCCAGTTAAATAGTAATAAATGGCTTAGATAAATTGTTACCCACTTTAACCTGATTTAACCTATCAGAAAGATATGGCCTCATAAACATACATGCTTCTGAATCAAAATCATATTTGCTTAGCTTTTCAATAAGTATAGAGTGATTAACCTTATCAAAAGCTTTGGTACAGTCGGTAAAAATGAAATCCAGCTGAGTTTTATTATTTATGGCCCCTGCTGCAAAACTTGTAAGAGTGCACAAATTGGACACAGTGGACTGCCCTGGTAAAAAAACATGTTGTTCTGTACAGAACCTACCTCCAACTGCAACTGCAGCAAAAAAATCGTGGCACTTCGTCGTCAATCCTCTAGCATTTTGAGAATAAAATTTTGTGTTTCTGTTGGAGCTATTGCCTGCTCCACTTCTTGAGGGTCCGTGTGAAATTTGTGGCACCCTTCTCTTTTGAAAAAAATGGGACACCAATGTGCCGCTTGACCACACTTTTCGATTTCATGCTCTTCTAAGGTCTTTTTGGCGGTTTGTAACCTTTATTGATGAGGATAGACTTGGATGTCTAGACTCATGCTCTTCACAGCTTACATAAGAAAAGTTGGGTTGTAAATAAGCCTTAATTTGGTCATTATCTCTGAATGAGCCTTATTTTGATAAATTGCGTTAGGCTTTCACGGCCATCGTCTAACTTATTAAACTGTTTATTCGGGCTGTTGGGCCGTTGTCTTCTGTTGAGATTAGTTCTCGACGTTTCGCCAACACTAGGGGTTGGCATCTTCTGGAGATGTTGATGCTTCGCTTGTAAGCAGAAACTGACGACGCGTTGTACTACGGAGGCAATATTTATAATTCCCACTCGCCTCCCCTCCACTGATTTCGGCTTGAGGGGGCGTGTCGTTGTTTATAGTAGCTTTTCTATCTCCGTGTTTGGCGGGAAGGGCGTTTGTGGATTTTAATACTGGTATCCATGTTTTGTTGATTTTTAGTCCTTCTTCTATCCTATTGAAATTGTTTGGGTGCTTGTATATTTCCACCGCTTCCCGATATAACCGTGGGTAGTACTGTGAAGTTTTGTCCAGCATCTGTGTTTCTTCAAATAGTATTCGATGTTCTCCGCTTCCCAAAGCGTGTTCGGCAACGGCAGATTTGTCGATATGTCCTAAACGACAATGGCTTTTATGTTCATTTATCCTGGTGTTGGTGTGTCTTTTTGTGGTTCCCACATATACCATTCCACATGTGCATGGTATTCGGTATACTCCGGCCGTTGCTAATGGGTCGCGTTTGTCTTTTACCGATCTTAAACAATCCTTGATCTTCTTTGTAGGTCTGAAGATGGTCTTTATGTTGGCTTTCTTGAGTATTCGCCCAATTCTGTCCGTTACCCCCGATATATAGGGCAAGAACGCTTTCCCTTTACATTCTGTTTCTTCGTCCCTTCTTCTAGATACGTTGTTCATCGCCTTGTGTATTTCTCTTCTGGTGTACCCATTAGAGGTGAGCGCTTTTTCAATATAAAGAAGTTCACTTTGGAGATGTTGTGGTTCACAAATTCTCTTCGCCCTCTCTGCCAAAGTTTTGATGATACCTTGTTTTTGGCTAGGATGATGATTTGAGTTCCTGTTTAGGTATCTGTCTGTGTGTGTAGGTTTTCGATACACTTTATGTCCTAAGTGACCTTCCTTTCGATTTACTAATACATCCAGGAACGCTAGTTGTTGAGCTTTTTCTGTTTCCATCGTAAATTGAATATTTGGATGTAGTGTATTTATATAAGCCAGGAAATCGTTTAGTTTTTCTGCTCCGTGACCCCAAATCACAAAGGTGTCATCAACGTATCTGAACCATACCCTAGGCTTGTATGCTGAGTCCATTATCTTCTTCTCTAAATGCTCCATGAAAAGGTTGGCTACGACCGGGCTTAGTGGGCTTCCCATTGCTACTCCATCCATCTGTTCATAAATTTGGTCTTCCCATGAAAAGTATGTGGTAGTTAGGCAAATACGGTATAATTCCACCATATCCTTGGAAACTAGTCCCTCAATTAAATTCAGAACGTCTTCTAGGGGGACTCTTGTAAATAGGGAAACCACATCAAAACTAACAAGAATGTCAGATTCCTGCAAAGTTATTCCTTTGATCTTCTCAATAAAATGGGCGGAGTCTTTTACAAAGGCATCGTTTTTTCCTATATGTGGTTGTAAAATATCGGCCAGATGTTTTGCAAGGCTGTAAGACGGAGATCCTATGGAGCTCACAATAGGGCGGAGAGGTACATCGTCTTTGTGTATTTTCGGCAAGCCATACAAGCGTGGTGGGACTGCTTCGCTGTTGCATCACGCAGTCCCACCACGCTTGTATGGCTTGCCGAAAATACACAAAGACGATGTACCTCTCCGCCCTATTGTGAGCTCCATAGGATCTCCGTCTTACAGCCTTGCAAAACATCTGGCCGATATTTTACAACCACATATAGGAAAAAACGATGCCTTTGTAAAAGACTCCGCCCATTTTATTGAGAAGATCAAAGGAATAACTTTGCAGGAATCTGACATTCTTGTTAGTTTTGATGTGGTTTCCCTATTTACAAGAGTCCCCCTAGAAGACGTTCTGAATTTAATTGAGGGACTAGTTTCCAAGGATATGGTGGAATTATACCGTATTTGCCTAACTACCACATACTTTTCATGGAAAGACCAAATTTATGAACAGATGGATGGAGTAGCAATGGGAAGCCCACTAAGCCCGGTCGTAGCCAACCTTTTCATGGAGCATTTAGAGAAGAAGATAATGGACTCAGCATACAAGCCTAGGGTATGGTTCAGATACGTTGATGACACCTTTGTGATTTGGGGTCACGGAGCAGAAAAACTAAACGATTTCCTGGCTTATATAAATACACTACATCCAAATATTCAATTTACGATGGAAACAGAAAAAGCTCAACAACTAGCGTTCCTGGATGTATTAGTAAATCGAAAGGAAGGTCACTTAGGACATAAAGTGTATCGAAAACCTACACACACAGACAGATACCTAAACAGGAACTCAAATCATCATCCTAGCCAAAAACAAGGTATCATCAAAACTTTGGCAGAGAGGGCGAAGAGAATTTGTGAACCACAACATCTCCAAAGTGAACTTCTTTATATTGAAAAAGCGCTCACCTCTAATGGGTACACCAGAAGAGAAATACACAAGGCGATGAACAACGTATCTAGAAGAAGGGACGAAGAAACAGAATGTAAAGGGAAAGCGTTCTTGCCCTATATATCGGGGGTAACGGACAGAATTGGGCGAATACTCAAGAAAGCCAACATAAAGACCATCTTCAGACCTACAAAGAAGATCAAGGATTGTTTAAGATCGGTAAAAGACAAACGCGACCCATTAGCAACGGCCGGAGTATACCGAATACCATGCACATGTGGAATGGTATATGTGGGAACCACAAAAAGACACACCAACACCAGGATAAATGAACATAAAAGCCATTGTCGTTTAGGACATATCGACAAATCTGCCGTTGCCGAACACGCTTTGGGAAGCGGAGAACATCGAATACTATTTGAAGAAACACAGATGCTGGACAAAACTTCACAGTACTACCCACGGTTATATCGGGAAGCGGTGGAAATATACAAGCACCCAAACAATTTCAATAGGATAGAAGAAGGACTAAAAATCAACAAAACATGGATACCAGTATTAAAATCCACAAACGCCCTTCCCGCCAAACACGGAGATAGAAAAGCTACTATAAACAACGACACGCCCCCTCAAGCCGAAACCAGTGGAGGGGAGGCGAGTGGGAATTATAAATATTGCCTCCGTAGTACAACGCGTCGTCAGTTTCTGCTTACAAGCGAAGCATCAACATCTCCAGAAGATGCCAACCCCTAGTGTTGGCGAAACGTCGAGAACTAATCTCAACAGAAAACAACGGCCCAACAGCCCGAATAAACAGTTTAATGAGCCTTATTTTGTTTAAGTGTAAATTCAAAACGTTTTATACGACTTTATTTCTACAGAATTAGTTCATTTGATCCGTTTGTTAAACATTATTTTAAGATATTTTATAACTAATTACTATTTAACTGGGAATACAATAAGAAAATAGCTTGAGAACAATATTTTATAACTACATATAAAATATCATAAAATGGCATTTAACAAATGTCATTTTATGTTTTTGTAACTTTTTTTATATTAAATCGGAAACGATCGAATCGATTTGGCTTAATTTGGTTTTGAAATAACCATTTGAAGTCCTTCTTCTTCTTCTTCAAGTGCCCTGTCCGTTGCGAACGTTGGCTATTAACATGGCAATTTTGATCTTGTTTGCGGCGCTTCTGAATAGTTCGACCGATGTGAGCCCGAACCACATCCGCAGATTTTGGAGCCACGAGTGTCTTCTCCTGCCTGGCCTATTTAGGATTTGAAGTCTTAGGAAGGTCTAATAGGTAAGAAAACAGTTACATTATACCCTTATACAAAAGGCTGACGATCGGGAGAAAGATCTCCAACACGATGGCAGACGAAATACGGATTCTGGTGTGAAAATTTCTACATGAATTTGTCAATCTGGCATAGAATCGAAGCCAATGGTAGCTAGTCGCAGAGTAGGAGCAGATATGATGTAAGGCACTGATGGTAAATAATCAAGCAGAAGATAATATACATGTTGTAAACATGATCAATCTTTGATAAACGAGCAAAATGTTTGTATACAATTAAAAGTAATAGATAATACCAAATTTTTTAGTAGTGGAAGTCTAAATATGACAGGAATTGATGCCAAAATGAGAGATTTAGATTAAGATGGTGAAATGGAATTAAAAAGATTTGCTAGAAGGAATAGGAAAGAAAGGCATTTTCCATTTCTTTTAATAATAATAGAAAATATATTATGATAAGAAGCATTTAAAAAAGATATGTCTGAAAATGGAAATAATTGTGGTAGGACCAAAGAGAGAAAGTTCACAATTATAGAAATATGATCAGAAAAGCAGACCCATTTAGGATAAAATCAAAGAGAAGAATGATAATGGGAATTATTAAGTAATATCGAGAACTATAAAAATAATATTCTCGGTATTAAGATTTATCAAGAAATCTAAAAGTCAACTGTATTTTACAGACATTTTATCGAAAGAAAAATCGGCCAACGAGCTTAAAAGGTAATTTTTTATTGCCGATGCTTAGGCCCGAAAAAAGTTTTGAAAACGCCTACGAAAAAATCGACTTAATGGAAATCGGACCCGCCGAGAAAAATTCCTGCGATAAATCCAGAGACGTGTTTTTCTCTTTTCCTGTTTTTCCGCAGAATCGGGCCAAAGGAGAGAGACCGAGAGACGGTCTCTTTGAGAATTTTTCTTTACTCGAAACAAAAATATCCTCCAACAAGCACAGATCAAACGGAGCGTTTTCTTCTTCTTATTTTAAGTATACCTTGAATTATTGAGCTTGTTACAAGCACTCAAAAGAGAATTTTAGAATGTTTAATTTATCGAGTGAGTGTATAAAATGGAAATGGTATGAAATTTGAATGGGTTTGGAAAAAGCAAAGGAAAAAGTTCTAATTTATATTCGTATATTTTTATACAACATATTCTAATATATTTTTTAAACAGCTATACACTGAAAAAAAACTACGATTTTAATCCAAAAAAAAAAACACTAGAATGTTATATTCAATTCTAAACAAATTTTCAAGATTAAAATAAAAGAAGGAATTTTTCTTTACAAAATGATCTAAAAATATCTAGTACAACGAAATATTTTGCTCCTTAGTCCAGGCTGTGAGGCCGCTCCCGTTGGGAAAATGTTTCTGATTCGGTTTCTTCGCTGATTCCGGTTCAAAAATGTCTCCTTTAAACAAATCTGAAGGGTGCCGGGCGAAATTTTTTTTGTGTCATTCTAAACAAAAAAGGTCTCTTGTCATTTTTCTCTAAAGTTGACAGTTTTCGAGTTATGAGCGATTTAAAGTCTGAAAAACGCGAAAATACGCATTTTTGAGGCTTGAAAACACATATGTAAATTATTATTTTTGAGGTTACCAAGTGTCTAAATTAAAGTTTAAACATTCAACTTCAAGACTGTGAAGAGAAATCGGGGCTTATTTTAATTTAGACCGTTGTTTTTTAATTGTTAAATATGCGCGTACACTCGATTTTTCAGCCGCCGCGGCGCGGCGCGATAGGGTGCGCTTCTATCGTACTTATGCATAGTTTACATATACACTTACGCAAAAAACCCGAACAAATCCTTGAAGTTTATTAACATAGTTTTTTCCATAATTTATTTATGTAGGTATTAATTATTGTCATTGAGCTAATTAAATAAATCAATCATCGCAATGTAATAACCGTATATAGTTTTTTTTTCTTCCAAATTTGAACCATATAATTATTATTTATTGAGTATATATTTATTTATATCAATTGTAAATAATATTTTTAAATTATTATGTAAATAATACAATGCAGTAAATATTAATATTAGTAAATTTAATTTTAAATTGCGCAGTGTTTAAAAACAATATACTATCGCGAAAATGCAAGTTTTTAATTGTTTAACAATCGCGCGCTCATACTTGATTTGTTATTACTTAAACGATCATTAGGAAGACTATTGTTTAATGTCCATTAAAAGGGTATTATATTATTAATGTGTTATTAAAAAAATTGTGAATGGATTTAAAATGTCTTTTTCCGTACCTCTTCTTAAATGAAAACTTACCGAAGAAAATTTAGTTTGTATTTTTTGTAATAACATCAACAATATTAAGTTAGTGCAAAAACCTAAAGTAGATTTTTACATAACAATACAAAATGCTGCTCTTCGACGAAAAGACAGTGTGACTGAAAAATTTAATTTAAACTAGCCAATATACCTTGTACCTCTGACGCACTTTACCAAAACTTGTTAAGAGCTTTCGCTAAAACATATATTTGGCGAAATGCCATATATTCCCGCTATCAAACTCTCGATTTTACACAATATGGATATTATATGTCTGATAGTGGTGGGTTGGGAAACCGTGCAAATGCAAAAAGACTTGCAAAACTAATGCTTGCAACTGCAAGAAAAATTATGTCAACTGTGAACCATTATGTGGATGTGATTTAGATTTTTGTGAAAACAAAGATACTTTTACTGAGTGATATTAGTGTGTTATTTAACACTCTTTTGTACAATTATTTTATGTAACTATTATTAGACTTTAGACGAAATTTATATTATAACTCAATTGATATAAATAAATATATACTCAATAAATAATAATTATTTGGAAGTATATGTAAACTATGCATAAGTACGATAGAGGCGCACGGTAGGGCGCGGCGCCGCGGCGGCTGAAAAATTGAGTGTACGCGCATACTTAACAATTAAAAAACAATGGTCCAAATTAAAATAATCCCCGGTTACTCTTCACAATCTTGAAGTTGAATGTTTAAAATTCAATTTAGACACTTGGTAACCTCAAAAATAATAATTTACATATGTGTTTTCAAGCCTCAAAAATGCGTATTTTCGCCTTTTTCAGACTTTAAATCGCTTATAACTCGAAAACTATCAACTTTAGAGAAAAATGACAGGAGACTTTTTTTGTTTAGAATGGCCCAAAAAACCTAAAAAAATATTTTCCAGATTAAAAAAAAAAATATTTTTGGACTTTGTTTCAGACCCTTCAGATTTGTTTAAAGGGGACATTTTTGAACCGGAATCCGCAAAGAAACCGAATCAGAAACATTTTCCCAACGGGAGCGGCCTCACAGCCTGGACTACTTGATGCTTTTCTTGTTGTCTTGTTAAAGTGGCCTGTTATGGATTTCACAAATTTTATATTATTACATAATTCATTTCTTCTCTGTCTGTCAAGCGGAAGGGATCGAATCCCTAACGTTTAGTTCACTGCATTGTTGTTAAATATTAAAATATTTCTTTTAAACATAATGGGTCCCTATTGGAATTTAAATGAAAATTCGTTGAATAATTAATGCTTCGGATTGAAAATACAGGAAATTATGAAATGAAAACGTGTTCAAGTTTACTATAGAAGAATCTAATTCAAATTAAGACTGTGAGTAGATTTGTACAACAGCGTCTTGGTTATTTAACAGTTCATTAATTTATGATAAATTCAATTTAATGCACCATAATAAAACATATTAAACATTAATATACACTTAATATTACTAAATTTACAATTTGCCTTACCCACTATTATTATTATTATTATTATTTTGGAGCACAACACTAAAATTAACAACTAAATAATACCAAATAAGTTGAATGAACTTATAACACTAGCAGAAGAACAACAAAGATTTAAGTCAGAAAGATCATGCACCGACGCTATATTTATAATGAGACAAGTGCAAGAGAAATCATAAGAATACAACAAGCTGGTATATCTATTTTTCGTGAAACCTAAGAAGGCATTTGACCAGGTTAAATTAAAGGCCTGTTCAAGAAAGGAGATAAAAAAGACCCCAACAATTATAGAGGTATAAATCTACTGAACACCTCTCTTAAGCTTATCACAAAAGTCCTAACCAATAAAATCAATAAACTAACAATTTTATCAGATGAACAACAATGATTTAGATCCGGAAGATCTTGCGTAGACGCCTTATATAATTGCTAAGTTATATGTACTAAGACAAATCACAGAAAAGGCCATCGAGTCAGCATATCAATGTTTTATAGACCTGACAAAGGCTTTCGATCGTATCCAAGTCGAAGATGTCTTACACCTACTGTATAAAAGAAACATACCAATCAATATTATACAAACCATCGAAAACATCTACCTCCAAAATCGAATACAGGCAAAGATAAATGGAAAACTAACACAGTGTATACCAGTACAAAGTGAAGTCAGACAGGGTGACTCGTTGAGCCCACTTCTCTTTAATATAATACGTAAAGGTCATGGCTACAGAATGGGGAACAAAGAAAATTCAAATATTATGTTATGCAGACGACGCCGGATCAATCGCCGAGACAGAAGACGAGCTCCAAAGATTAACACATATCTTTAATACAACAGCTAAAAAATACAATATGATAATATCAGCAGACAAAACCAAATGTATGACAACATATAAATACCCACTACGGTGTAAAATCGAAATTGATATAAAAATAATAAAGCAGGAAGCAAGGTTTAGATATCTGGGAAGAGATATAACTAGTTACGGATATGTTGAAGAAGAAGTACGACAACAAAGCTTAAATTCATGTAAAGAGGCTGGTTCTCTTAATGACACAATCTGGAAGAACAAACACCTAAGACAAGACAGAAAAACAAGAATCTATAAAGCAGCCATTAGACCCATATTAACATACACGGCGGAGACAACACTTGACACATCTAAAACGAGACGACTGCTAGAAACAACAGAGATGAAAATACTCCGACAAATATCAGGAAGAAGTCTGTTTGATAGGGAGAGAAGCAAAAACATAACAATAGCATGCAATATAGAAGACATAAATTGATAGGTGACAAAACGAAAACAGGAGTGGAACGATCATATCAGTAGAATGGCAGGGGATAGAATAGTACGAATAGCACGAGATAAGTCACCAAATGGATAAAGAAGTATTGGCAGACCAAGAAAAAGATGGTGCAACAATTTAAACAATTTAGGAGGCTAATATTGAAGAAGAAACAGGCTTCAAAGCCTACATACTAAAAGGAAGAAGAAAAAGAAGAGATTAAAAGCCGTTATCTAAAATATGTACCAACACAACAACACAATAAAAGTAAAAGTCGAAGAAGAACTTACTGACCCTGGCAATAAAATAAGACAGAAAGATCCTCTGAGACCTATCCCTCTATTGTTCAACCTGATTATGGATGAAATAATAAAAAAAAATGAGAACGAAAAATAAACAAAATGGGAGAAAAAAAACTTAAAATAATCTGCTATACAGATAATGCTATGTTCAGAGAATGGAAAAAGATCGATTACCAAAGCAGATAATAGACTGGACACCACCGATTTAATTTTGCTTTACTGTATGCTGTTCAGTGTTCATAATTCTAAGAACATTCTCCTTGAACATTTGACTGACCAACAATATTCTTAGAATCTGGCAGTAACACCATATTTTAAGTTTGGCTTAAAAAAAACAGAAAATGATATTTAGTCACGGAAATGGACTACTGGAGGAGGTCAGCTGGAAGATCACGATGAAAAAGAGTTGACCGTATTACTAAAGTAGTACGGTCACGTTCAGAGAATGGAAAAAGATCGATTACCAAAGCAGAGAATAGACTGGAAACCACCGAAAATAGAACATATAGACCACGAACAAGTTGGAGAGAGGGTGTCAACGATTATGACATACAATAAACCTAGAAGGGATACTCAGTACTTTAATCTGAATTAACAAATAAATCCAGGTTTAAAATATTAAAATTTTTATAAATAGCTCAAAATGTTACATATTGATTAAACATTTCTGTTTTCTAATTTGAGTTTTATCGTCTTTTTTTTTCATTTTATGCGAAAATTTGCCATAGTTATATATGTATATATTTTGTATATATTTTTTACATATATACCATATGTATATATTTTTTACACGATCAAAAAGTAGAGATTTCAGCGAACAAAAAGAGCAAGGTCTTTTCAATATTAAATCAAATTAAGGGAAAAAAATAAATATTTTAAATAAAAAAATTGTAGTGTATTTATGACATAAAAAGGTATGTTTTCATCAAATTTCCCAAAAAAAATCTTTTTCTGTGAAAGATAAAAATAAAAAACTAAAAACACGGTTATTTGAAATTTCCTTATTTTTAAGGTTATGTGAAAAAAAATGTAAATACAAAAGGTGTAAATCTTTTTACTACCTACAATTTGTTATTTAACTTTTTTCCATAGGGCTTATAGTTTTGCGGAAAATCATGATATACCGTTTTTTACGCTTAAATGCCCACCCTTTTCCACTTCCCGCAGATCGCAGATTCCCCGCAAATTATTTTTCCTTAAAATTTGTTACATTTTCTTTTTTTTTCCAATGGATTCCATTCCATAATTTCGCATTTTTCTTCACTTTTCATATTTTTTTCACATTTTACCATGTTCAAAAGCATTTAATATCGTTTGACGTGCTGTTACTAGAAAAAGAAAAACCCTAAATTAAAGCTCTACAGTTTTATCGAGTACCTAAAATACATTCCTTTGTTTTGATTTTCAATTTTTTTACTCAAAAGACAGAACACTTTTACTCAGAAGACTGAAGGATAAAATATTAAAAATTATTGTTATGCTTCAACAAAGAATTAAATTAACTAACATATCGTTAGTACAGATCTACAACGCTATTTCTCTAACAGTGTTTAGTTTTCCCAATTTACTAGAAGCTATTTTCTCATAAATTAATTCAAACAAAATGAGAACGTAGAATAATAAACATCATTTATCCAAACCTGAACCGCATTCAGCCCTGATACAATTCAGCCCTTTACCTTTACTCTCTAAACTTTACTCCCTTTCACTTCCAATTTATACATTCAAGTTTATCGCCAACTTACGTATTTTATACGAAATCAGTTTTCGGTCAGCTCCTACGGGAATATAAAGACCTCTTGCATAATTATTTCCCCACGCAATGGGTTCGATTAATATTTCAGTCCGTTTTCCGACTTAGCTTTTGGTTTTCAGGTCGCAGGAAATTAGGGAAATTTGTTAGTTTCAGAAAATATTTGGGACTAGACAAAATTTTTGTTTAAAAATGCAAGGTTTAGTTAGAGGAGGTAAAAAAACGGCATATAAACATTGGCGAAGTACTTATACTTATAATTTTTGTTAATTAAACAGCTATACTGTGTTTATACCATTCAAATCTGGTCACAGTTGACCGATTATCAATTTTTTGACCTAAATTACTAAAGCATACTTACATTTTAAGAGTTTATCCTATGCGCTCAGGCATTATCAGAGTTCTCGCACAATTTTAATTAAAAGTTTTCAAAATATAATAGTATATTTGTAAAAGGTGTCAAGTACTGTTTGTGCCAATCTACCCTATACTTCAAATGTGCAAATGTTGAGGAAAATGTTGATGTTAATGACTTTAAGTGTGCAAACTGTAACATTATGAACAAAGCCGGGTACATATATGCCAGTAAATTGGAAAAGTAGCTGGCAGGCTAGTTGCTGGCATAGGCCAGTAACTGGCAAGCACAAAATACATTTGCTAGTAATTGGCAGACCAGTAGCTCGCTCGCCTATACTGGCAAGGCGAAAAAGCAGGGTAGATTTTCACACATGCCAGTGCTAGTAAACAATCGAGTGGTTTTCATCTGAAACTAAAGTACTTGTTTTGTAATTAAAAGTTTTTGAGTTTCCAAGAAAAAAAGGGGGATCCATGAAAGGTATTCGGAAAGCATTCAACAAGCAAATACTGCTGATGACCACAGATATGGGCGAGAAAAAAAAAATTGGGTGAAAAATGAGATTGGTAGGCGAGAAAGTCTTAAAGCAAATTTTTATTTTGGCCTTTATCTCCTTTATAATAATGCCTTCACCCACTTCCTTGAATTTTTGTGCAAGCATTGTCACTGGCTATTTTATTTTTATATACAGCTGATTTAGAATTCAAAAAACACTCCGATTCTCTATATACTTATTACAGTAAACTTGATGGTTTTTTCATCACCTTAATGAAACATTTTTAAAATAACCGTTTTAAAATAAAACGAATAATTTGTATCACCAACACAACAACTCTGACAATTTTCTGCTGGCTTTTGGCATGCCCGTAGCTGTAGCGCGCGTTCACACATGTCAGTGACACTCTAAACGCATGCGCCTTGCATCTCACAGCATGCTACTAGCATGAAAAATCAAATTCTTTGCTATTAGCTACCATACCAGAAACTAGCATGCCAGTTAACGTACACACTTGCCAGTTTGGGGACAGTATGTGGTGCTTGCTAGGTACTGGTATGCCATTGTGCTAGTAACAGGCATGTGTATCTCCGACATAACTTCTATGATGCTATTGAGGATTTTTCAAATACCTGCTAGCACAAAGTATGTCCCTAAATTCACCAACTTGCATGTCTACAGAGTTGACCCAGCTAGCGATGTAGCCATGATAGAAAATCTACTCAAATCACATATTCCAGAGGTCTTGTGTGAATCTATAACATCCAAACATACAACTCTATATGCATCTTTCAAGGTAAGAATATATCAAGAGGATTTTAAAAAGGCAATGGACCCATCGATCTGGCCTAATGTACCTATGTGTTAATAGTTTTTTATAACTGCGGATATACAAACCCTAATCTCAGAGGTAGCTTTTAACCCCCCAGCTGATGCAATTATGGTCTTATTAATACTAAATTAATGATTTTTACTAATTAATTGCGTGTTGTATTTTTAATAATTTTCAGGTAACTTTTATGTTATGTCAGTCTGCCTATTAGATTTCTACATATGAGTCTGATGTATGACATAACAATTTTCTTATTATACTTTAAAAACTACATTCTAACTTTATGGTTCTAACTTTCTAACATTTCTATTTCTAACTATCTAACTTCTATTCATTTCTAACTATCTAAACTATCTAATTTCTAACTTTCTACATTCTGACTTTATTCTAACTTCAGTTTGGAATGGTTCTTGCCATATCAGTTCTTCACCATTATTGTCGTTGGGTTTGAACGTGCTTTATAAATGATCTGCAAATCGTTCTGATTTCTGTTGCCGTTTTCCAACTTGATAGGAGGAGAATGAATAATTGGTCTCTTCATTCTTTTTGTTATCTTCCATAACGTATATTGTCTATTCTGATCAGCTATTAAATTACTTAAAAAAGAATTATTTGTTGAATTTTTTATATTCTGTACCTCCGTTTTTAGTTTTTGTGTAGCAATTTTTAGACTAGTTTTGTCTCGTGGAGCTCTGTATTGCTGTCATTTTTTTTTTCAACGTCCTTTTTTCTAAATATATAAGATGAATAGAATTCCAAGACAGAGATTGAGTTGATTATTTTCTTGTTGCCAGAATGTGTTATATTTTTCACTACGCTCTTTGCTGATTTTTTTTTAATTCTAAAACCTTTTTTCTCTGAATAGATCCAGTGTTTGCATCAGTTTACCAATTTGAAGAAATGATCTTATACTAATATTTGCAAGGAAAGTGTTAGGTTTCTTTTTTTATAATGGTGTTGTTGACTAAGATGTAGTAAAATATATTTTGTGCCAAAATTGATTAGCTTTATGCCCGATGTTTAATGTTATTTTTTGTAGTTATTCTTTTTTTTACGTATATTTATGTGTTAACATATAACTCACATAATGTATTATAACATATAAATAACTTTATTCGGGTACAAATTTCCCACTTTTCTGAAAAACAGGAAAATGTATGATTAATGACCGTAAGGGACAAAAAAGACGAGCGATATTTTAATACGACCAAATCGATGCGACTGCTGGGGACAAATCAACAACACTTTTACGAATAGAACGAGGAATGACAAACAATTTTTTTTGTAGGAGATCGTTGACCTTTTCGAAACCGTTAGAATTGTTCAAATATAAGGAAGAGAAGCTAGAAAAGGAAATGGTATACCTTTTTAGGAAATAAGATTTTTTTCATCCATCTTGATGTAAAAATAAGGTTTTTTTTATATATATTTGGTTTCTTTCAAAAAGATACACTAAAAAAGGTGGAATGTCCCATATAAAGTCTTACGGGATGATTATAGGTAAACACAACTCATTAAGTTCCATAGAACTGCCAATTGAAAGACATGTTGGTATTACCAACATGTTATAAATTCAATTTAATATGTCTGGTTATAAATGCAATATTTTTCCATGAGTACATATGGCTACTAATGGAGCTACGGCTCTCTTGGTTATCCGTTCTAAATGACATTGCCCCAAGATACTTCACTTAACTCACCAGATTTAGATCTGTATGATTTAGGGTTAGAAGAACCAATCCCTTTAAATTATTCCTTCTGGCAAATGTCCCTTCCGTAACTATTGCAGAACCTATTGCATTGCACGTTTAACTGTGCAATTAAATTTTCCGTATATTAAGATGACCAAGTCATGCACATAGCCCAGAAGAATATGCATTTCATTACTAAATCTTGCTAGGAGCACATCTACGACAAGATTCTATAAGAGTTGCCAGTGAACAGCCTCTAGGTACTTGTACTGGCACTGTATCCCTCAGTAACGTTCCGTAGGGTATGTATCTGCAGCTTGTTTAATCTCTACTTTTTAGACTAATTGCCCTTGTGATTGCTTTGTAGAAGTGTTACCTCGAAACCCTTTTTGGATGGTGCTAGAAAGGTCACCAACGGAGACACTGCGGACGGTAGCCAGATGGTTGGTGGAGAGCGAGTCGTGGGTTCGAAACTATCTTTTGGAACCGAGAATGGGTCCAACTTATGAAATAAGTAAAGATAGGATAAGAGATATTAGAAAAGATAAATAAATAAACAAAAAGATAGATGGGTAAAATTACCAAAGATACGATAAGATAGAAACAGGGCGCCACTCAATTTTTTGGGGTTAACGAGAAAATTAAGAAACCTTAGAAAAGAAAAAAGGTAAAGAAAGATATTAAGGTTCAGACACCAAACCCAAGGACAGATACCAACAGTTAATTATCAAATAAATTTGGTCAACACATTATATAAACTAATAACAAATATATTAGGTATTACACTTACTTACATACGAAACTTAATCAGCCTGATCTTTCTACTGGTCAAAGGCATAATATTAATTAAAGGTAAAATGCAAATACTCAGAGTTACTATTTTATCAGGGAACTTGTTAGAAGCCGACAAATAAAATACATACATAAAACAATAACTATATATTCAACAACAACATTATGACGCTGCTGAATGCAACACCAGTAATAAAATTACACCAACAACTATAAAATGGTGGTATACGTATAAAAATAAGCAGTAATATAATTAGAAAATACCTTTACAAAGACATATAATACAATCATGTACAAATAAAGTTTTGGCGTATCTCGAGATATTACAGCAAAAAAATGAATAAAAGTTATAACCAACAGAAAAGATAACAAAAATTAATCAATTCTAAATTTACAAAAATACAAAAAGGTTACAGAAATGAAAACATAGGAGTTTAACCAAACCGCACATGGTTAAGTGGATTAACTATCTCGCACTATTATTTAATGAGAAACTGAGACTTAAATGTTCACAATTATTACTTATTAAAATTTCTTGAATCTATTGAGATGTTCTTTAAATTAAATGCAAAAACTAAAATTGTGGTTAAGATGCCTTAAAAATGTTGTACACCGTTGTGCACGCTGGGACCGAAAGGGCTCAGGTGGTCTAAACGGCATCCTAGATGTTTGAGTATTTAAAACAAAATTGAAAGGGACAGAAGCGGTATCTTCAGTGGCTTATGTAAAAGAGTATTTAGATCATATCATCATTTAATAGTGTAAAGTAAAAGTTCTGTATTTTATACAGAAAATTAGCAAGACAAGATGAAGCAAATAATGTTAAGTTATGAATTACACTATATATAGAAATAATAAGTTTATTATTTCTGTTTCATTAATTTTTTTGGTGTGTGTATTAAAAATTAAAAAGAGAAGTGTGTAATGCTTTAAAATATTGTATTGTACCGGGTGGTCCAATAAGCCGATCTCTCGGCTATATATCAGAAACTATTCATGTTATAACTTTAGGAGAAAAAATTCCTTAGTCAAAGTGGCCAAGAGAAATCGCTGGAAATAACTTTCAAGATTCTGGATTAACCGCTAGGGGGCGTAACCTGCGAAGAAAATTTTGAAAACCAGTTTTTTGGGAAATATGTCCAATTATACCAAGTGTTAAATAAGTAAACTAGAAAGAGGCAAAAATTCTGCACAAAGTTGTTCAAGTTTTTTTTTTATTTTTTCAAATAAAGGGTGGGGGAGAGTGGGAAAGTATTTGTGGATAAATACCTATAACTTTTGTTTGGATCAACTGATTTTAACAAAATTAGTGTCATTAGAAAGAGTATAGATGAATTAATTTACATCTGCTATAAACTAATTGCATTTAGTTTTAATTGTTGTAGGTAGAGGGTACTTTCGAATAGAAAAAATTAAAATTTGTTTTTCTTCAAAATTTTTAATAGAAACACCTATTTATTGTAAATTATAATGGAACTGGATTAAATTCGTAACAAAATGGCGCACACCGCATGTTAATAGCTTTTATAGAACTCGAGATATGAATAAAAACGCATAAACATAAGTAAGTATAGTATTGACACACCCTGTATTATAAAATAAAATCAAAAATAAGTCAGTAGGTACTTTCAAAATTTTTTATAGCAGAAAACTCTTAATGTTGATACCTATTTTGACCGTTGTTATTTCATATGATTAAAAATTGTTTTTTCGAAACTAAGTAGGTATCAAATTGTATGATATGATTGGAGTTTATTTCGAATATCACCAAAATGGCGCTATTGCCTCATGTATATATTCTGTTAGATATCCTGGCAGGAGATATTGTGGCAAAGAAGTAGATATTTCGGACTACTTATATGTGGATTCTGTTGAATTAAAGCAAGAACATTGATTGAATTATCTTCGGTCATACTACTACGTTTTAAAACAAGGACGAGAAAAACTACGAGTTTTTTTACTTAATCTTTTTGCCTTTTTTTCAAATACTTCTTTGCCATAATGTCTCCTGTCACGATATCTTACACAATATATACGTGAGGCAATAGAGGCATTTTGGTGCCATTCGAAATAAACTCCAATCATATCATACAATTTGATATACTCATCACGAATTGTTTGTACTGATAATTAATTAATAATATTACCAATATTAATATCTATTGAAAAGAGTGCAATCTCTAATTCGAATTATAATATAGCACTTCTTATCAATGTTTTGACTGCTGTCAATAAATAAACAATATGAACTCCCCGTCAAATTCATTGTCGTAGCCTACCTAGTTTCGAAAGAACTATTTTTTACAAAATAGGTATCAACATTAAGATTCTTCTGCTATAAAAAAAATTGAAAATACCTACTGACTTATTTTTTAATGTAATTTATAATACAGGGTGTGTCAATACTATACTTACTTATGTTTATGAGTTTTTATTTATATCTCGAGTTCAACAACAGCTACTAACATGCGGTTTGCTCCATTTTATTACAAATTTATTCCAGTTCCATTATAATTTACAATAAGCAGGTGTTTCCATTAAAAATTTTAAAGAAAAACAAATTTTAATTTTTTTTTATTTGAAAGTCCCCTCTACCTACGACTATGAAAACTAAATGCAAGTATTTTATAGTAAATATGAATTAATTTATTCACACTCTTTCTAATGACACTAATTTCATTAAAATCGGTTGGACCAAACCAAAGTTATAGGTATTTATCCACAAATACTTTCCCACTCTCCCCCACCCTTTATTTAAAAAAATAAAAAAAGTACTTGAACAACTTTGTGCAGAATTTATGCCCCTTTCTAGTTTACTTATTTAACACTTGGTATAATTGGACATATTTCCCAAAAAACTGGTTTTCAAAATTTTCTTCGCAGGTTACGCCCCCTAGCGGTTAAACCAGAATCTTGAAAGTTATTTCCAGCGATTTCTCTTGGCCACTTTGACCAAGGAATTTTTTCTCCTAAAGTTATAACATGAATAGTTTCTGATATATAGCCGAGAGATCAGCTTATTGGACCACCCGGTACATAAATTTTGTCTATGAGCAAATATCTGAATAGAAGTACATACTTTTTGTAAAAATATTTTAAACTTGAAAGTTTATCCCCAGCTACGGTACTGATACCTATATATTTTTTGGAACTCTCGAAATCAGTATCTCAAAAAACTACTCCAATATATCATAAAATCTCCGATACACTATCTATCGAGCGTATCTAACACAGCCCCTACCGGATAAAAAAGGGTTCCACGAACTTTTCCGGAAGTGACTCTAAATCATTTCTATGTTCACGTTGTATCGCAGCGTGAAAAGAAAACAGTAGAAGGCAAATAAATAAAAAGCTGGGATGGGTTTATAACCCTCTGCTGAGCGGGAATAGAAAAACTTCGTTCCGTCTTACTATTTACATCTCGTTAAAGGGTAGACACGAGAAAAAGACATAATGTGATAGTATGGAGAGAAAGATGTGGGTGGATGGATGTATTAATGATACATCCATCTGTCTAGGGTAATTTTTAAAGAATTGTCTCTCAACATAAGCCGAAAACATTATTATTTTGTGTAAATGTAAATGTTTTTATATATACGAAACCGAAACAAAAGAAACACAGTGCTCTTGAAGTAATATGGTATTTTCTAACGTTTTACATCAAACTAAAGCATATATGTTAGAGAGGTAAAAAATTATGGGTGTGCACAGTGAACAGTTCACTCAACGGATTGATTTATTTAATAAGTACTTACTTGATAGGAAATCGAAGTACCTAAATACGCATGACGTAACTTCTCTTCTAAAAAGTATATACAAAAAAATACTAAACACATACAGTAAAAGCCAAATAAAGTTTTGCATTCGCGTCATCATTGTGAACATTTGCAGCGTTGTCAGATGGTTCATGAAGTATGAAAATTAACAGAAAAGAACTAAAGTAAACAAAAAAAGTGAAGGTAGCAAATTTCACACTATATTAAATGGAATTTAAAAATGAGTGTTTTATTTTCATTTGTTTTTTGTTAATTACATTCATGGGGAGATTTCACAAAGTAAAGAATTCCACAATAAAAGTGGTAAGGTTGTTACTGAGTTACCAAACAATAAATAAAATCCAAATAAAACCACAAGCAATAAAATAAAATATTTTTTAATATTGAACGTATTTTCAAAGACAAAACATGATAAAAAAAACAACATCAACGAACTAAACATTTTCTAAATCCGATTCCACATTAGTGTCACTCTCTCCACTACTAACATTTATCATTATTGGACTAATTTCTCGACGATCAAATATTCTTTCTCTCGCATACCATTTAAATATTTCTCTTTCAGTATGATTGATAGAGTTTTTCCACATATCAGGAGTAATCATGTAAAGTGCCTCATGCTACATGTTTAGGCAGTTGTTAGCGCTGTTACCATCTCTACCAATGTGCCCATTGTAATAATTTTTTGCTATGCTCCAAATTAATTCAATAGGGTTAAAGGTACAATGGCAAGGAGGAAGATGTAAAACTGTGTCCATATTGTTCTGTTATATCGTCCACTATATACTTGGTTTGTGATTTATTTCTCAAACAATGTTTAAAATAAATGACATTTATATGTAAGATTATATCTGTATATTTACTGAGAAACGATGCGCAACAGTTCTGTTTTCAACACCATATAGGAATAGGGAATGTTTTTTTCTGTCAACCACTCGTTAATAGCACATTTTGATCATCCGTTATTCGGAGTTTTATGCAATAACATACTGTGATAAGATGCATTATCAAGTACAATTAGGATGGATTGAAGTTTTACAGCAACTGATATTCAAACCAGTTCAAGAAATTTGCCTGGTTCATTTCCCCGTGATAATCACTAAATTGAGTTTTTGAATAAAATATTGCTTCAACATACTCTATAAATTTGGTTTAATTTCTAGCATGGGGTATAATATATCTGCAATGATAATATTTAAATGTTCATATAATAACTTATTTTGCAAACAAACCTTCTGCTCCAATCCGTTTTAGTGGTTTTAACACTCTTTATATTTTCATTTTGCCATGAAAGACCAATAATTCCATTTTGAAATATCTAAGTTTCATCGAGAAACACGAATTGGTATATACCTTTATCCTTCGCTTCTTTATAAGTTTTCAAGAATTGTACTCTCTTACAAAACAACGTTAGGCAATTCCATAAGTCCTCGTCGTGGATTATCCTTCATCCACTCAAACCCAAGTTCTTTGAGCAATCTTTTTAAAGAAGTGGTACTAACGTATGGTCTAAAGTTTTGGGAAAAATTTCACCTGATCTGATTGAGAAGCAAAATGCATTTAACAAAGAAGGCCATGGAATTGAAATGTCATCAGATATTAACATTTAATAAACAAAGCACAATATTTTGGTTTGTGCTCTGCAAAATGTCTTATATAATTGATA
Source organism: Diabrotica balteata (assembly GCA_918026665.1). Taxonomy (NCBI): domain Eukaryota; kingdom Metazoa; phylum Arthropoda; class Insecta; order Coleoptera; family Chrysomelidae; genus Diabrotica; species Diabrotica balteata. The sequence continues at coordinate 186,680,491 of OU898276.1, forward strand.
TTCATCGAGGTGTTTACAATATGGTTGGGCGAATGTCGAAACGAGATATTGTTAATATTTATCGAGATCAAGACATAAGTAAATCGACAATTTATCTCACAATCAGAGAATGTGAAGAAAGGATATCATGTGTTTGCGTAAAAGTGTCCGACCACGGATTTTGAACCATATAAGAGAGGCAAGACTGATTGAAGCAACTAAGAACAAAATTGGGGTCTCACAGCGAAAACTGGACAGAAGATTTCATGTTGGAAAGACTACAGTATACAGGACCCTATCGAGTAACAATATTATCTACCGGAAAAGAAGGAAAGCTCCAAAATACACAGAGGATCAATTAGAGAGAATTTCGAGATGTTGCCGCTCCTTAAGGCGAGTGCATTTCGTCAACAAGTTGATCGTGATGTACGATGAAAAATATTTTACTTTGTCCAACTCTGATATGAAGGGTAACGATGGGTTTTACACGAACGATTACGAAAATGTACCTGATGAAATAAAATTCAAAAGTAAGAAAAAATTTGAGGACAAAATTTTGGTATGGTGTGCAATTTTTGAGGCTGGCTTTATCTCACAGCCCTACATTGGTGTTGTTCGAGGCGAAGCATTAAACGCAAATATTTATGTTCAAAGATGTCTCACTAAATTGCTTCAGTTTGTGAACACACATCATGCAAATGATCCAATAGTCTTTTGGCCAGATCTTGCTTCATGTCATTACGCGAGGATCACAAGGGACTGATACGAAACTAACAACATTACCTTTGTACCGAAAGCAGACAATCCCCCCAACTTATCTCAGGCTCGTCCATTTGAAGAGTTCTGGGCAATATTAAGTAGGAAAGTCTGTAATAACGGATGAGAAGCACAAAACCAGGAACAGTTAAGACGCCGCATAGATACAAAAATTATGGATGATGCAACGTGTCAGGGGAATTATTAGGCAATTCGAAAATAATGGTCCCTTTTCTATCATTTGAATTTTGATTTATAATAAGATTAGTTAAGTTAAATTGTTGGATAATTTAATAAAAATATTAGATTATTGTGGTCATAGTTATATGCTTTTGAAATTTTCCCCAAAACTTTAGGACTATACGTTATCATTAAATAATTCTTTATCTTTCAGTTGGGACCACAATTATTGAACCGTTACGTGCTGTTCTAAAAGCATACAGAAATAAAATTATGTTAAATGTACATTTGTTATATTCATACTTACTTCTCTGGTACATATATTGTGAATGGTATCACGAATAGAGCTTGTATTTAAAGTTGTTGTATTTGTTACTCGTTTATTAGTGCAACGCTTTTTCTTTGGTGACTCGAACTGTTCATCTTTTTTCTGCATCTGACATATTCTGCTTACTGTTCTTACACTGATTTTTAAAGCAGCAGCTACACGCTAAAATATTACAAATTTAAGTGTAACAAAGGGCCATTATTATTCCTTTCTTCTTCAAAATAGTTAACTAATGAATCCACAAGTTCTTTGCATCGACTATTCAGCTGTTTAGGTATTTTGACAAATAGATAAATCTTTTTAACAAGATAACCTCAAAAATCGATGACAGCACGAGTACAAAAGTCACAGAACACTGATTGAAAACTCAAAAAATGACGCGGCAACATGACAATATTTCTGGTAGTGACTAATACTCCGTCATTAATTGATGGTTTCTTCATGAGCATTTCAACACAAAATTTTACAACGAGGGACGTCTAAATCCAAAAAAGCTATATTGTATATACATTATTTTGTTACAAAAGATTTTTTATTGATCGGGTTATTTTTAGAAGTGATTGTTTAGCAAACTAAAGTAACATACACTTTTCTATAGAAATGTAGCTACACATACAATAGAATTACGACCTTGGTGACGTGCATGCAACTTTATTTGGCTTTTACTGTACACTAGAATTGAATATACAATATAGGCAAATACAACATACAATAGATGCTTTCATTGTGTTTTATTAGATACATTAAAATGGCCGTCTTATCTCAAGAACTGGCATTAAATACGTTCATAGACAGAGCGAATTTGATAACATCGCACCCTCAGTGCAAGACTGCAGTAACTCAAAATTTTATGAAAATGAAGTTATCATGGAATTCGATTGTAAACATCTCAGAGAACTTGTTCTATAAAAACTAAATCCCAAATTGTATTAAATCTTTATGTAACCTCCCGGGACGATTGTCTTATCATATTATCCTCCGTAACTTTTACTAAGGTAGTGAATTTCTATCCTTTTGTTAATCACTGTACTCAAGGTAGTCTGATTTGCATATTTTTATTAGTCCTCTTGTTTTAAATTTAAATAAAACTCTTGAAAGTTTTACAAATAATTTTTCTACCCTATTATGACCTTGTCATTACAAAGCCACAGTATAAAGAGGTTCCACCTCTTTGGTGGAACCTCTTTATACTGTGACAAAGCCAAGGAATTATGGCTATCAGAAACATGTGCAAACATAGAAAGGTACATATTATACCTATTTATTCTAGGTAGCTATCTGATTTCTTGGAATATATTAAATGTAAAGTTTAATACCATACTAAACCCCGATTGCTGTTGAGGATTATTTTTTCTTTAGTTCCTCGATGATTTATTGCCATTCAGGTATGATACCAGAAGCCCACCATAGTTTATATACAAATATTTTGGCCCAAGATGATATACGAGAAGAGAACAATAACTAACAGAAAATGTGTCTACACTTTTTACAATTTTCTCCGTGCAAAAGTGTTGTAAAATTCCTATTTTTTTTAGCATTAATATTATTTTATTTAAATTTCTATTTTTGGTTAGTGTAACATAGGCTGAAAAGCATGCAAAATCATAATTAAATGTTAATTTTTCTTAAAACTTGACTCTTATTTCACCGATATTAGCACGAAAATAAATAAAATCGTCTTTATCTCGAAACTTAATTATTCTGACTTACTGCAGTCTTGCACTGAGGGTGCGACACATCGAGCAAAAAGATAAAAGAGGGAATCTAATCGTTATGAAAAGGAGACCAAAAAAGTGGCCTCTGATGGCGGACATATCCGGAAATGCAAAGGCGCTAAATTTAAATTTTCCAACACTTATTAACAATAGCTATAAAATATTTTTCAGACGAGAAAGTTTTAATTAAATATTAACTATAATAGTCTAAAAAGTGACACAATTGGTAAAAGATTTCAATATAAATAAAATTTCATGTGACAGTTGGGACAAACAATAACATAACCTAACTAAATTTGACTTCTTAAACAAGGAAAGAGACTGTCTATCCTTGTCTAAAGTGGCCTCTCAAGATGGCACTTCCTGTCTATCAATATGTTTACCCCCACTACCTTTACATTCCCTCTTTTGTCTTATTGCTCGATGGTGCGACATCTCATTTGAGTCTAATTAATGCCTCAACAAAAAAGGTATATTTCTTCCATCATTAGTTGATTCCAATTTGATTCCAATAAAGGTTTCCAATTAATATTACATCTTTGTTGTTAATTCCTGCTCCGTTTACTACTTGCAACATTATTACGTCATGGAAGTGACAATTGTATGAAAAAATAAATAATAACATACATTTATGTAACAGATTATAATGTATTTTTATATTTAAATATTGAATAATTGAAATATCAATACCTATAATAAACATTTAACTTTGCATTTTGAAACTTTACTGCTAAATATGTTCGTAATATAAATTAGATAAAGCAGAAATAGGTCAATTCTCGGAAAGCACATTTAAAAACCATTATCTATTCATTATTCGATAATTACAATATTAACTTTCTTACTTTGGGAATTTTCATAATCACATTTCCATAAAAATTACAAAGTACCTAAATAGAAATTTAGTTATTTTAGTTTCAGTTGTTCATTTATCATAAATGTATTACGGAGAACGTCACAAACGTCAATATTTACCGCAGTAAACTGTAAAGGTGTGTTTAATTTAGAAATGTGCATGACACTTTGATACGTAAAATGACATTTATGCTACTGTTAAAAATATAGTCCAAACATGTACCAATATGACAGAAATTAACGAATCTACTATGTACAAATTTCTTAATTCTTAAATGTTGAGGTGCGTAATATTTTACGTACTAGGTGACGTGGGGTCTTAGCGTACTCCGGTTTTAAAATAACGTTTTTCGGCTTATTTTTTATAAATTGAATAATTTATTACGTTTTGTGTATTTTCGTGTTAATTTGAACTACAAATAAAAAAATATTATACTCTGTTTTTTAACCAGGAGGAGTAAACCAAAAAGACAGACTCACACCCAAGAAAGTTACTAAAAAAGTCACCAAATACATCTTCTTTTTTTTTATTATCTCGGCCTTGCGGCAATCGAGTAATCAATATCGGACAACCTTCCACGTCAATTCTAACCTAACTTTGTTAATTTATGTTTAAATAATATTTTTTTTCAATTCACTTCCAATAGATATTACAATTATTACAATAAGGAAGGACGTTCTTCACATTTTTCAAATTCATCTAAGTTTGGTTTTTCACATAAATTGGTCTTTTAATTTGCAAATAGATCTAATAAGTTTGCAACAAAGCTATGCAAATGCATGTATCAAAAAGTTAGAGAGTTCAAAGATTTCTGAAATATTGTTCTTTTAAACTGCGTAGACCATATTTTTATTCTGATGTGATTAATTTCTTGAATATAGGTTTTTTTTTCTTACCAGAAGAGTTAACTTTGACTTTGATCATTATTTTTAAGCTTAATAATCTAATCTCCTGAATTGCTTCAGCCAATTTGTTTTACATACTCCTCCCCGTTCACTGCTTTAAAATTCACTTTTTCATGTTTCCGATCACAGAATAAATTATGGTTCAAATATAGGTATGGTTCTATTTGGTAATTATTTACCTCATTAGATAGATTTGTTTAACTTATGTATCAATATCTTTAGGTTCTATTTAAAGCACTATAATGCAAAAAGATACTTTGTATAAATAATTGTGTACTTACAATTTTTTTAATGCTGGATTCTTGTTTTTGATTCTTGAGTTTGTATGTTATCAATAAATAAAATTGACAAATTCAATCTATTATGTTACATTCAAGCATAATTTTGCAGTTTTCTTGTGATTATCTACAACCAGGAAGAACAAAACCAACTGTATCAATACAATCAAACTAAAACACATTACTTTACCAATGTTCTTTTATTGTAATGAAAACAAAATGAAAATGCCTCTTAACAAGTGTACACTAAATTAAAAAGATAGTTGCCGTTTTTATTATGATAATTAGATATAAATAACATACATTTATAAATTTATAAACACTTTAAACAATATTTAGTAAAAATATCATCTAGAAAAATATCACATTAAATAATATTCGCATATCACCAGTCTGCTTATATTCTTTAATTGTTTAATAATTAGTTGAATTCGCAACACCTAAAATTAGCACATTACTTTAGTAAGTCTTGATTTTAATAATAACTATTCTGCAAAATTAACCTGCTGCCTGTTTTACTTTTGCTACCGTGGCTGTTATTTTCAATCCAGAATTATCAATTTTCATTTTTTTATACATGTTTATAATACATTGTTTATTATTTGTTGATAAATGACCCAAATCTACTCGGCGTTTTTAAGGTGGAGAAGAATAATTACCACTAGTACTTGGCATTGAATCCATATTGTTATCTTAATAACACTAAATAGTTCTGAAAAGAACTGTTCTTTATATAAATGCAAACGAAAAATCTATGAATGTAAGGAATAACGCAGAAAATACAAAAAATCGTCGATATAAATTTTGAATTTTAAAATTTCACAATAATCTGTCATAATTTATTGAAGTAAACTTGCCTGCGGTGGGACCAATTATAAACAAGAATTACGGCGCGGAAAATTTACTCCTCCTGATTAAAAAACAGACCTTAGATAAAGAGCTACCTTGATTATTACATGATTATTTAACACATTATGAATAAAACCCTTTATTCTGACAAACATAAACTGTATTAGTAAACAAGGACTACAGTTTTCTTATCTTTGGACCTATGACACTTTCTACAGTGTTTTCTCTTGTTTTAATTGTTTTCATACATAGCATTGCTTCTTTTTTGAGTGCCTCTCCTATCGGAGATTGGATATCATTATGGCGATTCTAATTTTATTTACTGCTGTTTTGAATAATTCCTTAGTGGTACAGCCAAACCACTCTCTTAAATTTCTCATCCAGGACATTCTTCTACGGCCTGGATTTCTGCGTCCTTGGATTTTTCCTTGCATTATATTTTGTAGGAATGCGTACTTTTGTCTTCTCATCAGGTGGCCTGAGTATTTGAGTTTTCTCTTTTTAATATTCAGGATAACTTCTGGATCGTTATTTATTCTGCGTATTACCTCTTCATTTGTAATTTTATTCACCCAACTTATTTTTAGTATACGGCGGTAGCACCACATCTCAAAGCTTTCAAGATTTTTAATATTCCTCTGTTTAAGAGCCCATGCCTCAACACCGTAAAGCAAAGTACTGAATGCATAGCATTTTAACATTCTAGTTCGTAGATGAATGCTAATATTACAATTACAAAATAATTTTTTCATTTTCATAAAGTTAGACCTGACCAGGTGTACCATCCATAGCCATGGGCAAAAAAATTTGCATGATTTTTTCAATGGTAATTCGGACTTTTCGTGACACTCGTATGATCTTGATTGAAAAGCAAGCTCTTTGATACACTCATATATAGATTGGTGTTCACTTTTTTTTGTGCATGTATATTGTAACATTTTTTTTAATTAATTTATTAAATTATTTTAAATTCCTTTTACCCATATGGATGATACGCCGATGATCGTGTTTACGATTTGAAAATATTATTGAAAACTACCGAAATATGACGAAATAATCTACCTACCAAACTAGCACGGAATTTCCCTGAGTCGAAAGGTTTTTAATCATTTCCGTCTTAATCCTGAGTATGAACTAATACTTTTCGGTGAAGGCGGGTTCCTTTATGATAGATTTGTAAATATTCCAAAGGCACGTATAGTAATTTTTTGGAAAAACCTAATCTAAAAGATTTATATATTATCACGTCCAATTACTATCGCTTAGTCCAACGCTATTCAATCTAATCATGAATGAAATCATCAATACTATTAATAAAGGAAGAGGATACAATATGGGGAACAAAGAAATCAGAATACTCTGCTATGCAGATGATGCGGCCCTAATTGCATCCAATGAAGACGATCTACAAAGACTACCCCATAGATTCAACACAAGGGCAAAGGACTTTAATATGGTGATCTCTACACAGAAAACTAAAACAATTGTAATCAGTAAAGAACCAATGGGATGTAAACTGGAAATCGACGGTATCAGCATTGAGCAAGTAATGGAGACAAATTACCTAGGAATTACACTGTCTAGCTACGGAGATGTGGAGAAGGAAGTGAAAAATCAAGTACAAAAGGCTAATAAAATAGCAGGTTGTCTTAATAACACGATATGGCGCAATCCCCACATTAATACCGACGTGAAATCAAGAATCTACAAAGCAACAATAAGACCAATAATGACATACACTTCAGAGACAAGACCGGATACCTCCAAAACTCAGCAACTACTAGAAACAGCGGAGATGCGTTTACTGAGGAGAATTACAGGAAACACACTGAGGGATCGAATGAGGAGTGAAGAGATCAGAAGAAAATGCAATATACCAGAAATAAATGAGTGGACACTGAACAGAAAAAAGGAATGGAACGAACACATAAACAGAATGGAAGAGACCCGATTAGTCAGAATAGCGAGGGACAAATCACCAAAAGGTAGAAGAAGTATCGGGCGACCACGCAAAAGATGGAGTGATAACCTCCAATAGAGGCATTAATCGACATTGAACAAGCATTTTGCTTATAAAAAAGAAGAAGAAGAAGAATTACTATTACCGTAAATACCTCAAACTTTCCGATGTCGTTAGAATCTTACCTTTTCAGAAATAGATACAGGCTGGCCTACGATTTTTAAGAGGGAGATATCCCTTCTTCTTATTTTGATTTAAGTTTGGTAAAATTTTAGAAGAACCTTTTTTACTTCTTGGTGGGCCGTTGTGGAGTAAAGGCTGATTTCTCGTGAGACGCTTCGCTCACATCGTATCTGTTATCTTACCGTCTGTGAATTGTTTTCTAAGTGTGTATACACTTTATATTTGAGTTTTCTTTTCTTATACTATATTAGATTATATATAGTTCTAAAGTACCTTTAATGTTAATAAAAGTCAGTGTTGGATACAAGTAAAGTATTAAGTAGAGTATATAGCTTGAGTGAAGTACCTAGTGCCGCAGTCGTCAAGATTTACTGTAAGTAATCATTATCTTCAAATTATCTGGGCGAGTAATATGGTATAGTATCATATCATCTTCCATTATATGGACATATTTAAAGTTCCTCCATGTCTTCACCTGTAGATTGCTGATTTTTGCATTCAATTTAAAGAACATTTCAATAGATTCAAGAAATTTCAATAAATAATAATTATGAACATTTAAGTCTCAGTTTCTCATTAAATAATAGTGCGAGATAGTTAATCCACTTAACCAAGTGCGGTTTGGTTCAATTCTTATGTTTTCATTTCTGTCACCTTTTTGTATTTTTGTAAATTTAGAATTGATTAATTTTTGTTATCTTTTGTGTTGGTTATAACTTTTATTCATTTTTTTTGCTGTAATATCTCGAGATACGCCACAACTTTATTTGTACATGATTGTAATATATATTTTTGTAAAGGTATTTTCTAATTATATTACTGCTTATTTTTATATGTATACCACCATTTTATAGTTGGTGTACTTTTATTACTTGTGATGCATTCAGCAGCGTTATAATTTTGTTGTTGAATATATTGTTATTGTTTTATGTATGTATTTTATTTGTCGGCTCCTAACAAGTTCCCTGATAAAATAGTAACTCTGAATATTTGCTTTTTACCTTTAAATATTACTATACCTTTGACCAGTAGAAAGATCAGGCTGATTAAATTTCGTAGGTAAGTACCTAATATATTTATTAATTGTTTATATAGTGTGTTGACCAAATTTATTTGATAATTAACTGTTGGTATCTTTTCTTGGGTTTGATCTCTGAACCTAAATATCTTTACTTATCTCTTTTCTTTTCTAAGGTTTCTTAATTTTCTCCTTAACCCCAAAAAATTGAGTGGCGCCCTGTTTCTATCTTATCGAATCTTTGGTAATTTTACCCATCTATCTTTTTGTTTATTTCTGTATCTTTTCTAACATCTCTTATCCTATCTTTACTTATTTCATACGTTGGACCCATTCTCGGTTCCAAAAGCTAGTTTCGAACCCACGACTCGCTCTCCTTCAACTCTGGCTGCTGTCCGCAGTGTCTCCATTGGTGACCTTTCTAGCATCATCCAAAAAAGGTTTCTAAGGTTACAATATAAAACGTGTGAATTTAGGAAGAAATGTTCAGGAGCTAAAAAAAATCTCCATCGGCTATGTTCCAGTTCGCCTGCTTGTCAAAAAAGTAGCATATTTTTGATCCAGACTATCGAAGCCACCTTTAGTGTTGTTAGATGTTATGTGTGTAAGAAAATTATATCTTCTTTTCCAGTGTCAGCATCAGTAGCTTTGTTTCTATGCATGGAATAAATCATTAAAACTGCCTTATTCTATTTTGGAACATAAGTCAAAATTGTTTTATTAGGACGAGTTTTCACCTCTATGTTTTGATGGCAGAAATTCGATAGGTTTATTCTTCTTTTTAGCATTTCAACGTAAGTTAACTTTTTTCTAACAATTATTTATCAACCACTTGAACAGAGTTGTTTTGAACGTGTTGAACGTTCAGTTGTGTTGAACGAATTTATTTGCAGTTATATTTCGATTAGAACCATAGATCGGTTTACATAACTACAAAACAGCTTGAGTTATAACTGATAATTGCTTTTCATCTGTTGTCAATGCTTGACCATCGCGTAAGCGGCGCTCACGCGTTAAAATACCTTAATTGTTAATCGCCCTTATTATTACACTTAATGGTTAAATAACTCTAAACAATCCGTACGTATGGTAACAACGATTTCGGGTAAGCTTAATATTAATATACTCTATACTAATGTGAACACAATTAGAGATAATTCTTCAAACACATTTTGAAAGAAATCAACTTTAATAAAAGTATTTCAAAACTTTCTTTTCCCAGAAACACGTATTTCAGTTCTAAAATTTTTGGTATAAGAAGTCGTGGAAGTATACGATTTGACGAAGTAAATAAAACTAGGTAGAAGACGAAGTGGAATATGACAACGATATACATAAGTGAACTTATCCAAATATTTAACCTACTGATGAAGTTCTTCTGTTTGTTTTTCCTTTGTCAAACAATCAAATAATATGTCATAAGCGCCACCACTAACACAACACGACAAAAACACATCCCTCAAAAAATCTCGACTTGTTTACGCTAATGGAAGCGAAAACCGCGCCACCCATTCTTCCTGTTTTCCACAAGGGTGGAGCACTGCTTCCCTATTCCGTCCTTGTCTATTCCTCGCTGCCTTCTGGCAAGAAAAAGCCGTTCCGGCATAATTTAGAACCTTCAACTCCTTTCATTTATCGAGGGAGAGTGTCCTGATGACAATAACAACGTTTTCAAAGGTCAACAACATGTTTCAAGAGCGCCCAAAGTGTCTAGGGGGAGTTTTTGAACAATTGAGGGCGTTTGTGTGAAAAGTTGTATTGTTTAGAATTTAAACCAAATTTGTGGTTCACCCGCTGAATCAGAAATTTAATAGTTGATGAATGTTTTACAAAATGGATTCGAACATTTTATTAAATCACGCAATATCATTGAAAAGATCTGGAAATGCTTTAGTATAATAGTTTTCTACAAATTCTTTTTTGATAAAAATATCTTAAAATTAATTTAGAGAAAGATATATGGATGAATAGGACAACTGATTATATTACAAAAACTAAGTATTTAGGACAGAAGCATCGAAAAAAACTGTAAAGTAAAAACCATAAAATCACTTGTTTCTACGATCAGTAGCAAGGGAGTCACCATGCTTAAGGATATGACATTAATGTCACACTAATGAATAATCTTTTTTTTTATCAGCTAACAAAGGCTATAGACCGTGCTATAAGTATTAGGACACTAGGTGTCGGTTAATAAAATATTTTCAAAAGTAGAACTTTATTTTGAATGGTATAAAGATAAAACAATTTTTTGGCGTTAAGGCACAGTCCTACATTACATGTTGAACAGCTCCAGGAAGACATGTGTGGTTCTTTTCGAGTGGTGCAAAAGACACATCTCCTTGGTTTCATCTGAATTGGCATATGTGCACATTAATCAAGTCGGACTTCTAAGGGTACCGTGCGTTTGAAGTGGTTTGCTTCAGTGTCATTAGCTCTTTTGCGTCCTCTTCTTGGTACGTCAGGTTGGGCACCGATAAGTCCGTTTATGACTGCTAACCTAAACATCTTCAACGTAAGCGGTTGAAAAAATAGTAGCTTTATACATTTTGTATGTTGTTTTGGTTCTAGGTTCAATTAATTGCGGTTCTATTTGCCTGAATTTGCCACAATCTTTATTAATAGCACATAGCTAGAAAAATATACATATAGATACATCAATTTATACCCTTAAAATTAAATCACAATGCTTTGCTTAACATATATCTTACATAAATTTTTAAATTGAGCTAAGTTTCCAGAAGCCTTAATGTTTTCCGGTAATTCATTGTATTGCTTTAATCCCCTATAAAAAAGATTGTTCTGACCAAAATTAGTGTTGACCCTATTCAGATAAAAGTTATTTCTAGAACGTGTGTTGTGTTCATGTACATCTCGAACAAAGGTACAATTATTACACAAATGCACAGGTATCAGACCATTTAACATTTTATAAACAAAAATCATACTATTACATATAATTGTCTGTCTTACACTTAAAACATTTGCCATTATTAGCATGTCAGTTCTACTAGTGTATACACTACATCCTAATATTATCCTTAAGGCTTTATTTTGTTTTTTCTACAGTACGTTCATTTGAGAAGCCTTCATTAAAAACAGCAATGTAGAGCAAAAATAGAGATGGGGAACAATAATCGATTTATATATGGTCAACCTAGACCAGCAACTTAAATTTTTTGACATTCTTCCCAATGCATAGATTTTTTTTGCTATTTTTTTTTTGTAACAAACTTAAAATGTTCAACAAAACTTAAATTTTCATCTATAATACATCCCAAATACTTATACTGAACCACTCTATCCAAAGCAATATTATTAATTTTTACATCTTTTATTATGTTATTTAATTTAAAATTTTTATTCTTTATAAGCATCATTTTTGTTTTAGTTACATTAAGACTTAAGGAATTATTACCGAGTTATTTTAATATATTACATATCTCTGCATTTATTATATCGATTATTTCATCTACCTTATTCCCTATTGCATATATCACAGTATCATCGGCAAACAACTGTACCTTACACTTTTTAACAACATCAACAATATCATTTATATACAGTATGAAAAGGGTAGGACCTAACACAGTTCCCTGTGGCACACCATACAGAGACTTCTGAGCCGATGAAATGGTACCATATTTTGTCACTTGTGTTCTATCAGTCAAATATTCTTGAAATCACTTTATAATTTTTTCACCAAAGCCATACCTTTCCATCTTTCTCAATAGCAGTTGTCTGTTTATGGTTTCAAATGCACGTTTAAAGTCTAAGAAAACCACACCAATCATTTTCCCGCACTCCAGCGCACCCTTCCAGTCAAACAAAACCGTCTGCATTGCACTCTCACAGGAATTTCCTCTCCTAAACCCTGCTTGGAATTTAGTTAACACATTATTGCTTTCCAAGTACTCCACTATTTGATCATTTACACATAATTCCAGCAGTTTTTCGTATGGTGGTACCATATTTATGGGTCGAAATTCCTCACACTTAACAGTTCCATGAACCTTCTCAATTGGTACAACCAGACTTCTCTTCCATTTACTTGGGAATATGCCACTTTCTAGACTACCATTTATAATATGCAAAATTTTGTCGCCTATTACTTCAAAGGAACTCTTTTAAATTTGAACTGTAATACCATCAACATTACTTTCTTTGTTTTTCATTTCTTTCATTTGTTTTTTTAAGTTTTTCATTTCTAACATTTTGAATTTTTCCATTTTGCAGTCGACATTTATTGAACTACAAGTTTCTTGGTGGGTTTTGTTTGAAATAATGATATCTGCTATGTCTTTTACACTGTCTAGAAAAAATATATTAAATCTTTCACTTATTTCTTTACCAGTAACCCCCCCACCATCAAATATTATTTCACTTTTAGCTTCATGGTTTTTTTTTTGCCATTTACAAGCTCCTTTAATGTTTTCCACATTCTTGTTGGGTCGTTCTTACAATCATCTATTTTTTCCTGATAATAATTTTGTTTGGTAATTCTGATTAATGCTACGACTCTATTTCTTTGTTGTTTGAAATCATCCCAGTCAGTATCAGTTTTAGTAAATATAGCCTTTTTGTAATATTGATCTCTTTTTTTAATTTTATTCGCAATGTCTTCATTCCACCATAATTTATCTCCCCAAACATCCTTCGTATTAATAGACTTTTCTGGAGCAAACTGATCGAGTGCAGACAATACATTAGTTATTAGAATATCAGCATTGTTACTTACATCTATAGAGGAACTTGACGGCCTCTGCATATCCATAAGTTTCATTTGAAATCCTGTCACATCCATTATATTGTACTTTCTATAGGTTTTTGTAAGTGTCGTCTCATTGTTTCTACCCAGATCAGCTACAATTGAAGGGGTGGCTGCAATAACCAGGCAGCTCCACTTTTTTACGAAAATGAGATTTTCAGTGACTTACTCTTAACAAAAATCGGCCGATCGTTCCCTGCAACAAACGGGTATCTCTTAATAACGGCACATAACTGGCAACGATATTTGGAGCTACCTTGCTTTCGGTTTGTAGCAAGAACCGGGCAGCTCCTGGAGCTGCCTGGTTCTTGCACTTAACTGTTGACAAAATAATATAATAGAAAAGATATAAAAATATGCATGGAATATAAAAAATAAGTTTGATTCCTTCATGTATTTGTTTAGTTTCTATTGAATTTTATGTAATAATACAATAATTTTAATATTATTCTATTTCTAAACAGTTTGTAATACGGTCCTGTTCATTTTCTCATGCGCCGCCGTTAACTAGTTACTTACTCGTTTAGTCGGGCAAGCGCAGGTGCTCGTTGTGTTTTAGTTTAGTTCAGATCGACGTGTTGTTATACATAGATACACACTTTTCTTACGATTCGTAGTGAATAAAATTTAGTATTATTTATATTTGAAATGGCAAGTGAACTCAGTTCAAGTGAAAGTGAACCGTTTCAAGATTCGTCATCGGATTTCATTCCTGATTCCGAATCAAGTGAGGAGAATGCTGTAAACGAAGTTGCTGCAAGCAATGTTGCCACTACGTCTGGACTGGTTGAAAATAAAAAATCGAAAAAGAGGAGCAGGGAGCCGAATATGTGGAAGCGAAACCAGAGAAAATTAAGAAGATCTAAAGGTGAAGAGTACATTAATGTTAAAGGAAACATAGTGGAAAGACGAAGTAGAGGAGGTCCATGCCAGTGCCGGTTCAAATGTTTTGAAGGCATAAGCGAAGAAACTCTTGATAAAATTTTCACGTCTTTTTATGAAATAGGTGATAAAGAGCAACAAGATATCTATTTAGGTAAGGATAAAATTATTGTCGCCTGAAAGCACGTATTAGTTATATATCGTTTCATAGGTTCTTGGGTATGCAGATTTCGGTTCCGAGGTTTATTTGATATTTAAACAAATAAATGACGATTCCAATAGCCTTCCATACCTGTTGGTACGGACGGCAAATAATGATTTTTACGAAATATTGATTTTCTGTTCTTTTTTTCAGGTGGTTTAATACAGACGAGAAACGTTGACAGAAGGCGACCGAAAGGAGGTGGTGGAGTTCCAAGAGGCCAAACGTTTTTATATAAAATAAAGAGAGGCATATTTGAGAAAAAAGTGTGTAAAACGGCATTTATGAACATTCACGCAATAACGAAAAGCAGGGTGGAGAGAATAGCGACTCATATGGCTTCACAGATAGTAGGTCCGAAAGACATGCGAGGGCGCCATGAAACTAGACCAAATAAAATCCCAGATCAAATTATCAAGTCCATTGAGGATCATATAAATAGCTTTCCAAGAAGAAAAAGCCATTATAGCAGAAATGATAACCTAAACAGAAGATATCTTTCATCCGAACTGAATTTAAGGCTTATGCACAGATTGTATTTAAAAAAATATGAACCAGAACAGCATAATCTATTAGACACACCAGAGTTTAAGCCAAAAGTTTCATACACATATTATCGGCGTGTATTTGTGGAAAATTTTAATTTAACCTTTGGCCACCCTAGAACAGATACTTGCAAAACTTGCGACATCCTTGACAATAAAATAAAATGTGCCAAAGATGATGAAACTCAAAACACATTGAAGGTGGAAAAAAAAGTGCACCTGACTAAAGCTGATACTTTCTATAAAGATTTAACAGAGAAAACTGCTTTGGCTAAGGAAGATCCCAGAGTTGAAGTCATGTCATTTGATTTTGAACAAAACATGCCCCTGCCACATGTTCCTTCTGGTGACGTGTTCTACAAGCGCCAGTTGTGGTTTTATCCATTTTGTATCCATAAGGGCAGCGTTTCGAAGAGTTACTTTTATGTTTTCGATGAAATAACGGGTCGGAAATCTCCAAATGAAGTGATAAGTTGCTTACACGATTTTATTAATAACTACATTGATCCTCAGGTAACAACCCTTTACGTTTATAGTGACAACTGCGCTGCGCAGAACAAGAACTCCGTTCTTGTTCACTTTTGGCAATCTCTTCTATTGCATGGAAGATTCAAGAGAATAAGACATCGTTATCCCGAACCTGGGCATAGTTTTTTGCCCTGCGACAGGTCGTTTGCTCTGGTGGAAAAAGAAAAAAGAAAGAAAGAAAGAGTTTATCTGCCAGAGGAATGGAGTCGCATGATAGCAAATACCAGTAAGAAGTTTATTGTGAAAACTGTTAAACAAGATATGATTCTAAACTACAAAGAAGTTCTTGAGCCATTTTTTAAGAAAAGCAATATTAAAAATAGTTTTGGTGCAAAATTTACCATATCGAAATATAAAGTTATCGAATTTAGTGATACACATAGAGAGACTGTTACGTGCTCAGAGTCAGCGAATGGTTTTGTGACTGAGGATTTCGTTCTTTTAAAGAAATCTTGTGTACCGATTTTTCCACAAGTACACAATAAGGTTTATAATGCACCGTTGCCTTTGAAAAGGGATAAGCTATTAAATGTCATGGAATTGGCCAGACAGTATGTTGGCGAGGCTGAAATGTGGTACTACCAACAACTTGTTCCTGTAGAGCCAGAAGAATGCCAAACTTCCGAAACTGAAGATGAACACTAGTAACCTAAGAAGAATATTACCTGTTTTTTATGTTTTCATATTCCACTGATTAGTTTGTATTTTGATATTAATGTAATAAGGACATTTTATTTAGTTTCTTTACTTTTTGTATCCAAATAACATATAAATAAACCTAAAACTATTTTTTTGTATATTTTTGGCAAAGCAGCTCCAATTTTTTTTTATTTTATTAAAATATGATATTTACAATATTTACAAAAACTACGTAAAAACTTTTTCTTTACATGCTTTCACCACAGGAAAAAAAATAATAAAAAATAAACTAATTTTGAATTTTTGGGAGGTTTTTTTCGATTTCCCACAAATTTTAAAATACGGAGCTACCTGGTTATTACAGCCACCCCTTCAATTATCGAATGATCTGTAATCTTTGGAATTAGGAGCACCTTGCAACTAATGTCTTTTTGATTTGTAAGTACTAGGTCAATCCTAGTAGAGGTCGATTTTGTAATCCTTGTGTATTTGTTTATTAGCTGATAGGTACCATTTTTAATAATAATATCATTTAATTTCATAGAGTAAAAGTTTATACTTGCCAAACCTATATTAAAGTCTTCCAATATCACAAAGATAGCATCAGTCTCAATGCTATCTAAAAACGCATCCAACTCCTCCAAAAATTCCGCATGACTTGCACTGGGTGAATGGTACAGACAATAGATGTAATATTTCTGGTTTTCTATATTTATTTGTATTGTATGTCTACTTGAAGAAAAACCAACAACTGAGTTGTAGCCATCAATATCTATTTCATTTGATGCAAAATCTGAGGTAACATGGGTCTCCGATAAACACATAATAATTGGCTTTTTCTGACTTGCAATCCATGATAACTGTGTTTTATGTGTGCTAAATCCTTGAGTGTTTAGGTACAGAATGGTTGGACTTGATTGCTAGATTTTACAATTACCATGTGATAATTCAGGATACCTTATTTTTTCTTGTAATCGCTCTACTACTTTCTTATAGGCTTCACAATTATTATCATATGCTTTATGTTTCAAATACCTCCCACAATTGTAACACTGTTTAACATTTACGCTTTCTCTAAAAAAATAGCTCTTCCAACCAATATGCAACTTTTCATTTTTATTAATGCGTTCGTAGGTATGCACATCCATCTGGAATATAATATTTACCATTCCTTTTCTGTTTTTCATAGTATGGATTACCTTTAGTTCTCTTACACTTGGTTCTGTTGTTATACCGTTTTGTACTACAATTTTTTCAATTAGAAGATCTTCATCTTCTATATCCTTTTTATCTAAGTTAAACACTATTATTCTGGGATTCATCTTTTCAGTTACTTTTACATCATAGGACTGGCCCAATGACATTTTTATATTATTACAGACATCCTGTACATTTTCTTTTCCATTACCCGTACATCTTATAGCAACTCCTCCATATCTAATATACTTAACTTCTGAAACACCAACTCCCTAGTTGCATGGGTTGATTTTATCTTCAATATTCCTTCTGGTTATTTCACTTGTTTGATTTGAGTCGTTTGGTTTTACTATGATGACTTTTTCGTTGTGTTTTTTCACTGCTTTGCTGTAACTAAGATCGTTATTTGATTTCCACCTTTGGTCACACTGCTCTTTAGTACTACTTTCATTTTTTAAGACTTCATTTTCTTGTTTCAGTAAGTCTATGATTGTATCCTTGTCTTCTAATGATGCCTCCTTAGTTTTTAATAACTGTTGATAAAGTTTTATGGATTCTCCATTCTGACATTTGAGACAGTAGAATTTCATGACACGGCTTGATAGTTGTAAGACTTTCACTTCAGATGCTGTTAATTCGCCACATTCTTTACAAATTGCATCATTACACCCATCACAGTCAAAAACATCTTTGTTTTTAACTTTAATTTGCTTACACACATTACATTTCATGTTTGAGGTTAGGTTCGGTAAAAATCAAAAAAATTTCGAAAATATTCCCGAAATATTCACAAATCCACAAAGCTAAATGTATATTTAAACGAATTGAATACTTTAATTTTAAAAATATCATCAAATCTTAACGATGATCGTGGATTTATTTTCACACTCCTTTCTCCTTTGTCTAGAAGGTGTTTCTTATACAATCTTGTAGCAGGTTGCTTTGTCAATAGACATGTTTCCAGCATACGTTTGGCATCATTAGAAAGGTATTGAAAATGGCGCTCACGTTTTACTACACAGCTTTGTAATTCTTCCAATTGATTAGAAAGTTCTACTGGCTCTTCAGCTGCAGAATTATTATCACACCACGGATGCCGCATTTTAAAAGTATCTTAGTAAAATGGTTAAAGAAGTTCAGAAAGAACACTGACCAAGTCACAACCAAACTCAATTGCAGTTCACTATTTAAATTTAACTGAACGCTGTAATAGTTATAGTTATACTAAAAATATTCTTGTGTTGCAAAATCTGATTTCGCTAGTTTAAGAAAATATACTCACCTATTCAAAACACTGGACGGGGCAAAACGTGATTTTTACCTATTAAGTATTGTATGATTTCGGTCGCTAATAAATCGTAGTGCCTATACTGCTTCCGTAACGAAGCAGTATAGGCACTCTGATTTAATACTTTGAGTTTGTTTTTAATCCGACGTCGGCCGACGTCGCCAGATGTCGGATCGGGAGAAATACGGTTCCAATGTAGGTGTACACTTACCCAAAGAATGCATTAAACTACGGTTACTATGCATGCGAATTCGTACGAAATTTTGTTCTTACGTGTTCTGTCGAATTCGCTTGAACAAACAAATAAATGCTTTTCAATGGAAGTGTTTACAGTGAGTGCGATTTCCTCGTCAGAATACGTGCATCGTCGTCAGTACGATTTGAGAGTTCAAACAACTTTGTTATTTTCGTACGAATTCTTCCTAATAGCGGCTGTTTTGCGACACATACCAGCAGTAAGTAAAGTTTTCTTTTTTTATTAAAAATTTTTTAGCGAATTACACCTAATCAAGTAGAATTATGATGTTAACAAACATGGATGTTTAATTTGTTAATTCCTTTTTTGCGTTAAACCTTTTAACTATGGATGTTTAAAAACAATAACATAACATGGATGTTTTGTTCTAGGAACTAAACTGTCCACCATGGACATTGAAAAATTAATTGCTTGTGTTCAAGAGAACAAGTGTTTGTGGAACATGAGGGACAAACATTACCACAACAGAGATGTCTGTCGGCAAAGTTGGGAGAAGGTTGCATCACAACCCGACACCAGCAATAAGCAAAGTTATATTTCTTATGAATTTGTTTGTGATTACACATACATTAGTTACAAATATATTAATTTACACATAATCATAAAGCAAGTAAATTACCTAAGCAAGTAGAGTTATAATGTTAACATTTCACCCATCAATAACAAATCTTATAGAGCTGGAGATTATTATACTAGGTCATACTGATACGGAACCTCACCTGCTGGGCTAACAAAATAAGTTTTCAAAGTTTCTCTACCATCATTTGCGCTTCTTCCGTAGTTATTATATCTCCGTGAAACTGGAGCATTGTTTTTGGGTTCAAGTCCCATCGCAGGAATATCAAGGGAACTCAGTCCTTCCCTATCAACGATTATGTTATGCAAAAGACAAACGCATTTAACTACGATGTCTACTTTATCTGGATCGATTTGCAGTTCGGTTTTTAAACACCTCCACTTGGATACCAGAATACCAAAGGCACATTGCACACACCGTCTAGCTCTTGATAGTCTATAGTTAAAAATCCGTTCTTCAATACCAAATCTTTGTCTTGAATACGGCTTCAATAAATAGGTTTTCAGAGGATAAGTATCATCAGCCAATAGAACATAGGGTGCTGGAATGTTAGTTGACGGAATATTTTCATTCTCTGGTATGTTTAGAGTTCTTGCTTCCAACTGTTGATAAATATTTGAATCTGAAATTGTTCCCCCGTCACTTTGCCTACCGTATCCTCCAACTTCAACAGCAATGAACTTGTTCTTTGCATCGGCTACTCCTCGCAGTACGATTGAAAAATAGCCCTTGTAGTTAAAATATGTCGACCCAGTTTTTTTGGACATTTCATGCGAATATGTTTGCCATATATGCAACCAATGTAGTTGGGAAAATTCCATTTGTTGTAGAAGTCACTCGCGATGTTTTTCCATTCCTCCATATGCGGACATATCTGTACCGCAGAAGCACTCCAATATAGCTTTACATGTGTCTAAACTATGCTTCGAATACCGCAGTGGGAAATTCTGTATGAGAAGCTAAGTGCTCGAAAAGACATCCCAGTAGACAGAAATCTGAAATAAGAAACAAATCTACTACACACTAAATCAACATTATTTAACAAAACAATAATTCAATACACTAAAATAATAGTAGGTTACAAATGAAAACAAGATTAATTAGTTCTCATTTCAATAATTTTAGGTGAAACAGCCAAAACTAAGTAGCGAGGTTTGAGGGACACGTTTCGCAAGGAATTGAGCAAGAATCCTGAAAAACGAAGCGAAGACGAAGGGGGAATCATCAAAGAGTCTAAGTGGGCCTATTTTAGAAGCATGGAGTATTTAAAGGACCAATTTCAAAAAAGACAACTGCAGGGTAATGTCCCGAGACCCACCCAGCCAACATCTGATAGTGAAGAAGACACCCATAATTCACCTTTTAGTTTTCCCCCTACTCTCGCTGAAGACAAACCAGATTCACATACAAAAACTCTCGTATCACCTCATAACACAGTGGATGAAACAACGCCACCACAAGCATTTTCTGCACCCAAGAAAAAAGTAGCGAAGATAAATAATGCCACTATCGTCAGAAAATTGATGGATTTTGAAGAAGAGAAACTTCGTACGATCAAGGAAAGAAATTCATCTCCACGAAACGACGATCCGGACTATCATTTTCTGATGAGCCTACTCCCTTATTTGAGGAAAGTGCCAGATGGCAGAAAACTGTACGTGAGGACTAAACTCCAACAAGTTTTTTGCGAAGAGGAGGAAAGATTTGGAGGTAAATATACACCACGACCAATTCACCATCCAACTCATACATTTTCTACTTATTCATCGACGAGTGATAGTCAACAAGATGAACTTGCTTCGTACTTTTCTAATGTAACACCGGACGACAAACATTATTAAAAACTAAGCGCTATTTGTTCGTTCAATTTTGCTGCGTTTAATTTAACTTTTTGTATTTTATTTTTCTATTGAATATTTCAAATTGTTATTGAAGTAAAGAACTAAATATATAGTATACAGTGTAGTTCATCTTTTTCTTACCTTAAAGTTACAGCCAGTCTGTGTTTTGGCGAAATACATTCGCGAAAATTGGAGAACTTTTCGATCCTTTTTTCAATCCCCTTTAGTATGTAGTCAAAAGTTTCAGGTGTCATCCTGAAGTACTTGAAAAACTTCTCTGGTTGGTCCCATATCTCTCGAAACAACATACGAAACTCTCCTTTGTCGTCTCTACCGCTAAACAACTGGCTCACGTTCTCCGATTTTCCACTATTTAAAATTAATAACTTTAATAAAGGATTATCCAAAAAATATAGATCATCGAGTTCGTCCATTTTCGCTGGGTGGCAGAAACGTACTGACTATCAAAATGCGTCCACAGTGTAACCACCTTGCTCTGACGACGAGTTCGTCAGAACACGTAAGAACTAAATTTCGTACGAATTCGCATGCATAGTAACCGTAGCCTAAGTCTGAGGATAAAAGAAAACGCATTATGATTTGTCAGAATAGCGATATCCGATGTTTTGATTGGCTCTTGGTCCACGTAGACTGATGTACAGTTCGATGAAAACTTCAACTGGGTGACTGCCCATATGTTCAAATATTATACTTTTTATTATTGTAATTGTAGAAATTAATAAAAACCATGTCACGGGTCAGATTGGCTAGTCTTAAATAGAAAAGTTGCTCGTAGTAGTTAGAAAGAAAATTAGATCACAGAAACGTCACTTACTAAAATTCTTTTGAATATTTTTGAATGATGATATAGCATTGATACTTTAGTATTAGTTTCTAAATTGATTTTAAAAAGTTTAATAAATAAAAGTTGTTAACAAATAGTATATAACAAACGAATCATAGATTTTATAATAATATAAAAATATATTAATCTTCGAAAACCTTAATATGATGATGATAATTTTTTGGAATGAAATGTTTCGTTGATAACTTTTTTTTATAAATATGACCGTCACTGACATATTTTGTCGAGTTCTGTAAATGCCAAAGCCACCCATTCTTCAGGAAATCACATTTCGGAAGTTCATACATGATCGTTTCAATTCCGATTTCCACTGAGACGTCTTCGTCTACGTAAAGGAATGCACTAGGCGATGCTTATGTCTTTTATTAATATAAATCACGACAAAGGATATTATTTCCTGGCATGTCGTTGCAAGGGTGGTGAACTGTATTTGAAATTCTTTCTAATATGGAACAACGAGCTGCTAGCACGTGAAGGCGAAAGAAAATATACAATATATAGGTTGTTTATAAATATGAAATATAATATACTGCATTCTTTACTTTAAAGACTGTTACGTAAGATATTAGTATTGTTTTAATATTTGTGTTTACAACTTTTTTATCATACGAATTTTATTTATTAACGATATTCCACCGAATAAATATATGCTCACAGAGAAAGTAAATTCCTGTAGTTGACTTTATACCATGTACAGTAGTCTCTCTTTATAACGATTCCCTATATAACGATAATTCCTCTATAACGATGAAAATAGTAAACGTTGGTTGGTTCGTCATAAGGATAATGTATTAATTCTTTCTCTATACCGATATCGTCCCCTCTTTATAGCGATGATTTTCAGCGTTCAATAGTCGATGACAAATGTGTTTTTTTTAAGTTCACACTACCTGAGTCACGAGTGTGCAAGGTCATTGTCCAGCGATTGTTTATTTTTGCGAGTTGTGTCTTATTGTGTTAACAGTCAATATGTTCTCGGTGGAGGAAAAGTTATTGATAGCTCGAGCAATAGAAAAAGGTGAAAGCAATTGGATGTTGGAAGGAGTTGCGGAAACTTCAGCAGCAGTGTATGAACCATATTCCACTTTCTGGGCTTGTGTTCAGGACAAAAGCTGAGTTCTTTTCAACTCAGCTTGGAATTGAGAATTTCAAGGCATCTGAGGGTTGGCTGAGCAAGTGGAAGCTGCGGGACAAGATCTACAACTACGGGTAAATCCTCGGAGAGGCTCGCGATGTTAACAAAAACGTAACGGATGATTGGCTAGAAAACGTGTGGCCTGGACTAAAGGCACAATATGCGTCAGACGACATTTTCAATGCTGATAAGACTGGATTCTTTTTTAAAATGATATAAAAAAACACACACACACACATACACACACACACACACACACACACACACACACACACACACACACACCACACACACACACACACACAGACACAAAACCCACGTTGCTTTAAAAACATAAAAAATCTACGGGTGACTTATAAAGCAAACAAGAAGAAGAAAAATATCGTGGCTTCGTAATCGACGTGAATGGTTCGGGTGTAGTTCGATTGAACTTTTTAGGCGCACTGCTAACAAAGTCGCAGTGGCCATGATGATTTCCAATCTCCGCTAGGAGTGACACGAGAAGAAGAAGAGGTTCTGGATTACTCTTATATCTTTCTCGGGAATGTTTTCATTTCATCGTATTTTAAACGCTTGTCAAACGATTTTTTATAATTACGGTATGTGATGGATATATTCTTTCGTTATTCTATGCAGTTTTGTACAACAGTATTCAAGCAGAAAGCTACTTCACGTGTACCCAGTTGTCTCTTGAACCCAAATTGTTTAGTAACTTGGTTCTTCCAGCTTTTTGGACAGCCTTTTGTGAAAGAAATACGTTAAGCAAATGGCTCAATAAACTGACCAGTGTGTGGTCTTTGCGTTTTACTGCTTTTTGTGATAAAGGAATCATTATAAAGGTTGAATAAAGCCAATCCATTGAAATGTGGCCGGTGTTATATATGGCATTGAACATTGTTCTCAGCATATCGTGTTATTATCTTTCAACAGTTTTATGGATTCTGTAGTAATGCCATCCGGTCCAGTGAGCCTTTCAAGTTTTGCTGCTTTTATTACTAAGTTATTTGAAAGTTAACCAAAGTAATAGAAACACTTAAAACAGTAATTGAGTCCGATGAGTTTCGTATTTTTGTCACCTACTATGACCACTTAAGCTAAAATTTTAACTTTGAACTGGAACCGGATGTAAGTAAAATGTGTGTCAACTCAGCTTTCGTATGCAATTTTTTGTTTTGCAGCAAATGGACTCAATTTCTAAAGAGCTGTAAAATAAATAAACGCTAGGCGATTTTTACCATTTTTTATGATTCACATGATAAACATTTATCACTCCTATTCACCAATCGCTGTAGAATTTACATTGTTAGAGCATAATATTTAAAACGTATAACATGAAATTTTGATTTTGAATTTTGGCAACAAATGGTAGGCATCTGAAATATGACTAAAAAATGCTGAATTTAAATTTTCACATTCCAAACGGAAAATGCTTCTATGAATGATTTTTCGTTTTCACTTTAGGTGAAATTTGTAGCTGAAGTTATGTAGTTTTGAAAAACGTATTTGTGTAATTAAAAAGGTGTTTTAAACGTTTTAGATCAGATAGATCATAGATAATGGAAAAAAGAAGGCGAAACATCAGCACATTAAATAATCGTTGAAATGCCGAAAAAGCTGGAAAAGAAGATGGATAGAAGACAGGTAAAAATAATAACTGATAACTCAGAAGTGTACAAAGAAGAGAAGAAAAACGTACCAACCCATTCTAAATAACAACTATGCTGTGGCGAATTAAACAAACAATTAACTATTACGAAAATTATTAATAATTAAATTAATATCAACAATACTTCCTTCGACAGTCTTAGCGAGATGAATGAACTTTAACTCATGGGTGAAAATAATTATCAAAATTTAAATGGTTGCAATAAACAATCAAAACAATGTTCAGGTAAAACTAGGTATGGCTTACTGCTAATTGCTGCTAATCACCATGGATTACACTATTTTACAAAACAAAAAACAAAACGAATTCAATATGAGTGCATTGGCACAGAATAATAAACAAACAGAATACCCACTCTCCACGGAAAATTAAGTACGCGCATCTCCTCCGCGCAGACGTTCCGCCATGTTTTAGGAGGATTTTAAAGAAATTAGTCTTGTTTATGTGGTGTGCATGGAAAAATTAACCAGGTTTATTTGACTTACGGCAATCATAGACATACTATACAATTATATTAACATTGTTAAATATAATAACATAAATATAATATAATTAAACATAAATATAAACAATTACATAACCACACAAATCATATGTCTGTGTCCTCCTAAAACATGGCGCGCGTGCTGAAAAACTTCAAAGGCGGCATCTGAGAGTGGCCCTTCTGATTGTTTATTATTCTGTGGCATTGGTTCACTGTCGGGTTGCGTCTCTCTCTCTTAACGACTTACGCTCTAGTACTTAGCGAGACGCCTTCCTCGCGCGGTACTATAGGGATCGTAAAAACACAGGGAGGAAAAATGCATTGATTCGTTTACAAAACCATAATTGAATTTAAACATATGCTATCTTTTAAAAAAGTGTTGATATAAAATGTAAATTAAGTATGTGGCTCAAATTATATAAACTTCACTTATAAAAAATGTTTTCGAAACAAAGGAAACTAAAGAAAGATCAAACGAGTTATTTTCTTAAGATCTAAAGAGAAAAACGGAAATTGGACAGTTAATGTCTGCACGGAAATTGTAGTATGTTTTCAGTTTGTATAATAGGAATTACCATTTTTATATTCGTTTAAAAACGAAAATAGTGTAGTTTGGAATTTCCCAAGGGATTTTATATCTATTAAACCCTACTTAACACCCTGTTTTATGTAGCGAAACATATAAAATGTCTAAATACTTTTATTTGCCAAAGCACTAAAAACTTGAAGATAAGACACGATCTCATTCTTCGTCGCGTCATATTTCAAAGGAAAATATTTTCGGACAGACAGAAATGGCGATAAATTCCGTAGCACAAGAGAATTTAAAGCATGTGAGAATGGGAGTTTACGACGCTGTAAAATATTCAAACTTGATACCAATTTCGTATATTAAGAAGACTTTGTTGAAAGGCGCGAAATTGTGTTTTCTTGTAAGTTTAACTTTTTAAATTTATTAAAATTTAGCACTTTGTATAAAACATATTTTATTTCATAATGCATTTTATTCTTCTTTATGTGATATATCACAATGGCAACAGTATTGTATGTGCATTTTTCTTTGATAGTCAGTTA
Organism: Diabrotica balteata; assembly: GCA_918026665.1. Taxonomy (NCBI): domain Eukaryota; kingdom Metazoa; phylum Arthropoda; class Insecta; order Coleoptera; family Chrysomelidae; genus Diabrotica; species Diabrotica balteata. The sequence continues at coordinate 186,707,445 of OU898276.1, forward strand.
AAAAGTATTGATTTCCTCTCATTGCATAACATTTACTTATCCATCTATATAATAGGTTAGGACGACAAGTCACACTGTTGGTCCGGTAAGGTAACTTCGCCACCTAGAAAAGAAATCTGAACTATAATATTTTCTGCCTAAGAAAACCGCTTTGCAATTAAATGCTGGTAACTTTATTACTTAATTATTAGGCATAACAACAGACGCGAAAGCAGAAAATTCTATAAATGCATAAAAGAAAGCACACAGTCATTTAGACCAAAACTAACGATATGCAAAGACAAGGACGGAGAACTACTAACAGCGAAGCAAAAAATTATAATGAGATGGAAACAATATTTCGAAGAAAATCTAAATGCAGACAACGAAAATGATCAGAACGAGACAATATATTATACGGCGGAGCTGCACATCGAAAATCCGAGTTATGAAGAAGTAGTTCAGATAATAAATAAACTAAAAAACGGACGGAATTTCGGCAGAATTATTAAAGCATGGAGGATCCGAACTCTGGGAAAGAATCCATTAACTAATAACATTAATATGGACGAAGGAGCAAATGCCAGAGGAATGGACAGTTGGCCTAATACAGCCAATAAATAAAAAAGGAGATAAGAGGGAATGCCAGAATTATAGGTCAATTACATTGCTAAATGTAATATACAAAATTCTTTCTGGTATAATCTACAATAGATTATTAGAATACTGCGAAAATAAAATTGGTGATTATCAAAATGGATTCAGACCAAATAGAGCCACTAAAGATAACATATTCATACTAAGAACGATACAAGAAAAAGCTTATGAATACGACATAGACCTATATAATATGTATATATACTTTAAACAAGCTTTTGATAGTGTGAAAAGAGACAGAATGCTGGAAGACCTTTGTAATCTAGGTGTACCTAGAAATACATCAGCCTCATAAAAATGACGTTGCAGTGTTCAAAAGCCGCAGTCAGAGTAGATGGAGAACTGACTCCCCTGTTTAACATCAACATGGGAGTAAGACAGGAAGATGCCCTATCAACCATGCTATTCAACCTAGTTTTTGAGGCAGTCATCAGAAAAACCAATATAACTGGCCATATAAACACCAAATCAGTACAAATTACTGCATATGCAGACGATGTAGCCATCATTAGTGGGAATAAGCCACGACTAATGGAAGTGTTCAAACAAATTGATCCTGAAGAAAGAAAAAGAGGTCTTAAATGATCTCAAAATGTCTCATTTTTGTATCAAGGGATATGTTGTGACTTTTGAAGATGGCGCTCATTTTGTTAAAGACCGTTCTTGCCTTTCCTATGCGGCACTTTATTTCCTGTAAATTGCTCCACTGTTCGTTTATAATAGTTCCCATGTAGCAATACTGTTTTACTCTCTCTATCTGCGTCCCATTAATGTATAGATGAGCCCCGTTTATATTCTCCTTGCTGATAATCATTTGTTTCGTTTTGTGGGTATTAATGTTTAGTCAATTCAGATAGTGACCGTGAAAAGGACAAACATTATTTTCAATGGTGTCTAAAATATTAAGAGTTGTTTTTGGAGCAGGCGAGTAAGCATGACTTCTATAATCGATCTTGAAGTGGATTAGATTTGTATATAATGTAAGTAGAGTTCTACCGTCCGCTCCACAGTTCGTACCAGGGGTCTTATTTTTGAATGTGTTCGAATTTATTCGCACGCGATTAGTTCGAACGAAAAAAAAAACGTGCAGGAACGTAAAAGCGTATTTTCGAACGCAATTCGAAAGTTTAATTCGCATACGAGAATCCGTTAACCTAAATTCACCGGCAACGCCGCAAATTCGCACGAAATTAAGAACAGAAGAGGTAGAGGTGACAGGCGATATTTATTTGTCTGACAAGTTTATTTTACTTGTTGCAGCGGACTTGAAGTTTTTTAGTTTTTTGTGATTTGCTCAATTTTCTACACAGTGTTAACATGTTTTGGCTTGTGATTTCGTATTTATCTGTTTTCTCTGTTTCCAATATGGACAAAGAAAATAAAAATTCCATGTTCGGATTTATATTTTCGGATGCTTATTCTTAAGGAATAAAGCGGAGGGTGCTTTGGGGAACATTTTCACAGTATACCTAAGTCGAATTAAAAATATTTGTTATACTTACATTTCTCGGTATGCTCAATGCAGATGCCCTAGATGGAGGTACCAAGTGGGGCTCCAAAAATTCTATTAGTTCCTCTGCCAGAGGCTTTGTTAAACGATATAATTTTACAAATTGTTTGTCTGATAAGGCTTCAAGAGGGATTAACAATGCATGATATACTCTATTCTCCACATTCGCTGACATTTCTGCATCTTCTAAGGCATATAAAACATTTCTTTCAATTAAAAAATTTAGGCCGGCCATATCACTTATGTAAACAATTAAAAACCAAACTAAATGCAAAAGTCAGAAATGTCAAACTCCGTGTATTTACCGCTATTCGAATGGTGAATACCCACTCGAACAGTCGTGTACGAAAATCGTCGTATACGATGCGTTCGAAATCAACTCGAAAATACGAATCATCGATTTTCGTTCGAAATTCATCATCTTTCGCATACGACTTCCGTTCGAACGGTTTCGAAAATACGGACCCAGAAAGGCATTTCAAGTGGTTTAGTCTTTTTTAAGACGTTGCTGAAATATATTTGATATGATCCTTACAGGTTAAAATAATTCGGTATTGTGGTCGACACGCATTTTAGATATATCATAAAAATAATATTAATCTGCGTTGCGGTTTACCATGTTATCCTACGTAAATAATGATGTTTGAAAATCAAATCTTCCCTTCTTATTCCATTTAGGAATGACATATCAAACTTCCGGACAGAACGTGGATAAAGGACCCACACGTTCGAATAAAACTTCCCATCCATTTTGCTCTGGAAACGGTTATAATTTTGAATAGGGATCTCCTTTATACGGGTCACCGAAAATTGATGAAAATGAAAAGCAGGCACATGTACCAGATTTCCCTAGGGATCGAGGGCCGGCACGAATTCCCGCAAAAAATTATTTTACTTAGCGATATCGTGGCCACAGAGGAGGGAGGTAGGTTTTCGCCTGGGGCGGAAGCGATTAGATAAAAGGATGGGGGTCTGGGAGATAAATATAAATATTAAACGATAGCTAGATTAGTTAATTGAACCAGGTAAAGGTTTTTTGAATAAATATATTAAAATTAAAATATAGCTGCCAGTTATTAAATTGGGCAAGTCTAAAACGTTTTTCTTTATATTTTTTGTATAGTTAAAATCTTTCTACTATTTATTCTGATTGCAATCAAGCGTTTGTTTTTTGCCTTGGTCAAGAGAAACTAAAGTAGATATACAGAGCTAATATTTATAGATATAATACTGTTGTTACTTTTTTTATGATAGTCAAGGCAAGAACTGTCGAAAAACAGATCATACTGTACATTTTCCATAGGAGTCTATTTTTTTTTTGTTTGAATCATTTTAGGATGTACCCTATATCAAACATTACGATATGTGTCAGTTTTAATATGAAACGTGGGCTATTTTTTTTTAAATAGGGTTAATAGTTTTTGTATAATAATTTTGCTATCCAGAGTCCTCAAAAAAATTGCAACTTTTTAAAATTATTATGCTTATATTTCTGAATGGATATATTTTTTTTGGCTAAGTAATTACTTCTCGAATTTTATCGTACTACATGAGACTATAGGATTTGTGTTTTCATTCTTAGATGCCTAGCAGTTGGGAAGATTTTGTTAGAACACTTGACACTATTACGCAGGATATAACTAAACAAAGCAAAAGAGTGTTGAAAAAGGAGATACCTAAAAGCAAGGAGGTAAAGATTGAGTTAATTTAAGCATATAATAGAATCGTACACCTCATTTAGGACAATCGTACAACCAAAAATTAGAAGGCCTTAACCGAAATTCAGAGAAAGACTTGTAGGAGATACTTTAGTAAAAATCGAGATAAAGTCATACAATCGTTCCAAGCCATAAAATCTAGAATATTAATCTAGTAACTCAACAGAATAACAAAAATATAGGGGAAGAACAAAGCCACACGGCACAAGAAGAAACCATGGCTCTTAGTATCAAAGAATTTTTAAATATTTCAAGCAAAATTTTACCGAGTGAGTTCGACGGAACCACAGGCAAACTACAACACTTCTTAGAAGCGCTTGAACTTTTGTAGAGAATAGCAGTACGGAAAAAGGAGCATTTCAATTCACCAGACTACCTTTTGGACTAAACATTAGCCCAAATAGCTTTTCAAGAATGATGTCAATAACATTCACATTTTTAACACCGGAGAAAGCGTTTCTGTATATACATGATATAATGGGGATAGGAACAACAGAAAAAACTAAACCCAGCAAAATGTCAATTTTTCAGAAAAGAAATTACATATTGGAACACGATCTTTAGTAGGAAGGAATACCACCGAATAAAGCAAAATATTCAACAATAGAGAAATACCCTACACCGAAGACAGCGGACGAAGCTAAAAGGTTCGTAGCATTTTGTAACTACTACATACATTTTATTCCGAATTTTGCAGAGATATGCATACCTATAAACAGATTGTCGAGGAAATGAGTAGAATTTTTTTGGTCGCAAGATTGTGAAGAATCAGTTAAGAAACTTAAATCATCTTTGATAAAACCTCAAATACAAATAAAATTCAATTCTCAAATACCCAGACTTCAACAAGCAATTCATATTAACAACAGACGCTTAAATGCGAGCTGCTCAGAAATTTTAAGTCAGAACTACGACGTAACAGATTTACCAATAGCTTACGCATCACGCAGTTCAACAAAGGAAAACTTAACAAACCTATAATAATTAAGGAATTACTTGCAATCCATTGGGAAATCAACCATTTCAAATGTTATTTATATGGAGCACCAACATTCATGATAAAAACGGATCATAAACCACTAACGTACCTATTTTCAATGACAGAACCTACCTCGAAATTTACGAGAATTAGATTAGATTTAGAAGAATACGACTTTGAGATAGAGACAGGGAAAAATAATTACGAGGACAGACTTTCGAGAGTATCAACGAACCAGCTGAAAGACTTATACATAGACACACTCATAGAAACACTCATATCTTAGCTATAACCACAGCTCAAACAAGGAAGAAAGCTGAAGTGCAGAGTACAGGGAGACAGAAGAGGAAATTATAGTACAGCATAAAATCCACAATCAAACAGTAAGAAAGGTACTAAATAATATGCAGGCGCATAGACTACCAATTTTGTCTTTTGGAGCAAACTGAGTCTCACCAAGACTGAGCATTCGGATTAAAAACAAAATCAAAGGCAGCAAGAATATAACCACAGGATTTAATCACTTTCATTTATGTCAATTGTTGGTACACCAAATGATATTGTTTTTAAATTGTGCACAATTGATAAATTTATAAATGAAGAAAATAATATATTGAAAAATGTAAAAATATACATATACGGAGTACCAGAAATCATAGCGGATGACCAAGAAAAACTGAGAATAATAGAAGAATATCACGAATAATCACCCGATGTTTGGAGGTCATGATGGAAAGAATAGACTTGTAAAGAAAATAAAAGCGAGATTTAGATGGAACAATATGGAAAAAGACATACATAAATATATTAAACATTGCCATAAATGCCAAATTATTAAACCAAAAACATTACATGTCGAAGAATTTGTGATATCGGACACTTTGTCAAAATCATAGGACATAGTGTATATAGACACAATAGGTCCATTCCCTACAAGTAATAAAGGCAATCGATACTGTACCACGATGCTTTGTGAACTAACGAAATACGCAGTAAGTATCCCAGTAGCTAATAAAGAAGCCGAGACTGTAGCGTGAAATTTTTGATAATTTCATACCCACATACGGACTCATGAAACAAATTAGAACAGATCAAGGCACTGAATACAAAATTAAAATAATGAATAAATTAACTAAAATGCTAAAGATCTCACACAATTTTCTAACGGCATACCACACTCAGTCAATAGGGAGTTGCGAGAAGTTACATGGGACACTAAATGAATACGTAACATCATTCATAGACGAAAACAAGGAAAATTGGGACGAGTGTTGCAGAATGTTCACATACTGCTACAACACTACCCCTAATGCATATCACGGCTACACACCCTTTGAATTGTTGTATGGTCGAAAGGTAAATTTACCAGAAGATCCCACACAGGAAATTCAACCATGTTATTGTATACATACATAGATGCCTATTATAATGAGCTCCGATATAAACTACAAATTGCACAGGACAGAGCTAAACAATCTTACTAAAGCACAAAAAGCGAAGACAAGATGCAAGTAAGCTAACCGCAGCACCTCAACATTTCAAAATGGGAGACCTAGTCCTATTCAGAAGAGAAGGAAAAAATAAGTTCTATAGCCTTTATGTAGGTCCTTTTATCATAACGCTTACAATAAGTAGATATAAGTGAACGCGGTAATAATACGAGACAATATTAGTGATATCGCGGGAAAAGTGACAGAGCAAATGAACAATCGCGGCATAAATAAATAATTTAATAGAGTAAACGAATAAACTATTTTTACCACATACGTTTTTAAAATTAAGATAATGTATATGTATACGGTAGCATTGATAAACAATACTTATTTGAGGTTGAAAATTTCTCTTCTTCCGAAGGGAAAGGGAGAAAAATTAGAAAGTTGCAAGAGAGAATTTTTTTCCGTAAGGGGGATGGTGTGGTTTTATCCCTAAAATATTACAATTCATATAAAGAATAAGTTAAAGGAAACGTGTAACACATTTCGCATCTGTTTATATAAAATATGTTTTTAATAAATCAAATCGAGGGCAAACACAAGAAACAGCGTCGGTCGGAATGTGCAAGTCATCAGATTGTTGGAGCGCGATCTTGTTGTCGTCGGCTGACAAAACAAAATTGACCCACTTATGAACTACTGCTGATATGGCAAGGACGAATATAAAAGAAAACACAATTATTATCATAGAGATCAGAACTAATTAACGTCAAAATGGCAAGTCGATATTGGTAATTATGTAGTAGTCTCAGTGCAATGTCAACTCAGTACTAATTATATTTAGGAGAAGTAATATTGTAAGAGTGTACAGTTAGTGTTTCAAATAAATGTATCATCTGACTCCATAATTTACCATATGGGGGTTTTAGGGAGAAGCCGGGGTTTTGAGATTGTTAGCAAAATTCAGCTTGTTCGTATCATTTTTGGAGGTTCAGTGTCATTTTCGTTTTTGATGATTGGATTATTGTTTTTTTTTGCCTTTATCAAGTTAAAGATAAAAGTATATAAAATAGTAATTGACAGTTAATTTGTATACTTAAAATACTGTTGGTACTTTTAATGATACATGTATATAAAACTACCTTTATTTGATGAAAATGTTGCTGGTGTGAGCACATATTCATAAATGTTAGAAAAAAGGGTTTTATTCTCACAATCCTTGTTAAGTTGTTGGAAGTATTTATCTAAGATAATCAACTCAATGCCGCTCTAAAATTGACAAAAAAAATGTGAGATAACAATCATCCTAGGGGATTTTAACGCCAAAATTGGTAAAGGAGCAGTGGCACCATGGATTGGTGAGTTTGGATTGGGCGTTAGAAATGAACGTGGAGATAGACTCTTAGAATTTTGCCAAAATGAAGATCTGGTTATAGTAAATACCTTATTTGATCTACCTAAACGTAGACTATACACGTGGAAATCACCAGCAGACCGAGAATCACACATCGTCAGAAACCAAATAGACTTTGTCTTGATCAGAAATAGGTTTAAAAATTCAATAAAATCAGCAAAAACTTATCCAGGTGCCGATATATACTCGGATCACGTCCCTATTATTGTCGAAATGGAAACAAAATGAAAAAAGTTAAAAAACAGAAAGATTAGAAAAGAATTCGATGTGACAAGATTAAAAGATACTCAGATAGAACAAAGAGTTAGACAGAAAATCAATGATAATCTTAAACCCATCAAGTCAAAAAACACCAACCCTAAAGACATAAATGAAAATTGGAGACAGGTTCAACAAGCTTTAAAAGAAGCGGGAGAAGAAATACGTGGACCAAGACCAAAGAAAAGACATATGTGGATGACAGACGAAATACTAACTCTCATGAATGAAAGAAGAAAATATAAAAACATAAACACTAGCAAATACAAATCCTTAAACAGCAGGATTAGAAAAGACATATTAACAGCAAAAGAAAGATGGCTAACTGAACAGTGTCACGAAATAGAAGAATATGAAAAGAAATATGATAGTTTCAATATTCATCGGAAAGTGAAGAAAATGACGTCGGGAAAACAAAATAATATACATGTTATAAAAGACTCGAATGGTAACATTCTCACAGATACAAAACAACAACTAAACAGATGGACAGAATACATAAAAGAACTATTCGGGGATGACAGACAACAAATCATAGATGAGGACTCTGGTGAATCGGGACCAAAAATTTTAAAACAGGAAGTTCAATACGCATTAAAACAGACAAAAGGGAAAAAGGCCACAGGTCCGGATGAAATCCCGATTGAGTTTCTTAAACTGATCGATAATGAAATGATAGACATTCTAGTAGAACTTTATGATCATATTTATCAAACAGGTATTTTACCAAAGGAGTGGTTAGTATCCACATTCGTAATTATTCCCAAAAAGCAAAATGCAAAAGAATGCTCAGAACACCGTACAATTGCATTAATGAGCAATGTTTTGAAAGTATTTCTACGAATAGTCCACAACAGAATTTACAGAAAGCTGGATGATGAAATTAGTGATAGTCAGTTAGGCTTTAGAAACGGCACGGGAACCAGGGAAGCATTGTTCGGTATAAATGTGCTCATGCAAAGAAATCTGGATATGAACCAAGACATGTATACATGTTTTATTGATTTTGAAAAAGCATTTGACAAGGTACAGCACAATAAACTAATTAATATTTTAAAAATGAAAAACATCGAGAGCCGCGACATCAGAGTAATCTCGAACCTCTACTGAAACCAGAAAGTCAAAATAAGAATTGAAAATCAAATGTCGGAAGAAATAGAAATTCTTCGGGGTGTGAGACAGGGCTGTGTATTGTCACCACTGCTGTTTAATATATAAAGCGAAGCCATTTTCCAAGAAGCTTTAGGAGAATGTAAAGATGGAATGATAATAAATGGTGAAATTATTAATAATATAAGATATGCCGATGATACTGTCATATTCACTTCAACTCTGCAAAGTCTAACAAACATACTGGAACGGCTGAATGAAAAGTGTACCATATATGGTATTAAAATGAACTTAAAGAAAACAAAATTCATGGTCATTACAAAACATCCAAAAGACAACGAGACACTCCATATTAATAATATCCAGATAGAAAGGGTAGATAAATACAAATATCTAGGAACATTGGTTAGTCAAAACGCAGAACAAACGCAAGAGATTAAAAGCCGTATAGAAATAGCAAGCGCAAAATTTGTAAAAATGAAACATCTATTGTGTAGTAGAGACCTAAGAATGGATCTAAGGATAAGGTTATTGCGCTGCTACATTTTTACAACTTTGCTCTACGGATCTGAGGCATGGACATTGAAACAACTGGAGATTAAGAAATTGGAAGCTTTTGAGCATTGGTGTTATCGAAGGATGCTACGAATAGCATGGGTAGACAAAATTACCAATATTGAAGTCCTTGATAGGGTTAATAAGAGGGAAGAAATTGTACAGACAATTAAGAGGCGGAAACTTGAATATTTCGGTCATATATTGAGAGGTCCTCGTTATGGGCTACTACGTTTGATTATAGAGGGCAAAATAACAGGTAAAAGAGATGTAGGAAGAAGACGAACCTCCTGGCTACGAAATCTAAGGGAATGGTTTAGTCTGAGCTCTAGCCAACTATTTAGAGCTGCTGTAAGTAAAATAAGAATTGCCATATTGATATCCAACCTTCGTTAGAAGATGGAACCTTAAGAAGAAGAAGATCTAAGATTGTGCGACTGGTTTCGCTGTTTACAAGTTATACAGCATCATCAGGCCCTCAAGCAATTAAAGGCTGAAATAGATGATATATTTAAGCCAATATGTATACAACCAAAAAATTCATTAAAAGTGGTACTAAGGATATATAGTACTTGGTTAATAGTCAGTTGTAGCTGCTGTAACTCAGTGGCTAGGTTATTGGACTAACAAGCTGGAGGGCCCGGGTTCGAATCCCGGCACCGACAAAATCATCAATTTCTAATTTAATTAAGTTGCCGCCGTGCTTCGTAGGGCACGTAAAGCCGTCGGTCCTGGCTACGACAGTAGTCGTTAAGTCATGTTGGGGGTGCTTATGCGACCTGAAAACCCCAGACCTTAGCCAGAAGGTTACACGAATTTTACCTTAATAGTCAGGTATATAAAAATATAAAAGGTGGTCAGCAATATAGAATATTAGTTAACATAAAAGTAGTATCAGCAAGGAGTAGCAGTGGTATAATCAGCAAGGAATTATCTAAGGGTATTAATAGGTATATAGATAATACTTTTCAGAGCATACCCATACGCTCAGGCTACTTGGACCGAGCCACTGTAAATACCCTCAGTTGTTTGTTGGAAGCGCTGAGTTTTTATAAATGTTACCTATGCGTTGTGTTGTATGCAAAATTATGTATATCAAAAAAAATAATTGTGGACTTTGCTAAAATGCATTAAAATATGCATTAACAATTTTTAAAGTTAAAAAAAAATTTATTTTTACTTCAACTACATTTATTTGGATGTGTGAAACATATTTGTATGATAGACACAAAAATACTTATTGAATGTATTAGAAGATTTTAAACAGGTAGTTGCACTTTAAAAGTCTTAGATTTCTACCCAAAGTAAGCGGAAGTGGAACCGGAAGTCAATATTTGAACTCTTGTTAACCGATAAGTGATATAAAACCGCAAGTATATATTTATTCTCATATTTCGGTGACTTAAAAACAGTATTTCTACCTGTAACTGTGGAACTGAAGAAACAAGATCAAGTTTTTCTTTCTAATACGATCTCTTGGTCTCAAACTCTTATTAGACACCTTATTTGTCATTCTGTTCTAACAATGAAGAAGTTATGATCATGGACAGTCAGACAGACAGACAAACTGACATGAATAATTTAAGGTTTTCACTATTTTTTAATGTTTTAATATCAAAGTTGTGAAAACATTTTTAGCTAAAATTCCGATAAAGATAAACTTATACTCATTCGATTAAACACATTTTTTCAGCCGACTCTGTCATTTTCAAATTTTCGTTCAAAACTCGTTAACAAATCTTTAGTAAGTGTAAGTAGTAAGTAAAAAATGTGTCTGTTTAATAATTGCATCTTTTTCGTAATTTCAAACGCATTTTGTCTGTATTCCAAAATAGTTTGAAATTATTCCGACATAAAACTCCCTGAGTGACCTGCGTCAACTCTATTTAAAACTGCACACCTTAGTTTGTCCGTTAAGATCCTCATTTTAACATTATTTCCCCAAGGATTAACGACTCAAACTGCAATACTGCATTTTGTATACCAGCCAATCAATACATACGTCAATACAGCCAACAGTTACCACTCATAGCATTTCCTCACGATCTGATCAAACTTCGACTACAGTACCACAAAGCACGTTCAACAAAACTTTTAAATCTCCCGTTTTGCTACCCTTCAAAGAGAAGAATCTAATTTAACGAATCCAAAACTCACCTTTCTCTCCAACTGGGAATTTTGTGGGAACGTTCCCGAGTGGGACGCCACTATAGTGCCCCTCTTGTGAATACTAAGAGAGACCGAAACGTCTGGTTTGTTTTTTGTTGTATTGTATCCCGACCTTTATTTTGCTACATCCGAATGGCGAAAAGAAAAACGTTCCACGGAAATTATCCGGTGTAATGTCTGTGCTCCCTCAGAAATTAAGAGGCGAATGGAGTTGTTTAGCAAGAATTTATGTGGAAAAAATGTGACTCTTTAGGACAACGTACAAAATAAAAGTGACGATAGAAAGTCTAATAATGGCAAATGTCTTGTGTATGTTTATATCATTAATTTGTTTTTAATTTGTAAGTTTATTAGATAAATAATGAAAAAATTAAGAATATGAAGTCAAAGAGTGCATGCACTAACTTAAAAAAACACAAAAAATTGCATAAGCAAAATGTCACCGCCAGACTTACAATACGGTCATCACTTATACAGTTCCTACTAAGCCAATGTCTAGAAATTTTTAATAAAACATTATGAAACGAATTTGTTATATTACAGTATATATTTAACTTCTAGACGAATAAGTTGTGTTATTGTAAATCATTATCGTCATATTATGACAACGTGGTCCTTGGAGTTTCATCCTCCCTCAGTTATAATCCCTTTTGGGATGTGGTGAGACTATCAGGCCTTTACAGTTATTTCACGATTTCCCTCCATCCTTCCCTGTCCTGGGCTAGTTGTTCGGCTTCATGTAATCGCTGGTTAATCAATATTTTTGTTTGATGTCCCCAACGGCTTGGAGATCTTCCCCTGGATCTCCTCTTTCCTTCAACGCTACCCTCTACTATTTCAAGCGTACCTGTTATTTAGCAATGTGTCCAAAATACTGTAAATATCTCTGTTGTATTTGTTTAAGCAATCTATCCTTTACTTTAAGTGGTTCTAATAGTCTGCTGCATAAGGCACAACCATTGTCCGCCATTTAAGAGTATAACTCGACATCAGCCGGAAACAATTAAGTTTTATTATAATATTTCGTTGAAAAGGTATTTGTAATCATAATATTTACATAAGAAGTGACCTGATACATCATCTATTTTTCACACTTGACTCTTAATATTGAAAAAGGGGGAATAGCTTTTTCTAATTACCAAAAATAGTGTTCTGACTGCATTTGAAATTAACGATTACGAATACGAATCTCCAAGGATTTCCCTACAATTTCTAAACGATATATATATGCATATATATATATATATATATATATATATATATATATATATATATATATATATATATATATCGGTTTTAGAACGTCTTTCGACGTTGTCCGATGCCTAACTTCCACGTCCTTCTATCATCCCATTGGCCGTCTCTAAGATCTCTTGTACTCATTGCTTTAGTTACCCCTTCTTTCCATGTCTTTTTGGGTCTTCCTCGTTTTTTGCGGTTTGGTGGTACCCACTGCATAATCTTCTTGGGTAGTCTTGTGTCTTCCATTCTTTGAACATGACCATACCAAATCAACTGTTTCCTCTCAATGTCTGTTGTTAAGTAACCATGAACTCAATAATGATCTTCTAAACACATCCATTTCTACAGCTTCTAATTTTTTTCTGTTGTTCTCGGTTATTCTCCAAGTTTCTGCTCCATAAAGTAGACTGCTTTTAATTAATGACTCATAGATGTTATATTTTCGCTTTATTCCTATTTCAGAGCTCCAAACTATTCCATTTAGGCAGCCAATTGTTCTTCTAGCTTGTGTAACCCTTTTCTTTATTTCATCATCGTCTTTTCCCGTTCTATCGAAGATTACTCTCAGGTACGTATATTCACTACAGGATGTGATTTCTTCATTATTCTCTAGTTCGATATTGGATAACTCAGCTCCTATGGGTAGGTATTTAGTTTTTTCTACATTTATTTCCAATCCCCACTGTTCATATTCCTCCTTTAGTTTTCTTGCCATATACTCTAAATCGTCTTTATCATTGGCTATGATGACTTGGTCATCAGCAAATTGTAAGGTATATAAACAAACATCTCCTAGGTCTATACCCATACCGTGACATTTTCGTTTCCACTGGTTTAGTGCTTTTGCAATATATATCTTAAACAACGTTGGTGAAATACAGCAGCCCTGGCGCAGACCCTTGTTAACGATGAACTTCTTAGATAGTGTGTTGCCAATTTTTACTTGTGATGTAGAATTTTCATATAGATTTTTTAAGGTTTTGATTAAAGTGTAGCTAATGTTAGTTTCTTGTAGTGATTTCCACAATTTAGTTACAGGCACGCTGTCGTATGCTTTACGGAGATCAACAAACATGAGATGGGTCTCTTGATTGGTTGCTAATTTTTTTTCAATTAATTGTTTTAGGCAGAAGACATTATCTGTGCAAGTTCTTCCAGCTCGGAAACCAGCCTGTTCTTCTTCTTCTTGTTCCCTATACTCCATCTCAATGAGATTTCTAAGAATGCGTCCGTACACCCGGCTTAGTGTACTAGTTACCGATATTCCTCTGTAATTTGAGCAATCCAACTTATCTCCTTTTTTATGGATGGAAGAAATATAAGCTACTTTCCATAAACTGGGTGGTGTGACACCGTTTATATATTTGTTCATACACCAAGTAAGTGCTAGAAATAGTTTATCTGTGCCACATTTTATTAATTCTGCTGGAATATTTTCTGGGCCTGGAACTCTACCATTTTTTAGTTCAGTTACAGCTTTCTTCAGCATATCAACTCCCACTACTATCTCTTCGCCGTCAACTGATACTTCCGTTGGTGATTGTGCGGTATATTCTTCTCTACTTTCTGTTAGCAAACTCTCATAGTGTTCTTTCCATTTTTCTGTTGGTATTAACTGGATAGAAGTAGTATTTCTTTCTGTGTTCTTTATTTTGTTTAAAAGTTTCCATGTCTCATGTCTGAACACTTTCTTCCGCCCATGTAAGTGTTGATCTCTTGGCATGTCCTATCCCACATTTCGTTTTTTGCTGTTATTACTGCTCTTCTTGTTGTTCTTCGTAAGTCCAAATACTTGTCTTTGTCTACTTGATGTTTAGTACTTAGCCACCGTGTGTACGCTTTCTTTTTCTCCATTACTAGGTTTTCTATGTCTTCGGTCCACCATAGCTTTTTACTGTGTCGTTCGGATTTTAAACCAAGCGCTTCTTTCGCAGCTTTTTGTATACTGTCTATTATATTTTTATATACGTCTTCCACGGATACATTTTGGATTATATCTTCTAATTTTTTACCCACTTCAATACAGGAAGTGTTAAATGAGTTAAAATGTACCTATTATACAAATATACAAACGTGTTAAAAGTAATACTTGATACATTTTTTTTTTGATATTAGTAAAAATAAAAGATGAATTGCATTATCTAATTTATTTTTAAGTAAAATATTTATATTGATATTATTTTGTTAAATCCCATTTGAAAAAGTCTGGAAAATTTTTTAAAAGTAGGAATGGTTGGGGAATTTTTTGGGTTTGGGAGGAGAAGAAAATTGGTGGGTATTTTAGAGGATTATATTTTTAAATATTTAATTAAATTTGCATCATTAATTGAATACAATAATTGCATATTATATTCTAATCTCATAATAACATGTTTTTTCGCTAAACTTTTCAACTCTACTAGTGTCATTTCTTTTTATCTCACAACTTAATATGCTTTCCATCTTTTGCGTTATTTCGCCGGTTATTAGCGTGCTCATCACTGTATCAAGTTTCTGAGTTAAACACAATTTTGATTGCAATTAAGTATTTTATATTTATGAACAGATCCTCAAGAACAAAACAGTATTGAGACAATGATGTTGGGTGTGCGACGCCTTCGGGAATGGCATACCGGGGATTATATCTGCCAAACCATAAATGAGGTCCTCGATGAATTTGGTATCCCTTTGGCTAGGGTTGTTGGCGCCTACACGGATGGTGGAGCGAACATGCTGGCTGCAGTAAAGAAGTTCCTTCTAGAGGTCAAAAATTTACATTGTTTTGCACATATATTAAATTTAGTTGACAAAGATGGCCTAGAAGATATAAACAATGTAGTATTAAAACATGTAATAAACGAAATAAAAGCCATAGTCACTTTAGCTAGGCACAGCAATCTCTTCATGGAAAGGTTAAGGATGGAGCAGGAACGGAAGGGCAAGTCAGAGGGTGTAGTAAAGTTTTTGGTACAATCCGTACCAACCAGATGAAATTCTGTCTACCATATGCTTAACATATAGTAGTGTTATTGTAAATTATTATCGTCATATTATGACAATGTGGTCCTTGGAATTTCATCCTCCCTCAGTTATAATCCCTTTTGGGATGTGGTGAGACCATCAGGCCTTTACAGTTTTTTCACGATTTCCCTGATCCTTTCCTGTCCTGGGCTAGTTGTTCGGCTTCATGTAATCCTTGGTTAATCAATATTTTTGTTTGATGTCCCCAACGGCTTGGAGATCTTCCCCTAGGTCTCTTTCCTTTAACGCTACCCTCGACTATTTCCATCGTACCTGTTCTTTTAGCAATGTGTCCAAAATACTGAAAATATCTCTGTTCTATTTGTTTAAGCAATCTATCCTTTACTTTAAGTGATTCTAATAGTCTGCTGCATAAGGCACAACCATTGTACACCATATAAGAGTATATATCCTCTCAGTAAGGTAAATCCCATAAAAAGTTTTGGGAGAAAGTTTCTAACGCCAAATGCGGACGGGCTGAAAATACCTTTATTTGGGGGCAAATTCAAAACGTAGGTCCTGAATTTTAGGCAGCAAATTAAAAGAATTTGCTCTGAATTTCAGGCGCCAAAATTCAAAAAGTATGCTTTTATTGGGATATAAATATAGTCATAAAATAAGAAATAAGAACTTATTCTATGCCAAAAAATATATTCTCTTTGGCCAAAAATATAGTATAAACTTATGCATTTCTATGTATAAATATATAACATAATATCAGATAGAGAGAGTGTATATTATGGTATAGGAAAGTTTCTATTGACGACGTGCAAGTACTTGGAGGGGATACGAGAAACGATCGTGCGCGAGTAGCGGAGAAATCTTGCATTTTTTACATCACATTTCATAGATTTCATAAATTCATATTGTCAATTGTCATATTTCATATTCGTTTGTTTATTTACACTATTCGTTTCCAACTTCGAAGCACAAAGCTACTACAAAGAGAAAAGTGGATTTATATCATAAAAAAGCATAAGTAACATAACCTAAATTATGCATTATTCTTGCGCCCGATTTTAAAGTCAGTTTGAAATAAATAATAAATAAAAATTTATTTTAAAGTGTAAATTTTAGTTTCATAACACTCACTTAGAGTTAATTTTAACCCAAAAATCAAGTTTAATGTTTAAATTTTATTTTTTTGAAGTTTACAAAAATGCATCAAGTTCAAGTTTTTCTGAAGATGCTTTAAGATATATTCGCTGTCCAAAAGTTTACAGGAAAATAATTAATTGTTCAAACCAATATGATGATATCATGGGCCTAACCTTCTAATTTATGCCTTAGCATTATTTATGGTTGACTCAATGCTTGATTAAAAAGTTATTTGGTGATTTACTTTCTCAAATCCAGTTTTTATTATTGCATCCATATTAACAGTAATGTTGTAATTTAATAATGTATTTATTTGTATTTACACTACATACAACCACAGTATAGACAATATTTATACTGTGATGTGATACAACGTTTACCTTTTAATAACATACCGACATAACCTCAATCTTACTTTTCCTTCTTATTCTTTTTTGGGGCTACGTCCTTGACAGTTATCCGGTAACCTCGATCTAATATGAAAGCGCAGTAAATTTTGCTGATTTACGACACCAGGTGTCGTTGTTGCGAACTTGCACGGTCCCAATATATTTTATGACTATATCTATTTTCCATTACATTAACAAACCAAAGTCTCGAACACAACAAAATATAACACAGATATTCTGACACTTGTTTATTTGTATAATTTTCTTTGGTAAAGTACTAGCAACAAATATCCTCCTCCTCCTCATTACTTAAACCCTTGTCAAGATGTGGGTGGGGACACTCTAAATATTGTTAGCTTACTGTGTCCTTTGGTTGTAATCCTGTACCAAATGGACGACTTCATGTAGAGATTTTCCACCAATCTTCCTATCGTGTTGGAGATCTTCATGTTGATAAACGAATATAGATGTCTCTATATTTATTAGTACTATTTTGTTCCATAACCAATTCCATAACCATCAGCTCCATAACTTCTAAAATACTTTTCCTTAAAGGACTATCTGTAGATAATAACGTGTAAACTGTAGTATTTCTGTAATCTTGCTCTTCGGGATTATCACAAAGCAGCATGGAACTATTGCTCAGAAATAGAAAATATTATCAAAATTAAGCGGGTAGCTTAATTAATTGGGTAGCGGGTAGGAACTCTTTAAACTCTTGAAGATAGTCCTATCAGGGAAAATGAATCAATCCCTGCCCTCCGCAGATTCCGGGGGTTTCCTGACCCGGGAAACTAGTACCTGTTTAGGGTCCCTTGTCCAGGGTTACGGATGAAGTCCACAACGGCAAACACGGCGGAGAAGCGGAGCTTCGGTACGGTGTGGATGGCGGAAGTGGCAACCCTCGATTTTAGGGTTGATATAGAACTCCTTTTATTGGCCAACGGTTGCGGGCGGACGAGCTAGTAAGAGACAAGGGCACTCTTTTGCCCTGAGACTGAGAAATCGATCTTGAAGGCGGACGAGCCGAGAAAACGGCCAACGGCGTAAGAATGCAGAAGGCAACGGGAAACCACTGCATTAAAGACTCTTGGAGTATCCCTAGAAATCGTCATGGCTAATAAAAATGACAATCAACAACCTACTAATCATGGTTCTCGGGTGCCAAGATTCGGCAGGGGAAGAAACAGCAGTAACGACAAGGCTTCCCAGGCCGTTAGTCAGCGAAATCCCTGTTCACTAAATATATACAAATCCACTTACAAAATAGCTACATGGAATGTAAGAAGTATGTATGAACCTGGGAAACTAAGAAATATACAGCAAGAGATGATGCGACTAGAGATCGATATATTAGGAATAAGCGTTTTGCCAGGAGCACAATGTTATAGCCGCAAATACATTCTTTAAATTACCTAAGCGACGCCTTTCTACATGGAAATCGCCAGCTGACAAAGACAACAAAATCGTCAGAAATCAAATTGATTACTTCCTAATAAAACACAGATATCGAAACTCAATTCAGGCAGTAAAGGCATATCCAGGAGCGGACGTATCTTCTGATCATAGTCTTCTTATTGCTAGATTTCAACTTCAACTAAAAAAGACACAAAAAAGCCGCAATAACAATAAACTTAACATACAGAAACTAAAGTCTGAAGAAACAAAAGAAAATCTGAAACACGAAATCAACACAAATCTAGACAGAAACCCAGGAAATAACTGCAACGTAGAGCAGCAGTGGCAATTCTTCAAAACCTCTATATTGGAGCCAAGTAAGAAACTACTTACAACAACTAAATATAAGAAAGAAGAATGGATGACAGAGGAAATTCTAGAGTTGATGAATGAAAGGAGAAAAAACAAAACAATCAATAAGACGCGCTATAAACAGCTTCAAAACCAAATAAGAAGAAAAATTAGGGAGGCTAAAGAGACCTACTTCTCTGAAAAATGTAAAGAAATAGAAGAACTTCAAAACAGATATGACAACTTCAACCTACATAAAAAAGTCAAAGAACTAGCCGGAGTAGGAAATAGAAGAACCTCAAATATATTGCTCGACAAAAATGGAAATATTATATTGGAAACAGAACAAAAACTACGACGATGGAAAGAGTACATCGAAGAATTATTTCATGACCAGAGAGAAGCTAGTACATCTGTAGATAGCTAAACGGGAGATGTAGGTCCAGAGATAACCAAATCAGAGGTTAGTCAGGCATTAAACTCAATGAAAACCAATAAATCTGCTGGTCCAGATGAATTACCAAGCGAGCTACTAAAGTTGGTCAACGAGAAAAACCTGGACATAATAGTAGAACTGTTCAACGCTATCTATACTACGGGAATCATTCCTATAGAAATGTTGACATCAGCATTTGTGTGTTTGCCAAAGAAAGTAAATGCCAAAGAGTGTAGTGACTATCGAACCATAACAAGCTTAATGTCACATACCTTGAAAATTCTCTTGAAAATTATCCACGCCAGAATACACTCTAAACTGGAGCTGGATATTAGTGACACTCAATATGGGTTCCGCAATGGTATGGGTACCAGAGAGGCAATATTCTCCTTCAATGTGCTGACACAGAGATGTTTGGATGTTAACCGTCCTCTTTACGTCTGTTTTATAGACTACAATAAAGCGTTTGATAAAGTAAAACATGATCGACTCCTGGAAATTCTAAAAAATAAAAACCTAGATGAAAGAGATTTAAGGCTAATAACACACCTCTATTACAATCAGCGAGCAATAGTAAGAATCGAAAAAGAAACATCTGAAGAAATGAAAATAAAGAGAGGAGTCAGGCAAGGCTGCATTCTATCACCTCTATTATTTAACGCCTATTCTGAAGAGGTAATTCGAGAAACTCTGGAAGATGAAACAGTCGGCATAAGAGTAAATGGAGTCTTAATTAACAACATCAGATATGCAGATGATACAGTAATAATAGCCGATAGTTTACAAGACCTGGAAAGACTCATGAGCAAAATAGTCATGTGTAGTAGGGAGTACGGACTCTCTCTTAATGTCAAAAAGACGAAGTTTATGAAAATTTGTAAAAACAACTATAATACTAACGAAATCTTGATAGTAGAGGGCCAGCAGATCGAAAGAGTAAAAAAGTACACTTACCTAGGAACACTTATCACAGAAAATAATGACTACACGGCAGAAATCAAAGTCAGAATCGAAAAAGCACGTTCTAATTTTATAAAAATGAAAAAGGTCCTATGTGGCAAAGATCTAACATTAGCTCTTAAAGTACGCCTAACAAAATGTTACGTATACAGTGTACTATATTATGGAGTGGAATCATGGACGTTAAATCTAGATACCACGAGACGACTTAACGCATTTGAAATGTGGACCTATAGAAGAATTATGAGGGTTTCCTGGGTAGATAGAGTTACAAACAATGAAATACTGAGAAGAATAGGCAAAGAGAAGGAAATTGAACTAACAATTAAAGAAAGAAAGCTACAGTATCTCGGACATGTGATGCGGGGCGATAAGTATGGCATCCTGCGACTCATAATGCAAGGAAAAACAGATGGCAGAAGAAGCATCGGAAGAAGACGAATTTCATGGCTGAAGAACCTGAGAGAATGGTTTGGATGCAGCTCAAAACAACTATTTAGAGCTACTGTCTCGAAAATTAAGATAGCTATGATGATTGCCAACCTCCGTAGCGGAGATGGCACCTGAAGAAGAAGAAGATCAAAATTAAGAATGCATGACTTTTTCTTTTCTTATATACAATAAGGCAAATTTTAGGAATGCAATGATAGAGTTTTTTATAAAATAAGGCAATTTTTAGTAATTATATTACTAGCTGTTAAGAGTTTTAAAAATTTTAAAATATATGTAGAATATAAACAAAAGATTCATGTTGGTTAATATTTAAAGGTAATTTAGTTACAGAAGCAAAATGTACAAAATACTATCGAGATTGTACGAACTAGCAAAGGTATGGTATAATTCGGTGCTGTTCTTACTTGTTGCTTGTAAAAATAAACTCCTCATCCTCATAATGTTTAATAGCCTTTTGCCCAACTTTAACTTTCACCCATCACCAACAAAAAATATTCTTTTGATATAGAATACTATACCATTTGATATATAAAAATTGATATATACTATTTTTATCGTCTATTTCTAAAATTTGGGATACAATGTTTTTATAACGTCATTTGGAACTTGCAAAGGCATGGATTACAATGTTGCCACTAACATATATTTTTTTCGTTCGATTCCTTTTGTTTATATTCAACATATTCTACAAAACTCCCAATTCTTTAGAAATAAGTTATTGTAAATTTAAGTGGTGATTTTAGTAGAATTTACTACAATCTTTGTTTTTCTGGAAAACATTGTATAGTATAATAATTATTTGAGTAAATATGCGAAATTTTTAAAAATGAAACTGGAACAAACCATGAAGTGGAGATATCCAGGAGTGGCTAGTATACCTGTTGAATAGTTGAATTATACCTTAATACACACGAACACCACGTGCTTTGTAAATATGCGAAACTAATAAAACCATGACAATAGCATTTAAATCAACGTCATATGCCTCTTACCTCATACCCCCACCTAACGTGACTAGTGACTAAGATTACTCTCCCCATCTGTCCTATTCCACATACACTACTATTTGTGGTATATACTCTGGACATAAATATCTTCGAGAACGTGAGAGTATCTATAATTTGTTGGCAGAGTTTAGCTCACTTTTTGAAACCCAGAAACTTTTGCTGGGAAGAGTGTTTTTTTTTGAAATTTTGTTGCAGTATGAAGTTCGATTAATCATACTGCTTTTGAGATTCCAAACTGGCATTATAACCACTAATATTTTTATATTAGTCCATTTCCTTCGTCGACAATAAAACGGTGGAGACCGGCCCTGACAATAAGTTGTACTGATATCGTACTCCTAGTTTTTAATAAAAACAAGTGGTTTTATTAAATAGTTTTTTAAAATTAAAGTGTTTATCTACTAGATACTACGTAAGTTATCTATATGTAATTATTATTTTATTAGTGTGAAAATAATAAATAATATAATAAATATAGACTACCGTACAATCATTTTGTGAGGTTAGCTGTTATAAGTACCTGTTATAGTAGCATGCGGTTAGTTTTTCACTTACCAGAGTAGGAGTAAGGCCTTCGCCACCACAGCTTAAAATGACTTCACATAATGTAAACACACTTTCCGATCTAACCAGTCCAGTAAATCAATGTTCGAATATCACAACAGTTATGCATCAGCCGCTTCACACTCTTTTCCGAGTAAGACCCAAGCAATTGTATTTAGTTGCATCGATAATGCTAAACTGCAGGATTATCTCATTCCTTTGGGCACAATCATCAACCCAAAAAATATTATTTTTTCATCTAAATTATCTCCTAATAGAATCTGCATATATTTGGCGAACAAAACCGTAGTAGATAACTTTATGACACAACATGGCTCTATAGAAGTACTCGGCGAAGTTGTAACAGTACGAAGACTTGTCTCTCCAGTAGAAAGACTAGTCTTGTCTGGAGTTTGCCCGTCACTTCCTCATCAAGTATTAGTTGAAGAATTAAAGAATATCGGTTTAAAGCTTATTTCCCCAATATCATTTCTGAAAATTAGCTCGACTCTCCCCAAATATAGTCACATATTGAGCTTTCGGAGGCAAGTTTATATAAGCGTCCAATTTTTGTGGGTTCCCTCACACGTCGGAATAACAGGAAATGAAGAAGCTGACAGGACTGCACGAAAGGCAATTTTAAGTGATTTGTCAAAGCCGATAGACAAGTGTATTTCCAGTGACTTAGAAGCTTATTTTAAAAATAAAGTGTGGTGTTTGTGGCAAAATGAGTGGTCTCAAACTAATTCCAATCTAAATAAAATCAAAAATAATGTGTCTCAGTAGTTTTCATCGTCGCTCAATAAACGAGAACAAATTGCGGTTGCGCGTTTACGCCTAGGACATATCAGATTAACGTACTCCTACCTTTTCACAAAGAAAAATTCACCTATATGTGATCAGTGTAACGTCCGATTAACAGTCGAACATTTTTTAACAATTTTTCGTAAATATGACCAAGAAAGACAGCGCTACAAGATCCCGAACGCTCTACTACAGGCTCTAGGTCAAAACTGTTCCTGTAACAATATAGTGAATTATCTTAGATTAATAAACATTTTGTACAATCTGTACTAGGTGTTTAACTTTGTTTTTTATATTTTGTTCCGTCGCTAATAACCTTTTGGTGGATGCGACATCTTTTTCTAATAAAAAAAAATAAAACGGTGTTATCGGATAATATTTTAGCAGATTTTGTTGGTTTAAAATATTTCAGATTTATTTATTAAGTTTATGGTGTATTATTTTCCTAACATTTGTAAACCTCTAAAATACAAAAAGGATTAATTTATTTATTTAGGCGTATTTTTACTAGTCTTTTGTTTACGTTCTAGGCGTATTCTCGGGAGTACACAACGAATGACGCCACACGGCCACAACCGTCTGGTTGAACTACAAAAGTTTATATCTTTTCTGAAAATAAATATTTTTATAAGATTTCGTATTTTCTTCATCAACAACAGTCCACACAGCCATTTTTTAATTCAAAAACGAGATGGTTTTCGCCGTTGTTATTTCAGCGGAGTGTTTTTGTTTCAAACGCATTTAGAAATATTCTACAGGAAAGTCAACAATGCCTTTTACCAAATTACGTCAAAATAATAGAGTTTCTGTTTTCAGAATGCTCATTGGCATAAAGCAGTCAGGGGTGGATTCATGGAGCACTAAGAGATAAACAAAAAGAACAGGCTACAAGGACTTAACGAATATATAACCGATTTGGTAAGTTTTATGTTTGATCTTTTATATGAAAGTATTTGGTTTATTGTTATTACGAAAGCTTTAAATTCTAAATATACAACAAAAGCTGGGTTAGTAGTTTAAAAATTATTGATTCGATTATTCTGATGACGTCAATGGCGCTTCACAACACCACCGTTACAATTCGACGGTATTGGTTTATTTTTTGCCCTATAATTAATTTATTTGTTTTATGAAATTAAATTCCAAAAGTATAATCATAATTTTACATAATTAAGGAGTAAAAAAATACCAAACAAAACATTCCAAGGATAAGTGTTGCTTAGCTTTATGGACAAATGATGTAAATCATTATGTTAATCTTTACTATTTATGTAATTATTATATGTATGTTTATTTCGTATTTTTTAGATGTACTAAAATTTTTAAAATCAGGTTATATATATAAGATATTTCACGATGAGCTTACACTATATTAGTAAATTTTCACTGTATCACAACAACAAAAGATAAATCTTCTTCTTAGGGTGCCTGTCCGTTCCGAACGTTGGTTATCATTCTGGCTATGATGACTTTGTTGGTTGCTATACGAAATAGCTGTGTTGAGGTCTTTCTATACCATTCTCTCAGTTTAACAAGCCAGGATATTCTTCTTCGTACTGGGGCCCCTCATCATTATATAACGGGGGTCCTACGGCGATTGCCGCTTCCCGCATTTCAGCCTCCATCTTTTCCTATCTCTCCAATCTCCCTTTTCTAAGCCTCTAGATTTCATTGTTTTTGTAATTTCTCTTCTCCAGGAATTTGGTGGTCTTCCCCTTTTTCTTCTTTCTGGCGGAACATACCTTAAGGCTTTCTTTGGCCACCGCTCCTCCTCCATTCTCATCACGTGACCACACCATTGTAATTGCCTTCCTAGTATTCTATCTGAAAGAGTATCTCTAAGTCCTGTACGGTTTCGTATTTCCTCATTCCTGATTCTTTCCATCGTCCAACATTCGGCACCATATGTGGTAATCGGTTCTACAATTGCTCTGTATACACGAAGTTTGGTATGCATCTTTATTTTATTGGACCACAGTAATGAATTCAGTATTCGAATGCATTTTTTCCCTTGGGTTATTCGGTTTTGTACATCTGTCTTAACTCTGCCATCTGCTGATATGATGCTTCCTAGATATTTATACTGGTTGCAACCTCTTATGACTGCGTTTTCAAGCCTCAGATCTGTGGTATTTCCTCCAATTTTTAAATATTCTGTTTTGCTTATGTTTACAGTAAGTCCCCATTTGGCATATTCCTCAAATAATTTTTAACAACGTGTGAAGCGTGCGAAGCCATTTTAGTGTAGCTTCTTAAAAGACAGAAAATATTGATCTTTCACGTTGAGAACATCTTTGAATAATTGTTCTAATGAGACCTATTAGGTCGAAATACGTATCAACAGATACAAATGCGCTGTTTGCGTGAAATAAAATATTTGCTGCCTTTTTAATTTTATTCGGATCTACTCTACACCAGTACAAGAAACCAATTCGCTAAGGATTTCTGCTTAGTTGAAAAGACATATTATGGAATGCAAATTTTAGATTTCCCATGTCTCTTTTAACACCTTCATCAACGTCTGTTTTGCTTTGCAATTTTTAGAAAGCACCGATTAAAGCAGAAATCTAAATTGTGTTTCGAAACTATTTTACGGTTTCATTATCAGATGCCGCTATTGCGTCCATATCGAAGCCATTTTAGTGTTGCTTCTTAAAAGACAGAAAATATTGATCTTTCACGTTGAGAACACCTTTGAATAACTGTTCTGATGAGACCTATTAGGTCGAAATACGTATCAACAGATACAAAGGCGCTATTTGCGTGAAATCAAATATTTGCTGTCTTTTTAATTTTGTTCGGATCTACTCTGTACGAGTACAAGAAACCAATTCGCTAAGGATTTCTGCTTAGTTGAAAAGACATGTCGTGGAATGCAAATTTTAGATTCCCCATGTCTCTTTTAATACCTTCATTAACGTCTGTTTTGCATTGCAACTTTTAGAAAGCACAGATTAAAGCAGAAATCTGAATTGTGTTTCGAAACTATTTTACGGTTTTATTATCAGATGTCGCTATTGCGTCCATATCGAAGCCATTTTAGTGTTGCTTCTTAAAAGACAGAAAATATTGATCTTTCACGTTGAGAACACCTCTGAATAACTGTTCTGATGAGACCTATCAGGTCGAAATACGTATCAACAAATACAAAGGCGCTGTTTGCGTGAAATCAAATATTTGCTGTCTTTTTAATTTTATTCCTCTTTGTATTTCTTCAGCTGCATAATTTTTCAGCGGCTATTGATTATTTTGTTTTACTGGTAAATTATTCATCTTTTCATCCATCCTTGATGGATATTTTTCCATCCTTGATAATACCACGTATTTACTGGAAAAATGTAATTGTGAGTAAACATGTATTACAAACCATCAAAAAAGTTTCTGTTAAAAGTTATGAGTTCCAGTACAGTCCTCTCGTCACATGCTTCCATCTGTATATAAAAAAACAAAACTAACATTTATATAAACAAAGAACCTATCCAGTGTAACTGTTCAGTTTGTTTGCTTTGTCGAGGGCGCAAATTAAAACTTTTTCTCTTTAATTTCGAATCCGTTACGAAAGAGATGAGAAAAATCATTAATTTTAATGGTTCGATTAAATGATATTAATGTTCATCTCTGATCCGGTTGCTTAAGTTTTTTTTGTTAATTTAAACAATTTTATCTCAAACAATTCTATCGATTTCAATATTAAAACTTAGATTTTTTGCATAAAATGCGATACGATATTCTAATGGAATCATTAACAAAGACAAAGTTGAACATCATATTTCTTTCATTTGGGTAAAGGGAATGGTGGTATCTTCTTCTTCTTCTTCAAGTGCCATCTCCGTGGCGGAGGTCACTAATTTCAGGTCACACGTTTCAGGTCCAAGGCTTTTCCCACTCTTTATTGCTTTTAATGCGTGTGATATTTCTTCTTTTGTATTATATGGACCTATTTCTTTTGACGTAAGTTCTATGTGCTGCAGATCTCCTCTTTCATCATCGAACAATTCGTCGATTTGTTTTCTTAGTCCTGCCAGTTCTTTAACTTTCTTGTGTAGGTTAAACACATCATATTTATTTTGAAGGTACTCTATTTTTTTGCATTTCTCTTCAAAGTATTTTTCTTTTGCCTGCTTTATCATCTTCGTGGTCTCGCATGATCTCGTGGTTTATCTCTCTGTATTTATTAGGTAACATCAAAGTATATTCAATGTTTGTTAGATGCCTTGTTAACCATGCTACTGTGAAAACCTATCTTCATAGATTTAATTTAATTAAAACAGAACTCTGTAATTGTAATGGTAATACTGAAGATATCAATCATTGGATGTTGGGGTGCATATCTAATAATGCTGCTATTAAGTATCTATTTTAAAATCTGATAAAAGAACAAATATCTCTTCCTCAGAGTCAATCTTCCATTCTATATATTTCTCGTCGTAATATTAGGCTTAATCAAATTTTTTGAGGATGTTTAAAGAGGACCAAAAGAAAAATTTAGGATGGAATGTCTGATGTTAATGTATAAGTCTAGTTTGCTTCCCTCTGTCTATCTTACCTCCTAGCCATTGCAAGTCTTGTGCTGTAATAAAGTGGTTGTGAAAGGCACCTTAGCGTAAAAAGTATTTTCTATGTTATGTAATCCCTTCTTGGTTCTAAATATTCACTTTAAGTTGGTTAAGACCCTGAATATAACGAATGAAAGTATGGTTTCTTGCCAATCTACTGATTGTTGTGATACTGATGTTTACATTATATTTTTAATTCACCTCTAGGCGAAGTACAATTTTGTTACCAAATGCAATAGGTCAAAACGTCATTAACAAATTCAAGTAGTGAAATACATTACCGTGGCTAAATGGATCAAGTTATCCAAAGCCAGTAATTAAATAAAAAAAAATCATATTTTCGAAATAATTCAACCACACCTGTGGGGATATTTCTTTTGGAACGCATCGTTAAGATCTGCCTCAACTCTATATCACAATCTTATAATAAAATTCAAATAAACGAGGAAGTTACATAAAGGCTGAGTGGGCGTGGGAACAGCTTTTCGTGTAACTTTCGGACCATGCAGATGGATATATGAATATGATAATAAAGCGCTGACGACTTTTTGTTTTTCAACCTCTGACTTTTTGTTGGAGTCGAGATTGGGATGCGAATATCCGTTAGATGGATATAAAATAAGAGAAACGACGCAATTGGATAAAGCATCTGACTAAATGAAGTTTATATACTGCTTTCTCCTTTTCTCTCTTTATACAGGGTTGTATAGAGTTATAAAAGAGGAAAAGACGTTATTTATAAAACTTTTCATACAAGTAAAATGACACATGACGCATTTTAAGCCATATTTTCGGTTACTACTCTACTTCCGGTTTCACCAGAAATAAATGTTGCGACAAATGGACACAGACGCAAGCCACAGAAAAGCGAAAGCCTTCGAGATGTGGATCTACAGAAGGATAGTAACAATTACGTATGTGGACCATGTCACCAACGTTGAGGTCCTAGGGTGTATGAGAAAAGAAAAAGAAGTGTTTAATTTAGTGAAACAACGTAAGCTTAGTACCTCGGGCATCTGATGCAAAACGAAGAAAAATATCGAATTCTTCAATAGGTTATGCAGGGTAAAGTATTTGGCAGGAAAGGACCGGGACTCCGTCATATCTCGTGGTTAAAAAAACCTCCGGCAATGGTTTGGGATGACCTCCGCAGAGCTGTTTCCCAAAGCAGTCAACAAAACTATGATAGCCTTGATGATCACCAACATCCGGACCGGATAAGGCACTGAAGACGAAGAAGAAGACAAATGTTGGCGCCTCGGTAGGTGCGGACATCCATTAGGTTGGAGAAGTGTCTAGCATCTACATAGACATGTAATGTGAGATAGACTGATCGTTGCAATAATAGTCCGTTAATCGACCTAGTGACCTTTTCATTGGACATTTAGATCACGTGGTCAATAAACTCGGTAAATTAGAAAGAGATGCAGACACTACTTTGCGTCAGTTTTCTCTGTCGCGATGGGGGAAAGGGCTGGTATTTCAACGCTTAATCTATCTTGCATCTCCTTCTTACGGTGCCCTATCCAATTAGTGGATGTTGGCGATAATTCTGACGTACTCCTCTCGAACTTGTGTGGCTCTAAAGAGTGCATGGGCATCGAGGTTTGTCCAATCCTGTATGTTTTTAAGCCATGAGTATTTCTTTCTTCCAATGCCTCGTTTTCCTTCTATCTTGCTTTCCATAATAAGCTTTAAGACCCGGTACTTGGAATTTTGAAATATGTATATGACCCAGATAAGCAGTTTTTCTTCTTTTTATTATTGGCAGCAATTCTTATCTTGTATAATATGAAAATTCAATATCTTGTATAATATGTCTATTACGAGCATCTACAAGCACATGATCTATTTGAATGTTTATTAAGCCATCGGGTAAGATTCAAGTCATTATATGTATTTTTTTGTGAGAAAAATATGTAATTCCCACGACCATTATCTCATCGGCTGTAAAACTAACTACTTAGTTGTTGTTCAAAATGGTGTTATTGTGGAGGCTATGCTTACCAATCTGGGGTAGATATATTTTTGCCTTCCGATTGTTGCATTCAGATCTTCGGCTACTATCTTAATGTCATTTCTAAGAAAACTGTCATACGTGCTTTCTAATTTATCATAGAATTGGTGTTTTTCTTTGTCTTCCTTGATATTGGTTGGGCTTGTACGTTAATAAGACTAATATCAGTCAGTGTTTCACTTTGTTATTGACTAACGACAAGGATTGAAGTGCAAATTTGTGTCTCATTCTGTAGCAACTACAATATATATTATAATTTTTTTTGGGTTATATCGTCATATTTCTTGTATGGCAGTGATATGTGCTTTATATTGTGCTAATATATCTCTTCTACTATTTACAAAGATAAAAGTGGAAATACCATAACAAACCCAAACGGTATCGCAGAGGTGTGGAAATAATATTGCAAAATACTCTAACAACGATCCAGAAAATAATACAGAGAAAATAAGTTATGGAAAAGAACCTTAAATATTGACATCAGATATTACCATGGCAATGTAGAAGATAAATTTCAAAAAAGACGAAGTAGAAGATGGAATAACAGCTGAAACGCTCAAAGAAATGGAAGAATTAGGGACGAAAGTAATGCTTAGAATTTGCAATGAGATCTGGAATACTGGAAAGTGGCCAAATGACTGGGGTAAACTCACGTTTATTTTCATATATAAAAAAGGTTTACCGACATATTGCAGTAATTACCGTACGTAGCATTGATATCACACGCGAGCAAAGTACTTCTAACCATCACCAGCGAAAGACTAAAATCACTTCTCTCACCACAAATTCCCCAAGAAAAATGCGGATTCGTACCAGGTAGAGGAAAAAGAGAATATATTCTTATATTCATCAAATTATCGAAAAATCTCGAGAGTTTAACACAGAAACAAATTTATGCTTTGTTGACTATTCCAAGGCCTTCGATACCGTAAAATGGAATAGAATGTGGTATAGAGAAATGGTTAGGCCAGAACATCTAATCTATTTATTACGAAAGCTATATGTAAACAATAATGCTAATGTAAGAGTTAATAATGTGGTTTCGAAAAACTTCAAATTAAAATCTGGAGTTCGACAAGGATGTATAATATACCCTTTTCTATTCAATATAGTAAACATATTATGTGTCAAGTTTTTGTGGTATGGTAAGATGGAGCAACGATAGCTGAAAGAAAAATCAAAAACCTACGTTATGCTCATGACACTGAATTTTGGCGTCATCACTAGAAGAACTGGAACAAATTATGAATAAACTAGGCACGGTGAATACGGAATATGGTTTGAAAATAAATATGTAGGAAACCAAAGTGATGATCATCGATAGAATCAGAAACAACCAAGCAGAGATAAGAAACATGGCACATTCCAAAGTGGTCAGAAAATTTAATTACTTAGGCTTCGTTATTACTAACAGTGGAGGATGCGAAGAATAGATCTGTCGACGCATCACAATAGCCAGATCGGCAACAGCCAAACTCACAAAACTTTGAAAGAATCACAAAAAACACAAAACGCCTTGTTCGAGTATTGATATTTCCTATCGTGACCTATGCTTCAGAAACTCGGACAATAAAAAAACTGATTTAAAGCGTATAAGTGCATTTGAAATGTGGTTCTAATTAATTAAATTACTAAGAAGAAAACATAGAAAACGATATCCCTTCTAGGTCTGTAAAGTGTACTAACGTTTCAGAAGAATACTTTAAAACTGCTGTCCTTACTTTATTGCATAAGTCGTCATCGACAGTTCCGTTCATCAAATTTAACGTTGTGTTTCGTAACAATGGAGTTTTACAAAGTATGGGGTTAGACCTACGCTCAACAATCAAATCTGGAGAACCAGAAACTTGTCTATTAGAACTGTCATTTATAGAATAGAATAGGATTTGTTAGTATCATTGACGTGTACCAACTATGGCATTGCTTGACATTTTAGACATCAGTCACTTACGGTTGGGTAAAATCCAGCGAGAGATATATCACTCTTGCAGAGATAGCGTAATAAATGATAGAGGCAAAGACACAACGAGTTAGAGTCCCTCTTCGGACAGAAAAATCTAGAGATATATAAAGGTCAATAAGGATTGTAAACAATGTGTTTTGGAAAATACCAGATGGGAGAAGGTCTGTAAGACGGCCTATAAAAAGATGGAAAGATACAATTAGAGAAAGTCTGAAAAAGTAGAAGTGATACAATATGAAATAGTGGCACGATGCCACGATGGCAAAGTAGATGCGGCAACTACTCACGAAGAATTGTAACGCCAAGGTTAATCTTTCTTTTAATACAAACTCTTAAATGTGTTTAAATTCATACTAATATGACAATCATTAATAATAGGTAATAACGTAATCTGTTACTTCAAGTTAAAAGACTATGATAAATATTTAACTAACATGTGTTTCATTACAAATGTCCGCTTGCTTTATGTCATATAGCATTGCAAGACCAATCAACCGTGCGCATTAGCTCAGCCGACCGACAACATGGTCACTCACACTTCATTCTAACCACAGCGATACTATCTCGAACTCATATCAACCATTCCCGAGTAGCTATCACGTGTAATGTCCCACTAAAATTAGCTACTTTTTATAAATTATTTTTTTAATTATATAAATGCTGTTTTATCTTAAATTAAATGTAATATACAGTTTTTCGGATGCAAATTCAATTTTAAAAGTACCTTAACAAATTTTAGATCTGGAAAAATGATACGGACTATTTTTACGTTTTTTATTTCATAATACAATTGTTACTTGAAAGCTTTGAAGATTTGAAAAGCTTTTTTACCTTTGAGCCAGTTCTTCGATTTTCTGCTTTATACTAAAGATGTTTTACAAACATTGTAAATTGCCATACCACTAGGATCAGAGAGCAATCCATGCATTTCGTCGATGGTAACGTAGTTTGGGTTGAGTGTGGTGATTGGTGCGGGGATTGGCGCGGGAGTTGCGCGAACATTTCCGACAGTGGGATTTTGATTCGCAGATAGAGCAGACGATATTTTCTTTATGAGAAGTTTCCATGTAGAAACCAAAGTGATGATCATCGACAGAATCAGAAACAACCAAGCAGAGATAAGAAACATGGTAGGTTCCAAAGTGGTCAGAAAATTTAATTACTTAGGCTCCGTTATTACTAACAGTGGAGGATGCAAAGAATAGATTTGTCGACGCATCACAATAGCCAGATCGGCAACAGCCAAACTCACAAAACTTTCACAAAAAACATAAAACGCCTTGTTCGAGTATTGATATTTATTTCCTATCGCCACCTATGCTTCAGAAACTTTGACAATAAAAAAGCGTGGTTCTAATTAATTAACTTACTAACTAAAAGATAGAGAAGGATACCTCTTCTAGGTCCGTAAAGTGTACTAACGTTTCAGATAAATACTTTAAAACCGCTGTCTTTACTTTATTGCATAAGTCATCGTCGAGAGTTCCGTACATCAAATTTAACTTTGTGTTTCGTAACAATGGAGTTTTACAAAGTATGGGGTTAGCTCTACGCCCAATCATTAACCTGGAGTACCAGAAACTTATTAGTATCATTGGCCTGTGCCAACCACGGCGTTGTTTGGCGTTTAAGACATCAGTCACTTAAGATTACGTAAAATCCTCTGAGAGATATATGGCCCTTGTAGAAATAGCGTAATAAAGGATGGAGGCACTAACACAACGAGTTAGAATCACTCTTGGGACAGAAAAATCTAGAGATATATAAAGGCCAATAGGCATTATAAACAATGTGTTTTGGAAAATACCAGATAGGAGGAGGTCTGTAAGACATCCTATAAAAAGGTAGAAAGATGCAATTAGAGAAATTCGATGATGATGAGTTAACTACTGCCACAAAGGCCTGTTACTAATCATTCACCTCCTTCCTTAGTCAACCGGGCTTGAGACGAGTAATGGAAAATTATGGGTTATTCTTTCTTTTAATACAAACTCTTGAATGTGTTTAAATTCATACTAAGTAATATGACAATCATTAATAATAGATAATAACGTAATCTGTTACTTCAAGTTAAAAGACTATGATGAATATTTAACTAGCATGTGTTTCATTACAAATATTTGCTTGCTTTATGTCATATAGCATGTCATATATATCTTATGTCAACACATCTTTAATTAAGACAGTTTGGCTTTTTTCAATTTCTACGGCTTCTCATTCTAATTCAAGTGTTGAATTAGAGCTAAAATTGTATGGGAATTGCGAATAGAAATAAAATGTTCATAAATCCTATTTTGGATTCTACGATTTGTTTGGTCTATATAGGATCGAGAACAGTCTGCACAAGGAATTTCCTATTAATTTTTTTTATTTTTTATCAATTGACGTTTCGACATGTATTCCATGTCTTTATTAAAACTATATCTAAACTTTATCGATTATTTTTATCATAGTGTTATGAATGAAATTTCCTAATGTTTCGCTGTCAAAAAAGAAAGTCATTCGCAGTGGCGTAACAAACTCTGTCGCCCCCCCCTTCCGCAGATTTGGAAATGGGGTCCCCTTTAAAAAATTACTAAATGCGACTTCTGTAACAAAAACTTAGATGTGTTAGTGTATTCTTGTAAGAACTTTCATTTTTCATCATTATTGGTATAGAATAAAACTAATAAATGATTGCATTATTACATAGTAAGATCCTATGAGATGCACAACTTTCTTCGTGCACTACTTTCTGCGAATATATCTTTTATTAATATCTATCTGATGGGTAATTTCATTTTTAATACTTATAATCCCTAGAGAAGATAACCGTACTCTCGACCAGTTTCACAAATTTTTCCTAAAGTTGTTGGCTTATGAAATAACGAATTTATTCCTTTCATTTGTACCATACTATATATATATATATATATATATATATATATATATATATATATATATATATATATATATATATATATATATGTAAATACTTTTTTCTTTTTTTTTGGGTGTGGTAGTCAATAAAAATAGAGCTTTGCTAAGGCGTACTATTTATTCTGAAATCCGAGCTTTCGGTGGTTGTTTGCCACCTTTATCAAGGTCTACAATGAAAATTACTGTGTTATAAATTTAGGCTGATGTAATATAAAAGTTATAAAAACTTACCAGAAAGTAAGATTCATAGCATATAAAACACAACGTTAAATAACATAATGTGATCTGAATTACTGAAGGCATTAAAACTTAAAAATTTTAAAATAACTTAAAAATTTAAAGAACATTTTACAAAGTTTAAAAAGTAAAAAATAAGACGACATGTTTAACAAAAAACAGTCGTCTTCGCAGGTTTGAATTCAGTCACATCTCACGAACAGAAAGAGGTAGTAGGAGGAACTATTGTTGTTTAAATAGTTCGATGTAACTACAAAAAACAAACTTTCAAACTGATGTCTAACAAAATACCGTTTGTGATTTTAAGTACTACCAACCATGTTACCAACTTTAAATTGAGAGGGAAATTTAAAAAAAGTTCATTATGTCAAACAATAAAAAGAAAATAGTATTTAGTAAGTAGGTTTAGAAAAAACAAACAACCAAAAACAAAATGAACATCTGAATAATAACTGAAGTTAATCATGATAATTATAGCAATTAATAATGGAATTTAAGAAACAAGACATGAAACGCTCTGAGATGCAGAAGACGTTAGTCAAAAGTCAAAATAAAATTGTAAATATTGCTAAGATTCTGGATCTCAGATCTTTTATTCAGATTGTTGTTAGCACTCCTGCTGATATGTACCATTTCTAAGAATGTTCTCTTAAATTTATTTTTCTCTCTGGATAATATTTTTACATTGTTGAAATCTATCTTATGGTCTAGATCGATAGTGTGTTCTGCCAAAGCACAAGTGGGTTTATTTAGTCTACAGTCATTCTTATGAGAAATGATACGTTATAGACAGATTTCTTCCAGTTTCACCAATATTCTCACAGAAACCTACAGTAACAACAATGATTTCTGCATTCAGGACTCTTTCAGTTTCAGTTCTTTTATTAATAACTTAAAATTACCTATCAATTATAAGCTCGTTAGTTTTGATGTAGTGTCTTTGTTTACTAATTTACCTTTACACACAATTTTGGTTAGTGTTGAGAAACACTGGGACGACATATCAATGCACACAACTCTTAACTTATCTAATATCAAAAAACTCATTTCTTTTGTTTTTGACTCTAATGTTTTTATTTTTAATGACTGTTACTACAAACAAGTCTTTGGTACTCCAATGGGTTCCACCATTTCACCAATTCTTTGTAATTATGTCTTAGACGACTTGATTAAAGATTGTTTGTAAGAAATCAATTTTGAAATACCTTTTATAAAGAGATACGTGGATGACTT
This sequence comes from Diabrotica balteata, assembly GCA_918026665.1. Taxonomy (NCBI): domain Eukaryota; kingdom Metazoa; phylum Arthropoda; class Insecta; order Coleoptera; family Chrysomelidae; genus Diabrotica; species Diabrotica balteata. Next base: position 186,743,833 of record OU898276.1, read on the forward strand.
AATCTTGGCACTACCAGCAGACTCTATACAATTTACGTTAAATGTTTTCAACCAACAAAACCCACACTTGCAATTCACATGCGAGGAAGAGCGGGAGGGATCTTTGCCCTTCCTTGACATGCGTTTGCATAGATGTGAGGATAATGTTGTGAAAACACAATGGTATAGAAAACCTATATGTAGCAATAGATTCATAAGCTACCATTCCCACCATCCTCCTAGAATGAAAACCAACCTAGTCCTAGCAATGAAAGAACGTGTCAAAAGGTTATCACATCCAGATTATCTCCAACATGATCTTAACCTCTTACGGAATATTTTTGTTGAAAATTCATATCCTCTAAGACTGATTAATAAATTAATTTTTAATGTTCCATTTGTTAACAGAAATAACATTCTCACTAATTCTCAATCAGTGCCCTCAGCACAAAACAATTTTTCTCAAACAAGTGTGTATTTTTATGCCCTTCCGTATATTCCAAAACTAACCGTAGAACTTACTAAAATTTTCAAAGACTTTAAGAACATCAAAATAGCTAACAAGAACATCAAAACCATACGTCAGCTGTATAGCAAAATAAAAAAACCCCTAACTACTTTAGAGTCAAGAGATGTTGTTTATTGCATTCAATGTACTGAATGTCCATCCACGTACATTGGTGAAACTGGAAGAAATCTGTCTAGTCGTATCATTTTTCATAAGAGTGACTGTAGACTAAATAAACCCACTTGTGCTTTGGCAGAACACATCATCGATCTAGACCATAAGATAGATTTCAACAATGTAAAAATATTAGCCAGAGAGAAAAATAAATTTAAGAGAACATTCTTAGAAATGGTACATATCAGCAGGAGTGCTAACAACAATCTGAATAAAAGATCTGAGATCCAGAATCTTAGCAAAATTTACAATTTTATTTTGACTTTTGACTAAGGTCTTCTGCATCTCAGAGTGTTTCATGTCTTTTTTCTTAAATTCCATTATTAATTGCTATAATTATCATGATTAACTTCAGTTATTATTCAGATGTTTATTTTGTTTTTGGTTGTTTGTTTTTTCTAAACCTACTTACTAAATACTATTTCCTTTTTATTGTTTGACATAATGATTTTTTTTTAAATTTCCCTCTCAATTTAAAGTTGGTAACATGGTTGGTAGTACTTAAAATCACAAACGGTATTTTGTTAGACATCAGTTTGAAAGTTTGTTTTTTGTAGTTACATCGAACTATTTAAACAACAATAGTTCCTCCTACTACCTCTTTCTGTTCGTGAGATGTGACTGAATTCAAACCAGCGAAGACGACTGTTTTTTGTCAAACATGTCGACTTTGTAACATGTTCTTTAAATTTTTAAGTTATTTTAAAATTTTTAAGTTTTAATGCCTTCAGTAATTCAGATCACATTATGTTATTTAACGTTGTGTTTTATATGCTATGAATCTTACTTTCTGGTAAGTTTTTATAACTTTTATATATTACATCAGCCTAAATTTATAACACAGTAATTTTCATTGTAGACCTTGATAAAGGTGGCAAACAACCACCGAAAGCTCGGATTTCAGAATAAATAGTACGCCTTAGCAAAGCTCTATTTTTTATTGACTACCACACCCAAAAAGAAAAAAGTATTTACATATTTTTTCCAAACTAGTCAAAAAAATTTTGGACTACCTTGTCTTTCTTTTAATATATATATATATATATATTATATATATATATATATATATATATATATATATATATATATATATATATCTATATATCAAGAGATAGGAAGAAATTATGTATATATTCATGTATGTACATGTTTAAGATATCTACCTAACTAAGGAACAAGATCCAGGATGTACGCCTTTCTTTTACTCCCGTTGTTTCGCAACTTCTCCATTCCCTTTGTACTGCACTAATTTCTCCCGGAAGTCGACTCGACTCGTATATGGAATCATGGCGTTGTTAATACAGCATTAAACCCACACAGTAGTGAACTTTTAAGCAGCTCTTGAGAAGTTTTTGTACCTTTGTTCTGTGAGCTGCTTAGGTTTGTTGGTAGATTAAAATTGGAGATGCTGGGATTTGTCGTTTTCGGCTGGAAAGGGGTTCTCTAAAGAGATTTGCATTGAGTTTATTTGTTGTATATAATAAGATAAATGTTTCAAGCGCAAATTATTGCTGTGAAAAGGATGTACGTCACCAGTCTTTCGAAAATGTATGTCTATATGCTAATAAGGCAACGGTTGAAAGGAATCACTCAAATTAGTCTTCATATACACTGTGCTAATTCAATGATTCATGATCAAATGGCAACGTTGTTTGACGGATTTCTTTAATGTGTAGTCAGTATGCCGTATTGACAAACTCAGGAGCGTTACTATGAGTAATGGCTTTTAGTGTAAAATAGTTTTCAAAATACTACAACTATAGTTTTCTCTAACACAATGTTTCACTAATGTTTTAACATAAATATTGCTTATTGACTCACAGATAAACACACATACAGAGATAGTTTTCATAAAACACATGTAAAGTTTTCTATATATGCGAGAATGAACAGAAAGAAGGATTTTGAGTGCATGGCTCATTAACCTTATAATTCTGTAATCAGAGCATGTGGCAGCATTTACCTTTTGGGGGAGAGGAATGAAGGTGGAAACTAGCCAATCTGTAGGAAATTCTACAGTTTTATAGATTTTGTTCAGTAGACTCGTTGGGAGTTTGAGTTCTTTGTTTTCAAATAGTTTTAATATTTCAGCTTGTATGGTATCAGGTCCAAGTGCTTTGTTGGTTTTTAGTCTTTTTATTGCATATTATGTTACTTCACTGAGAGTTATTTTTGGTCCTGAACATCCAGATATAATGACATGTCTCTTGCTCTTTCTAAGAATAATCTGTCAAGTACCCTCTCATTTTTGTAGAGCAGATTGTTGTGCTCGTCTAGTATTAAGTTATGACTTTGTGATCGGTTTCCTTCCGTCAAGTTTTTTGCTCTTTTTATGTAGGTTAAAAGTGTCATAATTCTGTTCTAGGGATTCTATTTCTATGCATTAATGTAGCCATGGTTCTTTTGCTTCTTCTTAATTTTTCATAATGATTTTGTTTATTTCTTTGTACCTTTCCTTATTCTTATTTCTGTGTTTTCTTCGTTCTTCAATTAGCTCCAATATTTCTTGTCTCATCCACTGCTGTTTCTTTGTATTGTTTTGTGGTTTAAGTTTATTATCTACCACTGACTTACATATATTTTTCATTTTATTCCACATATCATCCACACTTATGTTTTCTTGATTAATATCTGAGATTACCATGCTGTTTATTTTGTTGTTGGTTTTCTCTTTGACTTCGTCTCTTGTGGTTATCTTTTAACTTCTGGATGTTCGGACTTTTTTTGTGGAGTTTTGTTTTTGTTTTGTTAAGTTAGAGTTTGAAACGTTTTGTGGAGTTTTGTTTTTGTTTTGTTGTGTGGAGTTTGAAACGTCCTAGTAAAAGATTATGATCTGATTAAACATCTGCCCCCGGATATGTTTTTGCGGATTTTACGGAATTTTGAAATCGTTGATGATGATGTCAATCTTTTTTCTAATTATTTTTTTTTTTGGATAGTCTGCTAGATATTTCAAGGTGTAGCGTCTTCGAGGTGGTAATTGGAAAAAGGTTTTCATTATTGCACTATCAGTTTCCTGGCAGAACTGAACAAGGCGGTCTCCTCTATCATTTCGCGTTTCTAGTTCAGCAGAACTTGCTAACACCTCCTTTGCCTACTTTGGCGCTGAAATCTCCTAGCAGGATATTTACTTCTTGTTTTTTGGTATGGTTTAAGAATTCTTTTAATTGTTTATGGAATATTTTTATTTCCTGCTCTAAGCTTTCCGATGTTGGGACATATGCTTGAATAATGTTCACGTTAACTGGTTTAGCATTAATTTTCAGTACTGCAACTCTATCTAATATTCCTATAAAACTAAGTACACATTTGTTAACTTCTTTATTTACTATTACAGCCACTCCGTTTTTGTTTCTTGTTGTAGTATTTCCACAGTAGTATATTGTGTGGTTTTCTAATTCGCACTGACCTAAATTGGGCCATCTAACTTCACTGCATCCAAGTATGTCATGTTGAGTCTTCGCATTTCTTTAATTACGTTATTCACTTTTCCGCCCTTGAATAAACTTCGTACATTCCATGTACCAATCTTTTTTATGCTTAAATCTAAATATTTGTAGCAACCGGAGGATTCTGAGCACCCTCTCTTCACTTACTATGGTCCGTTTCAATATTGAATTGATCAATTGTGATTATACTAGGGAAAGTTAATTTGGATGGTTTCCCGTTGCCTTCCCCAAAGATTTTTTCTTTAATGTGAGCTTTACTCCTTGGGAATTTATATGTAAAAGGATTTATGTGTTTTGGTAGGGATCTTGAGGTGGAGACATGACTTTTCCTGGTACGGGTTGGGGGATAGCCATGGCTCGCATGGGCAGGGTTGCATACCTGAAGTAGATCTGTCTCATACCGGGATCGTACAAGAGACCCGCTACCACAGTTTTTGTTTCTGCATACTCTGTTTATTTTTTTTATAACATAGCTATACATATATTCCTGATTCGTGCCTTCATATTTTTTAAATGCAGAGTATCCATCAAATGCGTTCCGCGGCCTCACGTTGGACAGCCCTGTATTAGCTAGTAACTCATTAATGAAATCTTTGGCTTTTCCGAGAGATGAAGGTGCAAGTTAGGCATGCGTTTATTGCCGACACGCATGTAATTGCAAAACGTGTCTCGTACATAATTAGTGCAAACAAATTGTAATAAGAAAAAGGCACTTATTCTTAAATGCTATATATTATCGACCAATTATTATAAAAAAATATATTCTAATAATTATTGTTTACAATTATTTATATTTCGAAACGTAAATCAATAAATTACATCAATATAAACTCAAGAATTCAAGTTCTTTAACAACAAAGCGTGTAGCCTCACAGGCGTAACTTATACTGGATATTATTATGAATAGATATTATAAATTTTAAATGGACGTACACTTTTTACCACTATACGTGGCGTGTTTAGTGATATCGTATCAGATATTAGATACAATTTTATAATATATATTGAAAAATAATACAATTCTACATAATCTATAAGTTTGTTCCTGTTTCTATTAATTATTAATCCAGTAATGTACCACTACACGCTTTATGACAACTTTGATTATACAGGGTGGTCCTAAGTAATTGTACAAAAAGAAACTGTAGATTCGACACTTTAAAATATTACGATTTAAGTCAAGTTACTTTAATAAAATGTTGATATTAAGAAAGATACAGGGTGTTAAAGTGAAAATTTAAAATTTTATTTTTTGCTATAACTTTCATGTCTGTCAACATTTATGTATAAAAATTTACAACTGGGTACTACTAAATATTAAAAATTATAATGTAATGTACACTTTGAGGTAGCTGATAGAGGGCACCATATATGCCACATATGTGGCATACATTTGCACATAACTATTTTGCTCTTTAAGTTACCGATATTTTTAATAAAAAATATTAAAGATATATTATTTTAACAAAAAAAAAGGTTAATACTTGTTAATATCTTCAAAACTCAACTATTTTCGAGATAATCGCATTTTAAAAATCAACTACATAATTCTAATTTATAATTGAATTTTACATCAAACATTTTACGTTTTGTATTGAATTAAAGTCATAATACAAACATTTTATTTACAAACCAAATTAAGAAATAGTTAAACTAAATAACATTAAACTTTTTGTCAAAGTAAGTGTTCAATATGTTCACCATTTCCTTTAATTTATTTGTCAATACATATCATAAAATATCGTCTCATATTAAATAGCATCATTGGTTCTAAAGAAACTGCTGCAGTATTTATTATAAGTGCTGTAAGTATATTAATAAGTAATTTTTTGAAATTTTAATGAATTAAATAATTATATTATTATCTCACTACAAGAATATGACTACCACAAACAATCCAACGTTCAGGAAAGTTGTATTTAAATACTATCTCACTCCACTTTCTCTGTAATGTAATGGTGTACCATTTTGTAAAAACCACATATTTCGTTTTAGTTTTGATGACAATTCTTCCAATAAATTAATAAAATAATTTTAGAAAAAATGTAAATAAATCCCTATATTCAAATTGCAAAGTAATTCGCATATCCGTAAAAAATAATTACCAATGGTTCCAAACCATAGGACATGCTTTAAGTATGAATTTTGAATTATATTTTACGGATATGCGAATTACTTTCCAATTTAAATGGTGAGATTTATTTACATTTTTTGTAAAATGACTTTATTGATTTATTGGCATAATTGTCATCACACTTAAGGCTAAATATGTGGTTTATATAAGATGGTAGGTACAATAGTGCGTGACAGACAAAGGAGAGTGAAAACAGTATTTAAAAACAACTTTCCTGAACGTTGGATTGTTCGTGGTAGTCTTATTACTTAGTCATGTGATGAGGTATTAATATAATTATCTAATTCATAAAAATCCCAAAAGAATACCTATTATTATACTTGTAATACTTATAACAAGTACTGCAGCAGTTTCTTTAGAACCAATGATGCTATTTAATATGAGACGATATTTTATGGAATGTATTGACAAATGAATTAAAGAAAATGGTGGACATATCAAACACTTACTTTGAAAAAATGTTTAATAATATTTAGTTTACCTCTTTCTTTATTTGGTTTGTAAATAAAATGTTTTGATTATGACTTTAATTACTGAATTTATTACAAAACGTAAAATATTTGATGTAAAATCCAATTATTCTGTTATTTAATCAAATCCTATTATTAATTTTATCCTGTTGATATATTTATTTTATTTAATATTTCGTTAACTATTAACTTTATTAAAGGTATTTTATAACAAAATTCAAAAGTATTGATGTAGTTATCTGTTTTTCTTTCATTGTCTGGAGTAATTGCGTTAAATCAGAATTATGCAGTTGATTTGTAAAATGCGATTATCTCGAAGAGTGTAGAGTTTTATAGTTATTAACTAGTATACCTTTTTTTGTTAAAATAATGCATCTTTAACATTTTTTTATCAAAAATACCGATAACTTGTAGAACAAGAAAGTTAAGTGCAAATGTATTCCACGTATGTGGCATATGTGGCGCCGTCTATAAGCTATATCAAAGTATGCATTAAATTATAATTTCTGATATTCAATAGTAACCAGATGTTAATTTTTATATATAAATGTTTACAAACATGAAAGTTATATTAAAAAATAAAATTTTAAATCTCTACTTTAACACTCTGTATCTTTTTTAATAACAATATTTTATTAAAGCAAGTTGGCTTAAATCATAATATTTTAAAGTGTAGAATCTACAGTTTCTTTTTGTACAATTACTTAAGGACCACCCTGTATATGAGGCATTGAGAACCGGAGCGGACCATCCTGTTGAAATAATCAATGGAGAAAACTGAGAATAACAAAAACTGGTATTTTAAAGAATCTTTTGTAGCTTACATAAAAATGTTAAATTTTTTTAGTATGAAGCATTGGCAATAGTAATGGGTATTTTGTAACGGATTGTCCAAGAAAATGTCTTTTTTGTAATTTAAAAAAATAATGTGTGTTGATTTGCTTTGGTATTTACAAAATCTTCCATGCATGTAGAATAGTCCCATTAAAAATAGACATAACTATGGAACAACTTTATTGTTAGTTACCTAAAAATACAAAAGTATATAAATTTAGTCCAAACCATCTCCTCGCAGTGAAATTTCGCCCTGAACAGTATCTAATATAGTATAATACTAAATTTTTGAAGTTGATGAAGATCACTTACACGATATTTAAAATAAATAATACAAGAATTATTTTTTTTATACTAATGCTGTGAATTTTTAACCACTCGACTTTCGTTATATTTGCCGAGACTTTCCTATGTGTGGTATTTTTTTGCAAATTAGCTGTTGAAAAGAAATTTTCGGACCCCATTTCTATTACATGAAAAGGATTTCTTCTTCTCGCCGTGGAAATTTCATTGATCCAATCTTTAGGATAAAAAATGTTGGGGTGATATTTTTTATTTTTCTCGATTAGACCGAAGCCACGGACACATGACATAAAGGAATGTCCACTAACTAAAAAGTTATATTTTATTTCTTCAACTAGAAAGTCATCCGATTTCACCATATGAGTACACAGTAAAGCCATTTTAATATTTCATTTTGACCACCGGAACCATCGGAATACTTTCTTGCTTCTAACATAATTTTTATTATATTGGATAAGACAGGAGCAGACTTACTGAGCTCCTCTAGACGCAACGGACTTATTCCATACATACATCTTCTCTAGACTGTAGATTGTGGACGCCTAGACAATACTTCCACAATTGCCTTTTATAATATGTTGTTCCTGCCGATAACCAGTGTCTTCATTAAAGGCAAAAACAGTGGTGTCATCCTTATGTGTTGTAAGTTTAGAATCTTGTAAATACCATTGATTCTTTTAGCTGTTCTGCTTTTCTCAGGTGAAGCTATTTTTTAAGTTTTTGCTCTTTTTTTCTTTGAAAGTTGTTTTCGTTGGTTTGTATTTGTCTTTCTATATCGCATTTTCTACAAGAATCAACAATCGGAGCATGAAAGTGTAAATCAAACTTTGTATAAAAATCTCAAACAGGATCTTTTGTTGATTTCTTGTAATTATTAAAAAAAATTTGAATTGCCAGAAGATTCAAGATTGTCTGGCGCCTTTTGTGCGCTACTACGGACGCGAACTAGCTTTACACCCCAGTCAAGTCGACAAACCAACCTAGTAACTCCAGACCAAATAGCTACGCACATAGTGTCAACCACTAGGGTACCTCAAAATCGTTTACATACAATTAAAGTTAATAAAGACCTCAAAACCATAAAATCTAGTCTTGTATACGCAACAGAATATTCCAACCCATTTACGCATGAAGAAATATCGCAAGCCCTAAATAAAATGAAAACAGGAAAAGCGCCGGGTTTCGACGCCATTCACGCTGAGTCCCTTAAACATAGCGGCAGATTCACTAGGCAATAGCTGGCAGAATTCTTTTCTGGCATCCTTCAAACGAGAAACGTCCCCCACCAACTCAAAAATGCAAAAATCGTCGCCATTGTAAAACCAGGGAAAAGTAATAATTCACCGAAAAACTACCGCCCCATCGCACTCTTAAGTATGGTGTACAAATTGTTCGAAAGACTGTTGTATAATAGAATCAGCAAAACCATATTCCAACACTTACCAGTGGAACAGGCAGGATTTCGGCCAAACCGTAGCTGCACAGACCCGGTATAACACCCTTTATGTCAAATATTGGTTTGATTTTTCTCAACAGAAATTTTTCAAAAATCTTGAAATGACTGAAAATAAACTAATAGGTCGGTATGAGTTGATATCTTACTGCAGACTTAACATAGCATTGAAGATCATAGTAATTATTTTGTAGCAATCATGGGTTAGTTCTTGAACAACCTAACCTGTAATGAGATCGTATGCCAGCGCCCTATTGGGTTTTATCTCATTTTCTATTATCTCTTTTTACTTCTTTATTGTTAAATTAGTTTCGATATAAAGCTTCAACAAAATAGAGATGAGGTTCTTCTTGTTCTTCAGGTACTACTCTGGTAAATGAACTAAATACTTTAAAATATGTTCTCGAATTGCTCTGTATCTATTCTTGTCCATTTACCTTTGACATTTTTTCTTCTTTTTAACGTGTCCCATTCCTAAGGATATTGGCGATCATCATGGCCCATTTGACTCTATTTGTAGTCGTTCTGAAAAGGTATATTGACGTTTTCCTACTCCATTGTCTCAGATTCTTCAACCAGGATGTGCGTTTTCTCCCTGGTCCTCTTTTGCCTTCCACCTTCCCTTGTATGAACAGCCGCATATATTTGTATTTCTTGTTTTTTAGTATGTGACCAAAGTAGCTCATTTTTTTTTCTTTATAGTGTTGAGTATTTCTTTATCTTTTTTCGTTCTTCTTAGCGTTTCTGTATTTGTTATGTCCAAGATATTTTCCACATTCTTCGATAACACCATATTTAAAAGTTAATGCGTCTTTTCTCTGTCGCCTTTGTAATTGTCCAGGCCTCAACTCCATACAACACGACAGAAAACATGTATCATCTTAATACTCTAGTTCTAATTTCATTGTTGAGTTGAGTTGATTGGTGGCCCATTTCTTTCTCTTGGTTCAATGACCTCAATTTTCTCGTCGTCTTCGAATAGTACTTTTGTGTATTCTTTCCATCTGTTTATTTTATCTGTACTTTCCGTTATTATCTTGTTATTTTTATCCATGATATTTCCGATATCCTTTTTCTTGTATATGCCAGCTGTCTCTTTGATTTTTCGGTGTATGGTAAAACAGTCATGTTGTTTATCTAACCTTCCTATTTCTTCACACTTTTCTGATAAGCACAGTTCCTTAGCTTCTTTGATTTTCTGTTTGATTATTTTATTAATTTTCTGTACTGTAGTTCGTTTTTATTCTTGTGTGCCTTTCTTTCCGTCATCAGTTCTTTTATCTCTTGTGTGATCCATTGTTTATTTTTAGATGATGTGTCTTCTTAAAGTTTTTGTTTTGTGATATTTCTCAAGATCTCCTCCACTTTTCTCCAATTATCTGTTGCTGTTAATTGCTTTTGCCTTTCTACTTCCTGAACATCTTTGTGCACTTGTTCTTTGATTTGTTGGTATATATCAGTTTCTTTTAGTTTTTTAGATGGATTCTCTGTCTTTTTGGCAGTAAATTTTTTAACTTGAGTTTCATGTTTGCTAGAAATAAATTGTGGTATAATCCGACAAGCGAGAGCTGGCGGGTGACCTGCTCGAAAATAGAAAAGGAATTATTCTAAGAGAGATAGGAGAGGTACTTAATCGCGATTATAGGTATATAGTATAGGTACTTAAACGGTTATACACGATGTACACGATGTACATGACTTAAACGGTAAACACTTTTCAATTTCTTCTACGCGCAACCCGCCAGCTCTCGCTTGTCGGGTTATAACTTGTTATATCTGCCCCTGGGTACGCTTTAGCCTATATTATGGCATTTTGGAATATTTGATTTACTATTGTGTAATCTATTTCATTTCTTATTTTAATTTCACCATCACCTCTATCTGTATCTGTAGAGTAGGGAGGGCGAGTTAAGTTTCACAGCACTTAGGCCACAATTGACCCATAGTGCATCCTCCCAGGGAGCTGTCACCCTTAGCTCATTGTCCATCCTGCCATTTCTAGGAAGGTGGACAAGTCACCAGGAGACATCTCACTTATGTGGGCAGGTGTAGGCCAGGACTCGCCGAACGCGTACTCTCGTATTAACGATAACTCTGGGCATTCACATAGGACATGCTCTACAGTTTCGTCTTCTCGTTCACACTTCCTACATAGAGGTGTGTCTACTAGCCCCAGTGTGTGGAGGTGTTTGCTTAGTTGACAATGACCAGTTAAAAAACCAACTGCCAAACGTAGATTTTTCCTGGTCATTCCCAAGTACTTCTTTTATGTTGACTCTTCAAGGTTACTTAGTGTTAACCTGGCAAGTCTACATCCTTTCCCTTCTTCCCATCTTTTTACGGTTTGCGTATGGGAGTGACATTTGACAATTTCCGCGATTGTTGTAGTTGACCAACCAAAAAGATCCCCAGGTCCTAGGAGTCTTAGGCCTGCCGCCTTCCTAGATAATTGGTCAGCAATGCGGTTGCCTTTATTCCTATTGTGTCCTTTAATCCACTTCAGGATGATGGTATTACCATCCGAAGCTTGAGTTAGTGACTCGTGACACTCCATTACTAAACCTGATGTGACACGTGGTCTATTCAAGGTTAGTAGCGCTTGTCTGCTATCTGTGCAGATCATTATAGTTTTCCCTGCTATACCTTTTTGGGTTATCTCTTTTGCGGCTATGGAAATACCAGTTAGTTCTGTCTGAAGTACACTGGCATTTTTGCCCATACCCCACTTTATTCTTAGGTTCAGTGATCTGGAGTATATCCCGCATCCTGAGCCTTCTTTCATTTTGGAGCCATCGGTGTATATGCAATAGGCATTTGCCACGTTTGTCTCCGTACACTGTCTTGTTTCAATTTTGTAGGGTTTGTTAAAGACGAACTTTGGTTCAATTGAGTCGCAGCCTGCCTGTAGTACTGGTAACGCATCCAGCTCTCCCCGCCAGAAACGAGTTCTCAATTGTCCCATTCCTACATCAAGGTTTGCACCAGCTGAGCTCAGTCGCATCATTGTCACTAAAGCCACCTCTTTGACATATATGTCTAGAGGCGTGATGCCAATGATCAACTCCATTGCAGCAGTTGGTGTTGTTTTCATGGCACCTGTTATATTTATGCAAACCATCCGCTGAATATGGTTTCAAGCAATAGCTCCGTAAGTTAGCATTGGCCTAATGACAGCGGTGTAGACCCAGGCGATCACCCTGGGCGTGAGGCCCCAGGTGCGTCCAACCGTTCGTCGACACTGTTCATAGGCAATATATGCTCTTTTAGCTCTACCATCTAGGTGTGAGTTCCATGTTAATTTCTTGTCGAGGGTAATACCAAGGTACTTCACCTCGTCAGAAAAATTTAGACTGTAGTTTAGAATCCTTGGGGGTATTAAGCCCGTGATTCTTCTTTTCTTGGTAAAAAGGACCATCTCTGTTTTCTTAGGATTTATAGATAGTGAGTGTTCCTTGCACCATGTTTCTATTAGTCGAAGAGCAACTTGTGATCTCTCACATAGTGTGTTCTCAAACTTACCGCTTTGCAGGACAGCAATATCGTCTGCATAGGCTATTGTGTAGAAACCGTTGCTGTTGAGTTGGTCAACCAGGGTGTCTAGAACTATGTTCCATAGTAGTGGTGATAGCACCCCTCCCTGTGGACATCCCCTCGTAACCATGCCTCTAACAGAAACGTCTTCTACATTTATGCTTATTGCTCTACTAGAGAGCATACTAAATATCCATTTGCTTATGGCCAGGGGAACATTCCTAACGTTGAGCTGTTGGGTGATAGTTGGGAATGTGGTTTTATCAAACGCTCCCTCAATGTCTATGAATATACCTAGGGTGGATTCTTTATTATCCAACGATCTTTCAATTCTTCCCACTACATGATGCAGTGCAGAATCGGTGGATCTTCCCGAAGTATATGCATGTTGATTTGGGTGAAGTGGGTTATGAACCAGAACTTCATCCCTTATGTACCTCTCGCATAGCCTCTCCATCGTTTTCAACAGAAAGGATGTTAGGCTAATTGGTCGGAAAGCCTTTGGTAGGGTGTAGTCCATCCTACCTGGTTTTGGTATGAAGACCACACGTACCTCTCTCCACTTCTTAGGAATATATCTCAGAACCAAAGAGGCTCTGAATATTTCCACGAGGTGCGGCAGAAGGATATCCAGTCCCCACCGTAGTAGGGCTGGATATATGCCGTCAGGCCCTGGTGATTTGAAAGGGGTGAAGCACGATATAGCCCATTTTACCTTTTCCTCATTAATCATTGTTCTGGCGAGATGCCAGTCGTTTGTTGAGGGTATGATTGTTTCTTCCATCCGGTTTGGTGCTGTTGAGACACTAGAACCGGGAAAGTGTGTTTTCATCAGGACCTCAGCACTTTCGCGAAGGTTGGAAGTTTTGTTCCCATCTTCCTTCGTTAGTATGCCGACATGCCGATGTGGGTCCTTTGAGAGCGCTTTTTGTAGCCTGGAAGCCTGCGGGAAATCTTCGATTTCCTCACAGAAGGTTCTCCAAGCAGCTCTTTGTCTTTGTCTGCAGACTTTTTTAAACTCTCTGAGATTTGATTGATAAGAATCCCAATCCTCTTTGAGTTTGGTGCGTTTCATCACCTCTAGGTGCTTTCCATATATATGTTTTATTATCTTTACAAAACTGAACTAATTTTTTACCTCTTTTATTACGTGATTCCAGTTTTTGTTCTCCTACTACTTTTCCATCTCTTCCTTTTCTACCTTCGAGGTGAAGTCACCTAAAATCAAATTTACTTCTTCTTTTTTAGTTTTATTGAATCTTTTGTTGAAGTCATTGTAGAAGCTGTTTACTTCTTCTTCTGTGCTATCAGCTGTTGGTGCATACACTAAAATAATGTGTATGTTGCACTGTATAGCATTTAATTTCAATAGTTCCATTCTATCCGTTATTGGTATGAACCTATTTTTAAAGGCATTTTTTAAAGGAGGTATATCGTCTTGCGGCCCTTTTAATTTTCTCGTCGCTTTTCATAAACATAAAGAATACTTTGTAGCTTTGAACAGCGTAAGATTTTGTAAATAAGTTTGGATCCCCCTATTTTTTCTTCCTTTAACGGAATAGAAAATTAAAAAAAAAGTATTGATGTCAATAAGTCGCAACTGGCTGATGACGACTCTGCATATCGGATGTGTTCTTTCTCCGTGGCATATCTCCTTCGTAAACAATTCTAATTGGAAGCTACGTCAAGAGAAACTGAGAATTAGAAGATTTAATTGCAACTAATCACAAACAAATTAATTAAATTGGCGATCTCAAACTCCAAATTATTACGATTCAATTTGAGAAGATTACTATTCGGATTCTGTTTCTTTCAACTCCGAATTAATGGACTGGAAAATTGATTATAATATCTGCTTAGAATTGGTAAATCACAAACGAAAGAAGGAGATTAAATTGAAATTACATAAAACTTCTAAAAGAGAGGGAGAGTTCTAATAAAGCATGGCAATTTGTGGAGCTTAATTTTTAAAATAATCATTTTTCTTGTTTCGAAATTTAAATCCTTAATTATCCATATAAGGTAATACCAAAAAATGTGTGTCTTAAGCAGTAACGTCTCACCTCTACTGGAGAAAGTTTTATTTTGTTGTCAAACTACTTAACGCAAATTTTTAACTTTAATAATAAATATATTAAACAATTAATTATTTCAATATAAGGTTGAATATTCGAATAAATGAACTTTGATGGTACACAAGGCAAATATCGAACACAGTATTTAATCAAATCTTGCCCAAGTACTTTCGATCACAAGATCATCTTCAGGGGCATTTCGTCAGTTGTGGCCTATCCAGCAGTAACAGAATGTCATAAATGTAAATTGGGACATAACAAATACACTAAACAAAGACAAACAAACACTTTAAAATTTAAAATTGGAGAAGCTACATTTTATATAGAAGCCGGAGACGTAGCTTCTCCAATTTTAAATTTTAAAGTGTTTGTTTGTCTTTGTTAGGGATCTAGTCTGCCCATCGTGGCGGAGATCTTTCACTCTTCTACCTCTTTTTCTGCTACCAATAGTTTTATGGTCCCCGCTTTTCTGTTTACTTTTTTAATAGCCCGTCTTTTATATAAAGCTCTTCAAAAATTGACAGGTTGGTTCCATATTCTGTCCAGGACACGAGTAGACTACTTCGAAGGCTTCGATCTTACTTCTAACGACTTTTTTAATATTCAATGTTTCAGCTGCGTATACATCAATGAGGAAAATAAGGGTATTGATCAACGTAAGCTTAGTATTTCTTGTTACTGTTTGGCCTTTTCATATTTTAATTAATGTAGCTGTTACGATTCGGGCCATTAATAATCTACGCTTGATTGCTGAGAAGCATTCGCCATTGTATGTTATCAGCGAGCTTAAGTATACAAATCTGTCTACCATTTAGAAATTTATTACTTGGTGTATGTGCAGTAGATTATAATTTGCTCTGTTTACGATCATTATTTTTGTTTTTGTGATATTGATTTGAAGTCTAAATTCTTCGCTTATCCGACTTTGAAGTTCAGTGATGGTGATCATTGCCATAGCATGATGCGTCATGGCGACGCCTGATTTAAAAAATGTATGGTCATACACAATTCTGCACTCTATAGACTCTTATCACTGTTGTCTGACACCGCTCATAATAATACTTCTTAAATAATATATTCGAAACTCAATACACTGATCATATCAATCGTCCATTTTATAGATGGTATAATACCAACATAACAGTTTCAGGAAATGATTTTCTGCTTTTCAATTTTATTTAATTTCAGAAAGATTTAT
The DNA here is from genome assembly GCA_918026665.1 of Diabrotica balteata. Lineage (NCBI taxonomy): Eukaryota > Metazoa > Arthropoda > Insecta > Coleoptera > Chrysomelidae > Diabrotica > Diabrotica balteata. The sequence continues at coordinate 186,759,941 of OU898276.1, forward strand.
ATACCAACATCTAGCATTTTATTATTTTTCTGACAATAAATTGAACGATTCAATCTTAGCAGTCGCTTACGTCTAGTGGAGTCAAATATTTCATTTCTATTTCCTGAATCCATTTTTAAAGTTTTCAATAAAACATTTTACAAATCATTTTTCGTTTAAATTTAGTTTTATGCAAGTAATAATAATAAATTATATTCCTTGAACCGAAGCTTACAGTCAATAAAAAGATAATAAATAAAATTCAATTATGAACATATATTTATGTAAGTCCCTTAAAGATTTTCAATAATTCTGGTTTAGTTGAGCGTGATTTCTGAATTCTGGGAATTGAATATAGCTAATTCTGTAATAAGTAATTAGTGTAATTACTTTTCTGTAATTACTAATTAGTAATAACCAAAAAGATAAAAACAGTGATGTACAAATCTCGGATTTATAGGCAACAAAAATTAAGGAAAAAGGCACCTACATACGCAAACATTTTTATTAAAAAAAGCCAGAAATCTTACATATATACAACATATAGGCAAATAACTAAGAATATATTTCAAATAGGCCTACGACTTAATAGACAAAAATATCAAATATTGCATAGCTTTAACACACTGCAAAAATACATTCGACTAGTAAATCAACAATGGACTCTTTAACAGCAACTATCAGAGTATAAAAATAAGCTCACTGAGAACTTTTCAATAGTCAAAGGATTAAAGCAAGGAGACGGGCTGGCACCGATACTACTCAAACTGACTCTCGAATATATGATGACAGATGAATATAGAAAGAGGTAACCTCTTAACAAACAAATCAATAAAGATTGCCGCATAAATCAATACAGATTGCCGCCCATACCGATAACATTAGCATTATATCTTGCAGTACAAAAGATGCAGCAGACTAGATATTAATATTTTTTCTACTACAATTTTCTTCTCTGACAGATATCGGAGACCAAATTCATCAAGTACTTCTTTTCATTTTAGTATGTTGAAAGCATTCCAGACATCAAACAACAGTAGGATTGCCCACCTGTTATTAACCCCCACCACGTGCAACTCCCGGAAGACTTCCATCAGCGAATCCACTGTGCTCCTGTTGTTTCTGAAACCGTACTGCCTGGGTGACCCTTTAATCACTGTATCTATTCGTCCTCTTAGAAGTCTTTTGAATAATTTACCCATGCACGACAAAAGGCAAACAGGTCGATACTTGTCTTTCCCCTTTGGGAGTAGCACCAGCCTCGAGATCTTCCAGTTTGTCGGAAATTGCTGAGTTTTAAGCAGTGTGTTTATGTGTTATAAAAGCCAAGTCGGCTCCATTCTGCCAATGCGTTTCACTGCTTCTGGTGGTATTCCATTGAGTTCCGGAACCTTTCGTGTGTTTAGGGCACTCAAGGCTTCATTGGGCTCGTCTACTAGGTCAGTAAAAGGTACAGATCGCTTAGCTTCGGTGTCCCACTGCACTCCATGTCAATGGTCGGGTGGAAACAGCCCTCGGGTAACTTCAAGCTTCCTGTCCAGTGGAATCTCATAGAGGGTACAGCTTGAACTAGTTCATTACGATTTTGTACCCCCGACCCCAAACGTCCTCATCCAACTTGTCACACAGTTCTCTTCAATGCCTCTTTTTCTTGGCTCGTATCTCCCTATTCAATTTCTTCTTTCGCGTATTGTATACTGTATCCATTCTGCTAGCTTCTGTAACTTCTCCTCTACCTCTTGCCGTCGTATCTCGTCCTCTGATAACAATGCATTCCTTCTTCTTATTGGCGATCTCTTTGCACCACCAATAAGGCATTTTTCTTTTTTCATCTGCCCCGCTTTTGCAATTTCTCATAGTCTCTCTTATCACTGATCCAAGTCCTTCTGTCGATGGCGGTTGGCATCTTCTCCTCTCTAATCCATCTATAATACTCATCACACGCTAGCCAGTCTGCTCTGCTTCCTGTTTGGTTCGGTAATGACTTCACGTTGGTAGTCTCTACTCCGACCTTCGAAAAGCCAATATAACGGTGTTTTATGGCAGTGTCATCCGGCAGACGGTTCAGTCTCCAATTTTTCTCGCATTATTTTATGTGACACAGGTGAGATCGATATATAAACGAGAATTTATCCTCACGAACGTTGGTTTTCGACCATTATTTAAGACAATTTAATCCAGAGAACCTATACATTTCATAAGCATTTGTCCACGAGCGTCTGTTCTGGAAGAACCCCACTCCGCCGCTTTGGGTTAAAGTCTCCCAGCTCTGCACATTCTCTTCATAATAATTTTACCTCATTCATAATCTCATCTAGTCTACTTTCATAATTCTTCGCTGTACAATTCGGTGAAATGTAGCGCATACCACGTTTACTCCCACCATACATATCGTCACAAATCACTCGTGCATATCAATACCATATACCCTCAGTCTTCTATTAAGTATCCGCACTTCTATCATGACCGGCGACGTATCCACGAAGCTTTCCCTACTGCGTACTAACGTGGGGTTTAGCTTCGCCGTTATCAGGATGTCAATTTCTTTTTCGGTTGCGGAGACCACAGGAGGGTCGTAAGCTAGCCTAGCCGTCCCCACAATTGTTTGCAGCACTCTTAACACACGTTTTCTTTCACGCTTATTCACTATTTTGTCGCTCAGTCAGTAACCTCCTATCCTTCTTCTACCTTCACCTCTCGCTCTTTTTACAATTTCCCTAAATTTGGATACCAAGTGGACGTAGATATATAATCTTCCTCGTCACAATTGGAGCACTTTACCGTGTTACTTTGACACTGCAATTGCACATGGCTCTCCATTCTGCACTTCCAGCACCATCCTCTCGCTTCTCGCTTGCAGTCTTTTGCTAAGTGGTCTTGTGCTTGCCATCCATAGCACCGTGTCACCTTCACCATCTCCTTTACCGCGATGTGTACCATCTCAATCAAGTCTTCTGGGTATGTCCTCATTTAAATCCGCATAACGAATTCTACTTTCTCCCCTGTTCGTCCTTATTTTTCCAACTTCTTCACATGCTTCCCCCCTACCAGCAAATTTGTCCACCGATTCGACGATGTCTTTTTCTGTGGTTAGGCGATCCATGTCCTCCAGCATCAAACCTTCTTTTACTCTTCCACCTTTTGCCATTACTCTTGTTGCTACACTACATCCATATAAAAAATACACTGGAGATCGAAAATATAAAAAAAATTATACTGGATATAAATACTTTATGTAAAAAAATATACTGGAGGTCGAAAATCAGGGTCTACAAAACTATTATCAGATCAATAGTTTATTATGGATGCGAGATATTGGTGATGATGGAAGACACAAAACGAGAGCTGGCAGTGTTCGAAAGAAAAGTCTTAAGAAAGATATTTGGACATATTAGTGAAAATGGAGTATGAGCTCTACCAACTGTTCAAAGAGGCACCGATCTCAAAATTCATTTAACTTTAGAGATTTTGATGAGCTAGTGAGAATGAAGACCAAAAGATTGCCAAAAAGAGCCTTAGCTAGTAATATGTAGGACGTAAGACCAAAAGGAAGGTCACGAAAAAGGTAAGAGAATGGATTGGCAGTGAACGCGCAAAATTTACTAGACAAGAGAACCTGGAGAGAATCGGCGTGGCAAGGTTTTATTTAGGCTGTAGCGAATGTGGAGGGAGAGAGAATACTCTTATTTTTTACAATTGTTTATCTTCCAACCAACATAATACATATATTTAGTAATTTATTTTTTCTTCTAGATCGAGTTTCTTATCAGATCTATAGCATCCATTACTTAGTCACCGTCTTCACGCTACGCTACTAATGTGTAAAGTATTTGAAGTGTAAAGACCAAACCTAATAAATAATAATTATAATTCACCTTTATTAATTCGTAATACATATCATTTGAAGTGACGAAAGTGACATTTTTTGGGACAGGACAAAACGGGACAAAAATGATTTCCAATATTAAAATTCCAGACAACCTGGATTGATAAGCTCCGCTACGTAAACCCGTTAGTTATCTTGTGTACTTAAATAAACAGAGACACCCCCTTGTACGTTCTAATTTATTAGACAACATAGAAATTACTCTAAACATCCTTTCCGAGGATAATTTACTAGCGACGCCAGTGTTTGATTTCGCCCAAGGTAAACATTCCCTCGAATTAAATATTTACTTAGGCTGCCAAGCAATCAGGTGCGCGGCCATTGATACAATAAACACAGATATACTGTCTTAATATTATACAATATAAGGGTTTAGATAAATATGCCACTGAGGATAGCGGCGCGTGGGGCGGCTAAGGGTATGGATATTTTATAGAATGCTTGTGTTGAAAATCAATGGCTAGGGTAAGTAAATATACTATAAACATAAAATACAAAAATATTCAACGAAAGGGAATTTAGCATATTTTCTAAAGTGTAAGACTTATAAATAAAACTGTTGGGTAAATGTACCAAGGCAAAAACTATAGTTTTTATAATGTTTCAGTGACGTAATTGTTCAAAATGGCAAGCAAGCGCCATTTTTGCAAATTATTTTTAAAACGATCGTATGAGAAGTAATATTTCATTCGATAGTTCGTTTGAATCGATTTCCACTACAACCACAACAGATCATTTTAATTATTAATGTAGAAACGCAGAAAACCTTTTGTTGTAGTAAAAGGCACGGTAAACTGCACTGGACTTCTTCATAATCTTTTTAATTACTTACTTTGTTTAGAATATTTTTGCCTTTATTATCAGTTAGAGGTAATTTGTATAAAATGAGCAGAAATTTAAATGGAATTTTAAATATTATTGTTTATTTGGCAAATAATGAATGTATAAATATAATGGTTAACCTGCTGTAGAATTATTTTGTGAATAACATTATAATAATATACTTACTGATTATTTAAATTTATAAATCATCATCATCGTCACTAAATACACTATCTTTATCATTATATAAAGGTATAATCACTGGATTAATTTCATTAATTTTATTTTCCCGGATTCACCACTCTTCTATTAATTTTTCACATTTATTTACAGTTTTGACCCATATTTCTGGAGTTACAGTTTTAAGAGCTTCTTGCCACATTTCTCTAATTGCATCGTCACTGTATCCAGTGCATCCAACGTGATTATCATAATACGTTTTACATATACCCAGATGTGTGCGATGGGATTAGACTGACAGTGATACGGCAGTAACCATAGTACTTGATGTTCATCACTTGATACAATTGGGTCAACTATATAAACTGTTGGCTTTTCATTACGTTTTCAGTAACTCTACTTTCAAGGCGTATTCCGGAAAATTGATTATTTTTAACTAACCAATTTTTTTTGCTCGGTACGTTTTACAACTGTTTTTTTGTTTCTCCAAAATTATGGGTTGGTAAGGTGCATTATCTAAAACTATAACTGATGGTTCACTCAGATTAGGTAACAGTTTCTCCTCAATACATTTAAGAAACATATCTGCATGCATGTTTTCATAGTAATCAGCAGATTTTGATCTTAAAGAAAAAATCAAATCTGCGTTTTCTATGAAGCCTTCCCCTCTTGCATGAAGAATTCTGTTAACTGAAGGAGGCGTGAAACGGGCAGATATATAAAAAGCCACACTAAAAGTGGGAAAAGAGTTCCTAAGCGAAGAAGAGAAAATCACTAAAAAAGACTGGATGACACCGGAAATACATAGTTGAGCTAATAACTGAAAAAAGAAAATACAAAAATAAAGATAAAAATAAATATAAAAGCAAGAATAAAATCAAATATGAAATCAGAAAGGCTAAGGAGGAATGGATGAACTAGGAATGCCAAGAACTGGAAGAACTCAGCAACAAACATGACACCTCAAACTTACATAAAAAATAAAAGTACTTACAGGCAATACCAGACAAAGAAGAATACTCATAACAAGGGATAATAATGAACGAATACTTACTGAAGAGAGCAAAAGAAAGGAAGTATGGGAACAATATATAATCTATCTGTTTCATGACGAGATGGAAATGAACAAGATATAGGTGAAGAAGAACAATACCTACAAATTTTCCCCTTAGAATACAGAATGCAGAACAAGGAAAAGCACCGGGTCCTAATCAAATTCCAGTTGAACTGTTAAAAGCCTTATGACGGTAATATAAAGAGACTCACCCGAATTCTCAACCATCCCTTAGGAATGGCTTAAATCGATATTTTTACCTATACCAAAAAACAACAATCCCAAATCATGTTATGACTATAGATTGATAAGTCTAATGTGCCATCCTTTAAAGATTCTTTTAAAAATTGTTCAAAACCGAATTTATAAGAAATGTGAGGAGCAGATAAGGATCTGACCTCTTTAGAGCAGCGGCGTCGAAAGTACGAATTGCCATGATGGTTGTCAACCTTCTTAGAGGGGATGGCACATAAAGAAAAAGAAGAGGAGCAGATAGATCAAATGCAGTATGGCTTCAGAGGAGGCATGGGTACAAGAGACGCTTTATTTGCGTTGACGGTACGCCTGCAGAAATGTCGGGAATACAACAAGAGTGGATATGTATGCTTCATAAATTTTAGAAAAGCCTCTGACCGAGTGCAGCATATGAAGTTAATCATCATCATCAATCAGCCAATCGCGTCCACTGCTGGACATAGGCCCTCAGTTCTTTCCAGTGTTCTCTACACTGGGCCGCTTGTAGCCAGTTTCCCGATACACGTTTTATATCATCGGTCCATCTAGTCGGTGGTCGTCCTCGGCTTCTTTTATAGTTTCTGGGCCTCCATTCCATAATACGTCTTGTCCACCGTCCATGTACTCTGGCTAAGTGCCCTGCCCAGTTCCACTTAAGTGACGTGGTTATTTCGATGACGTCTTGAACTCCTGATCTTTGCCTAATTTGTTGGTTTGTTATGGGGTCTCGAAGGCTCACGTTCAGCATTACACGTTCCATGGCTTGTTGTGTAACTCTGAGTTTATTCGCAGATTTTTGCGTGAGTGTTAAAATCTCTGCTGCATAAGTTTGTACATGTAAAACACATTGGTTATAAACCTTTCGCTTGAGACACATGGGAATTGAACTTTTTAGAATATGGCTTAATTTGCCAAATGCTGCCCAAGTTAGGCCTATTCGCCTCTGTATTTCATGTGTTTGATTGTTTCTACTTATTTTGATTTCGTCTCCTAGATATTTGTAAGTGTCTGTTTGTTGTATGGTATTATTGTCAATAGTTATATTTCCACTCATTACGAGATTTGTTATCAGTTTAGTTTTCTTAAAGTTTATCTTTAATTCTGCTCTTTCAGACAGACTTTTAAGCGAATGCATCTTAGAAACTGTATCTTGTAAATAATCTGCGATTAATACAACATCATCTGCAAATCTTAGGTGATTTAATCTTTCTCCATCTATATTGATGCCCATATCTTTCCATTGAGTGCTCTTAAATATTGACTCTAGAGCTGCCGTGAACAATTTTGGTGAAATATTGTCTCCTTGTCTAACTCCTCGACCTAAGCTGAATTTTTCTGTGTCTTCGTGTAGTTGTATACTTGATGTAGCGTTCTCGTAGATGTTTTTGAAGATGTTAGATGTAGATGAAGTTAATGAATTAAAATGAATTAAATGAATTAATGAATTAAAAAACATCAATTTAGACAAGAAAAACATTGAGTTTATTAAGGCCATATATTGGAACCATAAAGCAGTAGTAAAGGTGACCGATATGGAAACAACTAATATACCGATTGCGACAGGGGTCAGGCAAGGATGCGTCTTGTCTCCGACGTTTTTCAACGTGTACTCACAGGTCATATTCAGAAAAGCCTTATGGGAATGAAAAGAGGGAATAAGAATTGGTGGAGAATTCGTAAACACCATGAGATTTGCAGATGACACGGTAATTATGGATGAGAGTATAGTAAAACTACAAACTTTACTAGATGCATTAAATAGTGAATCAAATGAGACTTGACATCAACACTGGTAAGACCAAATTTGTGAGTGTATCAAGGAGTCCAATAAATAATGAACAACTAACTCTTGGTGGACAGCAAATAGAAAGGGTGACAAAATATAAATATCTGGGAGATTACACCAACACAGAATTAGATCAAGACCAAGAGATCAGGGTACGAATAAAAATGGCAAGGGCAGCGATCTTAAAATTCAACCAATTGTTCTGTGACAAAAATCTGAATACTGCGCCGAGACTGAGGTTTGTTAAATGTTACGTCTGGTCCCCACTATTGTACGGGGTAGAAACATGGGCGTTAAAAGCGCAAATAGTTAAGAAGCTTGAATCCTTTGAACTTTGAATATACCGGAGAATGTTGAGAATTCCATGGACTGCCAGGGTCACCAATGAGGAAGTGCTGAGAAGGATGGGTCGAGACAAAAAATTGTTGAGAACAATAAAAGTACGCAAGACTGCATACCTTGGACACATACTGAGGAATGATCAACATAGTCTTCTGCAGGTCATCATGGAGGGTAAAGACGGTGGCAAAAATGGAATAGGTAGAAAGAGGAAGTCATGGCTGCGAAGTATTCGAGACTGGACAAACATGACTGTAGACGAATTATTCCATGTTGCAAAAGACAGAGAAACTTTTAGAAATGTGGTCGCCAACTTCCGTTAATGGCGACGGCATAGGAAGAAGAAGATATTCTCTTAAAAATTTTAAGTTTTTTGTGAACGACACTTATTCTTTTGAATTTAAATCCTACGTCTCTCAACACTTTCCAAAGGTTAGTCCTCTTAATTTCAGAAACTTGTCTTTCTCTTCTTTTTGCCAGTGAAGTATCTAAACTGACCTGTTGATTGTTGTCACGCATTCGATACAAAATATTGCGAATTTCAAATTTTTCTCCATCAGGTAAGTCAATGCTCCTAGAATGTTTACGAATTGTTTTCTTGTCTTCGTCATACTTAGACATAGAAAATCTTCTTGAGAATCTCTGACAGTTTCATTACAGTTTTTATCTTACTTTTACTTATCCCGTGTGTCACAAACGCGTTGATTTATACATAATGACTTAAAAAGTTTCACTATTGTCTCTTTCCATGGTAAAGTATTTATGCACATTTGCGATTAATTCATCAAAAGCTAACTTACGTCTACACATGATGATCACTTGAAACTACACGTTTGATTTTTAATATACTTAGTTTAGATTAATACGAGGGAAACTTTCTAACTGTTGTGCTTGAGAGGTAAAATATAATATAACCGCTCACAAAGTTCTTAATAACATTAAGCAAATTAGTCTAATGATCATTAGAAATGCCGATTGTAGTTTAATTATGTTTCATACTAACACGAAATGAATGATACCATGATAAAATAGAAGGTAAAAAGTAAGAAAAGTAGTGATTCTGATCGGCTGCATTAGTTTGTATAGTTTATTCTTATTCAATAAATCGGATTCGTATGAGCCGAGGTTATTCAGTTAACTAACCCCGACTGAATTTGATTCAGATGAACCTAATTATCTTCCCCGTTAAAACCAATTTGTTAAATAACTTCTGAATAGTAACTCCAAAATTCAAAATCCAACTAATTCGTGATCACCATATCGAGCAATTGGCAATCCTATCGAGTCGGCATAGAACAAATATATGTTATGGAAATTGCGGCCTAGATTAGACATCCGGATTTGCATTGATTTAATAACTTGTTGCCCTCAGATGGATCAGCCGACTCTTCCGATACTGTCGAGATAGTTTTTGGCTGAAGTTTACGTACTCCCACGCGCCATGAGACAGATTAGAGAGAAATTAGATTGTAGAAATTTGCGGTGTTAAGACTTTGCTGCTTTTAGAACGGTAAATAACAAAGTTTTAAATGAGAATGCCGAAGCTTTGTTTTGGTATTATTAGATAAATTTGTTTATAAACCGAAGTTTTGCTGTAATAACTATATAACACACTTGAGATTATATATAAGAGTATATATACAGGGTGATTGATTAGTGTGAGAAAGCTCAGTAGATCTGTTATAGTAAAAATTACAAAAAAAAGTTATTTACAAAAAATGAAGGCAGCTTTAAACCACATTTTAAAATTAGTCCACAAGATGGTCTTATGTTTTTTTTTTGTTAATGGAACATCCGGTATTTTATTTTAAATTTGAAATCTGCTTCACTTCCTCATCACAACAATGTAAAGTTTTATTATGTTATACCGGGTATTTAGAAAGTTATAACTAATATTACCTGAAAATCGTATCAAGTTTAACTCCCTGTATAATTAAAAAGAGTATGGGAACATTGATCTATTGCAACCATAGTTTTTTAAAAATTGTTAAAAATTATAAAATATATTCATTTTCATAATATTCGTTAAATCAAATACAGGGTAAGTCAAAATGTAAGTACATTATTTTCTTGGTAATTTTAAATACAACACCCGGTATTTTATATAACTATCGAAAAGTACTAATATCGTACTTCCAATTTTGTGAAGTACTCCCTATACCTAAAGTAGTTAGTTTTCTAGATATTCTGATTTTTCCATCAAAGTATAAATTTGGTAGATATTTTAACATTGTTCTGAAGCTATTTTCTTGTGGCATTGTAAATTAATTACTATTTATAACTGGGAATAAGCCACATTAAAGATAAAAATACATTTATTGACGTTTCAATTTCCAATTCGGAAATCGTTCTCAAAATACAAAAATACAATTTTTGTATTTTGAGAACGATTTCCGAATTGGAAATTGAAACGTCAATAAATGTATTTTTATCTTTAATGTGGCTTATTCCCAGTTATAAATAGTAATTAAGATATTTTAACGTTTACCAATAATTATTGAGAGTTTGGCCATGATTGATTTGTCAGAAATTGACAGTGTGACATTATTGTTTATTAATTCAGTATTGTGGTACACCGTAAATTAGCAACAATTATTATTTAGTAATTCAGTAATTAATTCAATTTAAATTAGCAATAATGAATTTTACTACTGATGAAATTGGATATTGGGGGAATGCAATAAAAATTCATTACTATCAGCTAGAATTTATCAAGAACGGTTTCCAGATAGGTGGCAACGACAAGATACATTTGAAAAATTGAAAGATCGATTTAACCGCACTGGTTCAGTGAATTACGAAAAACATGAACGAACAAAAACTAGTGTGACAGAGGAAAACGAAATGAGTGTGTTGATGGCAGTTCCAGAAAACCCACTCACAGGTATAAGGAGTATTACCAATGAACAAGAACTTAGTTACTACTCTGTTCAAATCTTTCTATCTAAAAACAAGATGCACCCTTATCATATTCAAAAGCACCAATAATTAATTAATGATGATTTTCAGAAACGAATAGTATTTTGTGAATGGGCCTTAGAAAAAATTAATGAGCATAGAGATTTTTTTGATTATGTCCTATTTGGTGATGAAGCTACATTCCATCGAAACTGTACTGTTAATAGGCATACCTTTCACTACTATTCAACAAGCAATCCATACCACATAGTAACACATAGTCAAACAAGATGGTCTCTAAATGTGTGGGGAGGTATCTTCGGTAACCATGTAGTAGTAACATATTTTTTTGAAGATAACTTAAATGGTGAGATTTATTTAGATTTTATCGTAATTCAGTTATCGATATTATTAAAAGAAGTTATTAGTACGTGGTAAACTTCATCATTTTGATGAAAGATGGATTGGAAGGGATGGACCGGTAAGGTGGCCCCCAAGGTCACCAGAATTCAATAAAATGGACTCATTTTTTTGGGGTTACGTTAAGAACGAAGTATATAAAATACCTCCAACAATAAGGGATGATATGAAAATTAGAATTCGAATTGCATTTCAAAATATTTCTTTACAAATGCTTAGTGTTGTAAGCAACTCTTTCAATGACCGCTTTCAAGTATGCATAGATGTTTTAGGAGGTCATTTTGAAAACGTTACTTAAATAAGATAAGTTAAAATTACTGTTGTTTTTTATTTTTCTATGTGTTGTTATTTTTTTTTAATTCTCCGTCGGTTATTTTTTATTGGAAATAAATTGTTTTCTTTTTGTGTCGTTATTTCGTTACTGAACTAATAAACAATAATATCAAACTATCAGTTTCTGACAAATCAATCATGGCCAACACACAATTATTGATAAACGTTAAAATATCTACCAAATTAATACTTTAATGGAAAAATAAGAATATCTAGAAAACTAATGTTTTTATTATAATAGATCTACTGAGCTTCCTCACACTAATCAATCACCCTGTATACAGGGTGGTCTTAAAGTAAATGTATGTTGTGATTTTAATAAAGTATTAACTAACAAAACATAATTATTTATTAACTTATAAAACGGTTTAACATAATTTCATTAATTAGAGCAACCTGCACATTTGGATCTATTCATCCACATGACATAACCTCACCCAAGCCTGTCCAATCTTTTCGAAGTTTCTACTATTTCGATGGGCAATAAAAGCAGAAGGAGAAATTCTATTAAAATCAGTAAGCGAACTGTATAATAAATGCTTACATGCAGGTACGATTCCAAAAGACTGGAACAATGCAGTAATAGTCGTGTTACACAAAAAGGCGATATTACTAAATAAGAAAATTATAGACCCATCAGCCTCTTGACACATGTGTACAAACTTCTTATGAAAATCTTAACAGAAAGACTAACACCTAAACTTGATTTTTGTCAGCCCAAAGAACAGGCAGGCTTCAGGGCAGGATATGGTACAAATGACTATTTGCATACCATAAAGATCTTAATAGAAAAGTGCATTGAGTACAACATACCACTAGTTCTTGCATTTGTCGATTACGAGAAGGCTTTTGATTCTGTAGAGCTTGAAACAATACTGAAAGCCCTAAATCAAAGCCAAATAGATTACAGGTACACGACACTAATCAAAAACATCTACAACAACGCTATATCAAGTATACGACTACACGAAGATACAGAAAAATTGAGCTTAGGTCGAGGAGTTGGACAAAGAGACAATATTTCACCAAAATTGTTCACGGCAGCTCTAGACTCATTATTTAAGAACACTCAATGGTAAGATATGGGCATTAATATAGATAGAGAAAGATTAAATCATCTAGGTTTGCAGATTATGTTGTATTAATCGCAGATAACTTACAGGATACAGTTTCTATGATACATTCGCTTAAAGGTCTTTCTGAAAGAGCAGGATTAAAGATAAACTTTGAGAAAACCAAACTTGTGACAAATCTCGTAATAAGTGAAAATATAACTATTGACAATAATACCCTACAACAAACAGACATAAATATCTGGGACTCGGGATCAAAATAATCACAGACAATCAAACGCATAAAATACAGAGGCGAATAGACCTGACATGGGCAGCATTTGGCAAATTAAGCCATATTCTATTCAATTCCCATGTGTCCAAACTTCAAGATAGTTGAATTTTACAAATCAGCTGCATCATAATTCTTAGTTGTGATATTTGTGCGTTAATGAATACTTATAAATAAGCATAACTCATAGTTTATTTTTATTAAAACAGCTTAAAAATGATTATGTAACACCTCAAAAATGCTTTGTTAGGGCAGCAACAAAGAAGTGGTATATCGACGAAGGAGGGGTTAAGATTTTGTTAAAAGTGTATCTTATCAAGGCTAAAGAGAGAGATAATGTGTAAAAGTGGCATATAAGACCAGTAGGGATTCAGAAAAGGAAAATCTGCTGTAGACGTTATAAGTAGGATAAAGAGGAAAATATGTATTTGTAAAGGTAAATGGATAGTAGCTTTCTTTCTCGATATAAGAAATTATTTTAATAGTGCTAGCTAGAAAGTTATCTTAGATTTATGGGCGATCTGGAAATATTTAACTATCTGCAAAACATAGTCAGAGACTACCTCACAGGTAGATACATCAACACTGTTAGAGGTAGTTCTACGATGACCATGGCAGAGGTGCCGCAGTGCTTTGTCCTGGGGCTATTGTTTTGGAATGTTCGGTATAACGAGATTTTTAAGACCAACCTGGGTATTAGTGTACAGGCAATAGCATATGCGGATGACCTGGTGGTACTGATGGAGCAGAATGAACACTAGTCAATCATGCATTGAGGAAACCCAGCCTTCAACAAAGTAAAGATGTGTATAGGCAGCTAGGACTTCATGTTAGTGGCCGAGTAAAAAAACTATGATTCTCAAGATCCGAGGGCCAGAGACATGTAGTTTTTTTCTAGGGGAAGAAAGGATCTTACCTACCAAAGAAGTAAAGAACATAGAAGTAGTCCTAGTTAAAAACGTCGTCCGCCAGACAGAGAGGACGATTTTGGTGCTATCAAGGATTATTCCCAACGGAGGACCAGGAATTGCCAAAAGGAAAATTTTAATGAAAGTGGTTGACTCTATTGTACTCTGCGTGACACCAATATGACAACAAGTGATTTACGTTAAGAAATATAGGAGGATGCTAGAGAAAGCCCAAAAAGCCCTACTAAGGGTAGCACGTGTATACAGAACAACATCAACGATAGCCATACAAGTGATCGCTGTTATGTTATCCATCCACCTGATTGTAAAGAAAAAGGCGTAAACTTACAAAGAGGAAGGGCAAAAGAAAAAACTAGCTAGGAAAAGCAGTTTAACGAAGTGGCAGAAACAATTAACAAATGAGCATAAGCCGGGCTGAACGAGAATATAAATTCCTTCTTCTTCTTCTTTGTGTGTCGTGCTTGCATTCAAGCGTTGGCTATCGTCATATTGACAAGCTGATGAAATGATTCTCGGCCGGCAGCTAGATGAAACAGTTCCTCGATCGTTCGAACTGTTCATTGTCTAATGTTACGCAGCCAGGACAGTTGTTTTCTTCCGACCCAACGTTTTCCCTCGATTTTGCCCTGAATGATTAACCGGAGTAAGCGACATTTAGGTCATCTCATTATATGACCGAAGTATTGGACCTTTCTCATTTTGATGATGTTGATCAATTCTCGCTCTTTGTGCACGGTCTCTAGCACACGTTCGTTAGATATGAATATGAACTTCAAAAATCGCTAAATATTTGAATTGGGCTGACAGATATAGTAGTTAGTTTTTCCCACAGTTCATATCAGATCACGGCTTCTTTAGGACCTACTTGGAAAAGATAGGGAAGGTTACGGATAAAAAATGCACATGCTGTAGAGTGGCTGATACAGCCAAGTACTGTGTTTTCGAGTACAAAATATGCAACAAGGACAGGAACAAATCACATAGGAGGGTAGGTAGGGTAAGTGAAAATACCATAATGTAGGTAGCAATGAGGGGACAGACTGTACACAAGGAAATAGTGGAGGCAGTAACTTAAATTGTTAGATATATTAGAAAAAAATCTACAGTAACGATAAGAGAGAAATAGTGTAAGAGATAGAGAGGTAACTAGAATACGGGCAATTCATCTAATCCTCTGATCTAGAAAGGACCTACTGCATGAGTAGTCTGGATGAGGGGATGAACTTAAGTTAGTAGGCAGGGAGCTATGAGTGTACCTGTAAACATGACTTCTTTGAAAGAACTGCGTTCGGATTAGCTCTTATACTCTGCCTCTAACAAGCGCCAGGTCATCCTTATTGGTATATATCCTGGTATGGTATTTAGAATATTTACCACATCCTTCCCATTAAAAATACCTTACGTATAAAAAAAATTAAATTAGTTGAACTAGAAGCAAAGAAAAACAAATAGATATCAATAAATGATATATAATAAACAAACTTAGAGTGAAAAGCAAAAGAATTCAGTTCATCTAGACAATCTTAAGAAACATCCTCGAATAAGAGGATATATATGCAACCTCTAGCTTTAGTATATAATTTTCAATTTTGATTTCTATTTTCATTGTAATATTTACACCCCAATTTCTATAAAACTATTCTTGCGAGAAAGCTCGGTAGAAATAAGGTAAATGTTAGCTTAGACTTTCAATTGCTCCACATTTACATTTTAAAGGTAATCCTTCCCATTTTAATGCCCGATAGATGGAAATAAAATTTAAATGGAATCGGAAAACTAGCACCGGAAATGTCTGATTGGCTGTCGCAATACTCGAGAACAAAGACTCAATTATACGATTAGAATAATTCCGCGAATAAAGTATGTATTATAGAAGTGGAAGGGATCGGAATGAACCGATTCATCAGTAACGGTTTCGGAATGGGAACCTATACAGAAAAAAATAAAATTATACAAATTGCTACTTTCAATTGCTAATTCAATTGTCTTTATAAACAAAATAAAAATAACAAATAATCCTTTAAAAACTACTTCTCGTCTTTAATTAATACCTTGTATTACCTTCACGAGCCTGTATAACGGTGGTTCTTCTGGGCATACTGTTAATTAAATTTAAAACTCCTTTCTGTAAAATTGCTTTCCATTCTTCTAAATTAGTAATATCAACCTTATTTCAGTATTTTTTGACAATGTGGGTGACATTAGGGTGTGCATTTTCATGCGCAGTGTGAAGTTTTCTCCAATAAATGATACATATGAGAGAACATATTGATGCTAGTATCTTATTTTTGTACCTATAACTGGTCAGAGATCCCCTAGATAACGTACAATCCTGTATGCGCCTCCAAAGATATATACCAGCTTACACCATAACTGAATCTTCTTGAAAACTTAATCTATTGCTTAAAGTGTACTCGGCATATCGTTTACCATTTCTTCTTACAGATTATTTCGCGACCATCCGATAAATGTAGACAAAATCTGGACTCATTGGTAAACATTACATTTCTCCAGTTTTCCAGCCGTGAATTGCATTTCAATCGCGATCTTCCTTCTTCTCTTCTTAGAGTGTCGTCTTTCTACGGAGGTTGGCAATTATAATGGCTATTTTTATTTTAAAACTTGCTGCTCTAACCAAATCAATCGATCTGCATTGATACCAATCACGTAGATTCTTTAACCATGAGTTCTGCCTTCGGCCAACAGATCTTCTTCTTTGAATCTTGCCCTGTATTATGAGTCCCAAAATTTCATATTTTGGACCCCTCATCACGTGGCTTAGGTATTCCAGTTTTGCCATTTTTGAGGCATCTTCTGTGGATGCGATCTGGGCCAGGAGATGTGTTTTTACCTAAGTTATACATCTGCCTGACGGTGTCCTCAGTCAAAGGTGCCATCATTGGGTGAGGATGTGGTCCATCATGTGCCTGAGGATAATAGAATATATCTTCCACTCCTCATTCGGCGGCTCTTTTGAATCTTTCGCAGAAGTTGGGGCTGTTAGGGAAAATGAGGGTGGCCTGTAATGTATTTTTGAAAGCTTTGGCCTTATTTTGTGGATTATTTAGTATGCCGTTATTTACCCCTCATTATAAATAACGGCATACTAGACAAACCAGTAATATAAAGGCTACTGGAAACGGCAGAGATGGGAGTATTGAACATAATTACAGAAAATACGCTGAGAGATCCAAAGAAAAGTGAAGACATTAGAAGAAAACGTAACGAGTATATATTCAGGGATTCTACAGTATTCACGGCCTTCCCTAGCTCAACCGTTTCCATCTCTTATTGTTGACCAATTATTCCTCGTTTTGGTCTCTCTTACTCATGGCTTCGTCTACTTCGTTTCTCCAGGATCTTCGGGGTCGTCCTCTTTTCCTCCTTCCTATGGAGCTCCATTCGGTTATTCTCTTTATCCATCTGCTGTCGCTAGTTCTTCTTGCATGTAAAGCTTCTTACAGAAAATGTAACGTACAGTGTATAAATGAATGGAGGAGACCCGTGTCGTCAAAATGGCAAGAGATAAGTCACCAATCGGCAGAAGAAATATGGGACGACCGTGCAAAAGATGGAGTATGGAGATAGAGTAAACCTTCTATAGAGGTATTAATCCGACAATAAACAAGCAGAATTGCTTATAAAGAGAAAGAAGAAGAAGAAAGAAGATTAACCTTCATATATTTCGAGAAGTCATTTGATTATATAGATCCCAAGGTAAGTATAGAAGCTTTGACTAACCAAGGCATTGACAAACCGTACATAAACACTTTATCATACGTTTTTTTTACATAAAAGAAATCCAGTGAAGTAAGGTCTAGCGACCTAGTTGGTTATTATGTTAAGACCCTGTTTCAAATCGATTGATTTTAAAATATTTCGTTTAAATAATTACTAATGGTCGCATCATATTGAGTATCTAGCTCCGTCTTGTTGATACCACAAAGCTTCATTTGGGATGTTTGGATAGCTAAATATTTTTCACCAGGGAGATTTTCGTGTACGAAAATTGAACCGATAATTGTTAGGTCAATAATTCTTGCCCATACATTAATCTTTTAAGATAATTGGGAAGGGGCTTTCGTTATTTTCTGAGATTTTTTCGTACCCAATATCGACAGTTTTTTTTTTATTTATGGTGCCATTTATATCAAATGAGGATACGTCTTAAACAATGATATTGTAAACAAAAAACGAATATTTATTAAATCACTGCAATATTTTTTCGCACAACATTCCAATCCTCTATCTGAGTCATATCCGTTTAATACTTGCAATAAATTTATTTTGTAAGGATGCCATTTGCTTTTTATGTACTTATGGAGGCTAATGTTCTAGAGCTGACATGTACATTCTAGTTGTTAATTTTTTGTGGTACTCTTCGTCGCCCAAAAACACGATTTGTAATATTTTCAAATTAACTTAATTTTTAATTGTTTGTTACTGATTAGGTATATAAATATTTTGTTGTAAGATACAATACTTTTAACAATAAATACACCTACATTTTAAAAACTAAATATATGCCTTCCTGATACAGAAAAATCGATTTTTTGCAAAGAGTCAATACGAATAAAACCGAATCAATAAAAGTAACTCATTCAGAGCTCTAGTATAAAGCTGGAATAAAATTTGGTTGATTATTCTTTGAAAAGCAGCTTCAGAACAGGAATAATGAAGTCGTTTAAATGTATAACCGAGTTTTAACATAATTACTGTGGATAAGTTAAATTGTGTCTCTTGATTTGCTTTAACAATATTATGTGTATTCAAGTTTTAATAAAATACACTACATTTACTGACAACTGTTTTATATATGGACTTTTTCAGCGTAAAATAGGTTCATCAAAAGTTTTTAATTTTGTGTCTGCTTAATGTTTTTTTATTTGTTGCTCTTTATCTTCTTTTTTAAATGCTTTCTGAAGTTGTCAAGTGTACTGAAGAACATTAAGATATATCAAGTAATAAAAAAATCATAAATTTAAATCTAAGTCTCAATTTGCAATTCTGCGTCTTTTGCAGAATTTAATTAATTGTTCAATATTTTATTTTAAACAACATTTATAATTTTAAAACGGTACTGCAACAAAAGAAAAACGAATTAAATACTGAACGGCATTAATAAACGTAATTTAAACAGTTGTCTATCTGGCAGTTTTTTTTTTCTGAATAACTGCTCATAATCTGTCAAAAAAATTATAGTCAAATGATAGTTATCTTTAAAAACTCATTTTGAAATGATATAGTAACAGTATGTAATAATAAATTTTTATCATATGGCGCTCAACGTGGGGTTGCAAAGCTGTACTGATTTTTAAAGTTACTTATCTGGGAAGTTTTTTTTGTTTTAGTAAGTGTGAATTTATAAAAAACTTATGTTTTTAGTAAATATATATATATATATATATATATATATATATATATGTTTTTAGTAAATATATATATATATATATATATATATATATATATATATATATATATATATGTTTTTAGTAAATATATATATATATATATATATATATATATATATATATATATATATATATATATATAATATATATATATATATATATATATATATATATATATGGTTCTTGAACTCCTAAGTGGAGTATAGAGCTTCAGTGAAAACGAGCCATCGGGTTCTATTTTGCACTAAGGCCTTCACCTCATTCCAAGACTTTTCTTGGCCTCTTATCTCATCCATGATGGATCTTCTCCAAGTTTGTACTAAGCGACCTCTTTTTCTTTTCCCTTGGGGATTCCACTCTGGGGCAGTCTTTCCGATACTTCACCTATTTTTTCGGAGTTTGTGACCGATCCAACCCCACTTTCTGGACTTAATTTCATTTTGTAACCTCTTTTGTTCGGTCAGGTGTAGCAGATCTTCATTTCTGATGGTGTTAGGCCACTGATGGTATATACGGACAATTTTTCGTAGACATTTGTTAACAAAGACCTGCAGTTTGTCTGTGAGGGTGTTTGTCACTTTCCAGGTTTCACATCCATAGAGTAGAACAGACATGACATTTGATCGGAATATTCAGATCTTTGTCCTTGCAGTATACCCACCATATCTCCAAACAGGGTTGGCGTGCTAAAAAGCTTGTTGGTCTTTTCGTATCCTCATACGAATATCGTCTTTTGTACCTCCGTTTCCTATTATGACACTTCCAAGATACGTAAAGTTTTCCACATTTTCAATCTGCATATTGTCGTTAGTAAATAGCGTGTTGTTCTTTGTATTTATTCTCATGGACTTGGTTTTACTAATATTGATTTTCAAACCTATTTTATTGGCTACAGTAGAAAGTGTTTCCAATTGGTAAGCTAGATCTTGGAATCTTTGACCTAATAGGCAGATATCGTCCGCGTATTCTAGATTGCCTAGGCGTGTGGTTAACGTCCATTGTATCCCTCTTGTGTCGGAGTCTAATTTGGAGAGAACATAGTCTATAGTTATGTTAAAAAGTAACGGAGAAAGCACGCATCCCTGTCTAACTCCAGTAAGTACGTCGAATTCGTCACAGTTGATACCATTGTGTGTCATGCTGCATATCGCATCAGTATATAGTGACTTTATAATAGAAATTATTTTTTGCGATATGTTTCTTAGCTCTAAAATTTTTCATACAGCAGCATGAGACAAGCTGTCAAAGGCACGTTCGAAATCAATAAAAATCATGTATAGGGGTGTGTTCCATTCAACCGATTATTCCATTATTACTCTTACAGTATTGTTGTGGTTTATGCAGTTGGATTCTAGTCTAAAGCCGGCTTGATTAGCTCGAAACTCAACTTTGTTTGTTAATCTTTTCAGTATGATGGTCGTGAAAATTTTATTTATGACCGTAAGCAAGGTTATTCCTCTCCAATTTTTGCACAGTGTGAGGTTGCCTTTTTTGGAAGCTTGATAATGTTACCTTTTTTCCAGCCTGCTGGAATGTGGTTTGTTTCCCATACCTCTCGGATTATGGGGAGCAAAAGTTCAGCAGTTAGATGCGGATCAGCTTTAAGTATTTCAGCAGCAATGTTATCGATTCCCGGTGACTTGTTTCTCAGAGATTTGATAGCTGTCATGATCTCCGCTTTGAAGGGGGCCTCGCAAGAAATATGCAAGTCTATATTCTGCGGGTTTTCGACAATTTCATCTACGTTATCTCTGGGAATACCTAGCATCTCCTGAAAATGCTCTTTCCATCTCTCTACTTGGTCATCTGTTGTAGTAAGTAATTCGCCTGTCTTGGATCTTACAATGTTTAAACAGTTGGACCCATTTTTTGTTAGTCGTCTAGTAATTTGGTAAAGCTCCCTAGTTCTATTGTGTTGTGCAGAGCTGTTTCTGCTAGTTTTACTAGTTCCTCGGCTTACCTTCTTTTGTCCCTTCTTGCTTTTCCTTTAACTGATTTATTTATTGTTTGATATTCCTGTTGTCGGTGTGCTCTTCTTTCTACAGTTCTTGCTTGCAGGATATCTTTTTTTCGTTGTTTTCTTTCCTCTATAAGATTCCATGTTTAATCTGATATCCATTTTTTTCTATCTTTCTCTTTTTTACCTTGTTTGTTTTCAGCTATTTCTGTCAAAACAACTGCGAAATCTTCCAATATGTTATGAAATATACATAATATTTCATATTTATCAATAAAATAGCTGACGAAATAACTGCGTTAGTGCTAACAATTTAAGATTTCCATTTAGGTGGTTAGCTTAGAAAAAATGGGGCACATTATGTAAAAAATGGTTACTACATTTTCGCTAATTAACTGTCTGTCTACAATAATTTGCATTGTTTTAGGAACAATGCAGTAGGATTTGAGGAGAAAACTAATAATAATGCCAAAATATATAAATAAATGGTTAAATAACCATTTTTAATATTTAAATCAATTTAAAAGAGTGAATACTTATACAGATAGGAAAATATTGTAAATACACAAAATATTTTACAGCAAAATAGATTTAACAAACATGTTTTAAACACGATGTTTTGTTATACATTTTGTTATACAAATCTTTCGTTTCTCAGTCATGATAGGCAAATTATTTCAAAAGTTTTTTTTTTTATCTTAAATAACCGCATTTGTTTCAATACGTTGTCACGATTCTTTTTTTAAATCGTCTTGGTTTAGGTAATGATGGGGATAGATGTCTTGTAATACAAACACTTTTTTTCTGACAAAGTGTACCTGAAGCATGTTAGCCAAGTATTCACGATTGGATCTTTTTCAATTTAATTTGTGGGGTATACTAATTCTTTGATAAAAATATTGATAAAAATATTGAAATATTCATTTGTTTCACTGCTACAGATTTTCTTGAAGTCTGGACCACATTGCAAAAGTTTTGAAAGTCATAAGTTTTACCTTGTTTTCTTAGAAATTGTTTCACATTATGATGAAAGCTATCTGCCTACATAAATGTATGGTCAGATTCAAAGTAGTTGAGGGTGATGGTTTCAGAATTAATTTTAGGATAATTTACAATTATTACAAGAAAACTATACAAACACCAGTTTTTATTTTGACTGGAACAATTATCAAGTCAGATTACTATCGCCCTCCTTTTTCGAGCACTGATTTCCTCATGCCATACAACGGCAAACGGTGTTCACGCATTTTAACTTCCTAATAGAACAAAACTCTACGCAAACAAGACCTTTTTAGAGGTTTTTAAACGTGGAAACATTTATGAAACATCTTCTGCAAGTCTGCAGAAGTTTCAGGGTTAGAGCTCTGATTTTGATAAAGGTATTAAGACTAATCTGAAGCATTTATACGTTTTTCCATGCACAAAAGTTTTCGCAATATTCCTGAAAGGTCTTGTTGGAATATCCGTGTATCCGTGTAGTTTAAAACCCTCACACGTTTCGCATTCTGCATTTCCAAGCTTATTAAATGAAATATTTTTTAGCTTTACTTCACAATGGTATATGTTGTATGATACTGGAATGAAAGGATGCTTTTCTATAAAATCTTGATGCATGAAAGTGATGTTAAGGTCGTGGCATATTATCATACACTTTGCGTTTCCGGTACATAACGTTTCGGGTCGAGCAAACGGACTGCTCGTTCACATTTTCATACATAGAACGTTTCAGTTTGATGCGGTTTGGACTGCGCGTTCACATTTTCATACATACAACGTTTCAGTTTGATGCGGTAAAGATGTGTTATCGCTTTTCGCGTCAAAAATTATGTGCAATTGCGCTTCTACTTGATGATGAAGAAAGAAAAACTAGTAAAAAGAAGGTTTGGAGTACATCCAATGTTAAGAGAAAGGAAAAAGGAAGGTGAATACTGGACTTTATACAAAGAATTAATTCATGACGATGAAGAATATTATAGATATTTTAGAATGAATAGGGTTTAGTTTGAATATATTTTAAATTTAATTACAGCTTTAGTTAAAAAACAAAATACTACATTTAAAGAAGCCATAACACCTAAAAAAAAATTAGCTGTGTGTTTAAGGTAAGTTAAAGCAAAACTTTCTATTAACAAAATTAACTCATTTATTTCTTAAAAATAAAGTATGAACAAACGAATCCTACTTAAAAAAATTAATATTAGCAACATAAATTTTTATATACAGGGTGTCCCAGAAGTAGCGGACCGGTCAAATATTTTGCGAAATGAACATCGGATCGAAAAACTGAAAAATACGTTATTCAATCATTTTCAAAAATCTATCGAATGAGACCAAAAACGACTCCATACTCTACCCCTAGAGGTGAGGTGGGGACTACCTTTAAAATCTTAAAAAAGAGAAACCCCCATTCGTTATTGCAGATTTGTATTCCTCATGAAATATAAGTAACATTTATTGGAAACATTTTTTAGAATTGTTTATAAATGGCGCTATAATCGAAAAAATACAATTCACCAGCGCCATCTATCAACAATTCTAAAAAATATTTCGAATAAATAATATTTATTCTTTCACAAGGAATCCAAAACTGCAATAAAAAACGGGGGTTGATACTTAAGAATTAAGAGCCCACCTCCAGCGTCTGGAGTGGGGTTTGTTGTCATTCGATAGATTTTTGGAAATGATTGAAAACGTCTCTTTCAGTTTTTCGATCAAATGTTCATTTCGCGTAATATTGGACCGTTCCGCTGCTTTTGGGACACCCTCTGTAATTAAAAAAACATCAGTCGTTTTGAGAGGGGGGTAGGTCGATTGCCTCCATCGCCCTTTCCTGGATCCGCCACCGCATGCTTTCGTTATCAAAAACCAAATTCTCTGAAACATATTCATTAGAATTTCTGATATTGGATGCTGCAGATGTCTTTGTTGATGTTGAACATTCCGATGTCTGAGATGAATGCATTGGCGTAATCGGGGCTGAATTATTTTTGTTAAGCTGGTCACTATAGGCAGAATAGTTACCCGGATAGATGTATGGATTTCTTATCGCAGGTGGATTAGGATGAGTAATAGATTGTAGTTTTATCTCCCCGACAATTGAAGAAACTCTTGCTTTTGTCAGTGCTCTGTAATATGGTGGCATCTTTTTTACAGTTTGGGCCAAACCATAAAAAAGCGCTTCAACTTCGTCTTTTTCTTCGGATTTTAGGAGATAATCCATAACCACAGATGCAGCAGTACTTTCATCATTTTTTTTCTTTGGCAATTGCGGAGTTTCAAATACACTTCTTTTTGGGGCTTGTTTTTCGTAGGACACCTCAACATTTAAAGATTTTTTTTAGTCTCTACTATCTCTGAGTCGGCCTCAGCTTCAACTTGCGACTCTTCTTGTTCGGGACTTTCGATTGTAGAAATGGTAGACCTATCTTGAAGGAAAGGAAGAAGGAAGTTCATTTCTTCTTCAAACTTCCATTTTTTTGTTATAATTGCGACCTGGCCACTCTTTGTTTTTCGCTTTTTTTGCTGTCGCCTATACGCATCTCTAAGGGAATTCCATTGGAATTCCATTATGGATGTTACAAATGCAATTATTTATACTATGAAATCAGAATGTATTCCTGTCTCAAGACTTTTGGGAATTGTAGAATTTCCCTAATTGCATTGGGGCAATCGATGGGAAACATGTTCAAATAATTGCTCCAGCACATAGTGGTTCATTATTTTTTAATTATAAGAAAACTTTTTCCATAAATCTAATGGCATTGGTGAATGCTAGGTATAAGTTCATTGCTGTAGACATAGGCAACTATGGCAAGAATAGTGACGGAAGCATTTTTCATAATTCCTATTTAAAAACATATTTAGAAAACGAAATTAAGTTAGAGGATAAACCTTTACCAGGAATGAAATTGAAGATGCCACATGTTATTGTCGGTGATGAGGCTTTCCCTTAAAGCCCTACTTAATGAGGCCATATTCTGCAGCTCAATGTGATGACATAGAAAAACAACATTTTAATTACCGATTATCAAGGGCTAGGAGGGTGGTAGACAATGCCTTTGGAATCTTATCTCAAAGATTTCGAATTTATAATAGAAGAATCCAATTGAAACCAGAATTTGTAGACAAGGTGGTACTAACTACGTGCATATTACATAATTTTATTGGGGCCCATTCAGAACATTTATTAACTAATGACAAAAAAAATGACAAGGAATTTACTAATCTGCCTAGACAGGGTGGAAATAATTCATTATTAGCATTCACAGTAAGGGGCAACTTTAAAATATTTTTTTAATCTGCTGCTGGAAAACTTGGCTGGCAACAATAATTCCTATGTATTTCGTGTAATTAGTACATTTTGGACGGTTTAATATTTGTGGTTTAATTTGACACCTACTTACCATTTTGTCCTAATTTGCGTGCGATTTCCCTCCAAATATTTTCTTTTTTATTGGCATCATGATAGCATTTATCATTGTAATTATATAAAATTTCTTCACCGCGTACAAGTTCAATTAATTCTTCTAAATCCATTTTAACACAAATAATGTCACAAAGCAATGAAAACACATGCATAAATGACAAAATAGTCTCGAAACGACGGACTCCTAGTTCACACGATCCGTACCAACCGGTTACGGCCCGTTACGTAGCCGTCGGCATCAGTAAAATATTGATTTTGAATGTACTGAACGGTAACGTTAGGTGTCTGTAACGGTACCTTCCGGACAGTGTGAGTTGTTCATATTTAAAACCATTTAAATGATATTTTTCGGAAACTAAACGCTAGAGGCTGGAAACGGAAAGTGTATGATAATATGCCACGACCTTTAATGTCACTCGGTAGGTATAACTGATTAGAAGTATGCTACCTGCCATAGTGAGCAATTTCAGGATGAAAGCTAAATTTCTGATCATGAATTACGTGTTTTCGTATGCGATTAGTTACAGGAACTTTTTTTCTCATATCCGGATTGGGATAAACCTGTGATTTTGGTGTTTTGAACAAGACTTTAAAAACAAATCGCTCATTTGTTTTCTTAAACCCAAATATAGTTAAAAAAGTTTTACATACCTTTATATTTTCTCCACCACCCCTAGGAAAAGTATAGGTATACAAAAGAATAATCTTTTATTTCTGAAGTTGTTGTCCTTCTCTTAACACCCATTTTCTTAAACAACGAAAAACCAAATGCTCTTCTTTCATTGTAAAAATTTATAATTTATGTCTAATTTTCTTTCTTCAGGAAGATTGTCGCTACAAGCTAATAATTTGCAATGTTTATTGCCATCATTCTCTGAAGCCAAAACTGAATGTTTAATTTTTTTTATTCTGTTTTTTAATTTTCTGGGTCTCAACGCTTTCTTTAAGTTTTCTCCTTTTACTCTTACACGATCTCACCGTGGACCTTGTTATTTGGTGAAGTTTTGATGGAGCATTTCCAAACTTCTCAGCTCTTCAGCTAGAGTTATTAAAAATTCAAGTCAAGGTATTTTTTAATGAAGATCGATGTAATTTACCCAAATGCTTATAGTAGCAACCACAACCAGTCTAAAAAACACCTTTTTCCACCATTTTCCCGATCAGCGATCCATGTCGTATAAACCTGCCATTTGACCCGCTAAATACATTCCTTCCATAAAATTGCTGTCGAAGCTAATTGCCTCTGGACAGGCAACTTCTTCTCTGACTGAATCGTTATCATGGCGCAGTACAGTTGTAAGGCTATTTTCATGACATTTACTAAGAATTAGGACCACCTTGGTATTTTACCACTTCGCACAAATTATACGATATTTATTTCCAACAAACTCATATTCTCCTCTAATTAATTTTTTGGTGAGTTTTCGTAGATTTTTCTAGTTTATAATAACCATTTTTACTGATGGTAATAGAATATCTTTCATAAGCATCACTAAGGAAAAAATCTGTCAAAGCAAGAAAAAATCTGTCAAAGCATAGTACTACATCTTTAGACTTTATTATCCTAACTAATTTATACACGACTCTCTTAACAAGTGTTCCATCAACTAGTCCGTCTTCCTGTTCAGCATACATATTTATGTCGTAGGTCTAACTAGTAAAAAAGTCACGTCTTACCCATAATTAAATGCCCTTTTTGACACGCTTTATCGGTAAGTACTGTTTTAACACAGAACGACCTTTCAATTTAACAAGCTTTTATCAATAGTCTGCCTAGAATAATCAGTTCTGCATTTTAAAAAAGTATGCTTCAAACAAGTTCGCCTACGTAATACATTTTGTTTTTCAGGATACTTTTTGGGGAAAAAAATGAGAGAAAACAATACCTCACAGGTGTTTATTGGAGGAATTTAGAATCTTGAATCTAGAATATTATATTTTTCTCCTTGTTGTCTATATCCTGATCTTTATTGGAACCGGCACTTTATTATCTGCAAGATCTTCAGCTGCATTTCCCAAAAAAGTTGTTTATCATCGGTATTGACTTCTTTGTCTTTTTGACCATCCGAATAAGAAGATGTCTCCATTTCATAGTTTTTGTCGCTGTCGTCATCAGTCTCAAAAGTGTCCCGCTCGCTTTCTATGTCTGAAGGGTTATCAGCTAAAGATTAAAGTTCCGTTTTAAAAAGCCCCTGTTTCGAAATACTGCCAAAAAACACAGTGGGTTAAATATGTCCCGCTTAAAAATACCACTGGGATGTGTACCATTATTGTCCCACTACAAAATCAAAAATATTTCTAGCAAAATACTATAGTTTATTAGATCATGGTCTATCACTGATATAAATGCAGGAAAATATTCGCTTACTGGTTAAAAATCTCCCTTCAAAATGTAAAAAGCGCATTAAAACGTCGAGCACGTGTGAAAATATCTAAATCTGATGCCGGAGGTCATGCAGTATGGTCAATTTAGCTTAATTTTTTGATTTTGAATACCACTAAAGCAAAACTAGCTTTAAATTGAGATGCATTTAAACCAGTAAATATTTTTAAACTTAGTGGTACATATTTTTTCCGAGTGGGCCGAAAGATTTAATAACGACTTTCGAAGAAGAAAAATACTAGTTTTGACAAATGTGGCATAAGGTAAAACGTAATTGTATATAAAAATCTAAGTCATTTTAATTTCACAGTGTATTTTAATATAAGTTTCAAAATGATTCGGTAATAACCAAATATAATACATCGCTAGATACACTACATTCGTAGTTGATACGTAATTATGAAACCCTCACAATTGTTATATGGTGTCAAATTCAAACCAGTACATCACTAATTGGCTTAGCAGGAAACTATCCACAGAAACCTTTATTAATAAGTATCGTTGCTATAACATACTCAATCCACCCTTTCCACCTTATTGTATAGCTCGTTTACTTAGAGAAGGCCCTTCATGGGGAGCGTGCCTCCTTTGTTTCGGCGTGCTTGAAGGGAACTGTACGGTGGATTTGCTGGTTCGGGATCGGAACAATTTTACGTATTAAGGGTTAACTTGGATTACACGAGTAATTTCCCGGAATATTTGGTCGGATGGGATAGGGGTGAGACAGGAGTCGATTATGTATTACATATTGTAGTAATTGGAAGTTAATTAGAAGCCAGGAATGCTCGGAATGGTTGGATATTGTTACAGTGATTATCACGCTCTTCGTTTATAGAGCTGGAAACAGAAATATATTTGTTTCTAAAAAAATGTATCTAAAAGTTCATTGTTTATTATGGATATGTTACAAGAAATTTTGCTAAAAAGAAACTCTAAAAATCATAGATCATATATAAAATCATATAAACAACCTGAATTTTGCCGAGACTGTCTCAATTTTACTACCCAAAAAATGCAAAAAAGTTTGTTTCTCTACCTTCTGGCGAAAACTTTGACTAGGTTTGTTGCCCTTCCAAACTGATACCTATAAATGTTTTCTTTGGAAAAACCCCGAAAAGAAGTCGATATTCGCTAAGTCACAAGAACTAGCAGGCCATTTAATTGTATCACTTGTACTTATCAGTCGATCAGGAAACGTTTGATTAAGGAAGTCAATAGTTGCTCTAGAGTTGTGAGCTGAAAACCATCCTGTTGGAAATAAACCTCCTAAAAATTTACGAAAAGAAATTGAACTGTCGGAATGATCGCATTCTGTAAAAGTTGTAAATATTTGTGCCCTTTTAGGTTCCATCGATAAAAAATGAACCGACAATAAGGTCGCCTAATATCCCAGTCCAAACATTTAACTTTTGCTGATGCTGCTTTCGCACTGCAACACTGAGGTACTTATTTTTCCGAGACTAATACCTTGCAAAGGATGGATTGTGTTTTTTGTGTAATGAAAATGAAAATTCTTCAGAAAATAAAATATTTTTGAAAAAGTGTACATTTTCATTCGGTTTATCTACCTTAAATTCACAAAACTTCATCCGCCTAAAGTTATCTTCCGGAAACAGTTATTGTATTAATTGTATCCTAACACAATGATACCTACTACTTTTGAGAACTTACTGAACAGTTCGAGCATTCACGTTAACTTCCCTAGCAATTTGTACCCTATCGCATAATCCACTAGCTTTCACAAAAGCATAAATATACATATCCCTTGACGCTTCTCATCTACAGGTCTAACATGTGGTTTATTACCTTCATGACACTTTTTACAACTGTTTACACATCACGAAGTTTGAAAATGTTTAATGGTGTTTTTAACTGTTATAACTTTTGGTGGGGGTCTATTTTCGAAAGCAACAATAAATAAATCAATTACTTCGCGTATCTAATGACCTTGAAAGTACCATGTTACAAGTGGCAAGTTTTTTGGACGGTATACAACGTAATAGCCATTTTAATAATTATTTGTTTATTCTTTCAAAACTTCGTTTGAAATTTTTAATGTCAATATGACAGTTACAATTCGTGCATACTGTAAAATGAATATAGAGGCGAAAACGGGTAATATGTTACAGCGATTGCCATTGTGTTGTATGGTCAATAAAACAATGTCATGATCTGTTTATATATATATATATATATATATATATATATATATATATATATATATATATATATACATACACATAAGTAGTAATTCTCAAAAAAATATATTTTTGTCTGAATCCCTATACGGGTTGGTTCTAAAACTGTTTTCTTGTGGCATGTTTAAGTTTAGAGTTAAACCACATTATAATTAAGTGGAATTAACTCTAACTCTAACTAATTAATTAATTAAATTAATTGTAATCCCATTACAATCTCATCAATTGTGGTGTAAGCTCGTATTTACCCTATACAGGGTCAGGTTCTCTTGTGAATTTTCTATTACACTACATACCATATGCTTTCTTTCATTTTATTGATCGTGCTTTAAGATTTGTGCAGCATGAAGACTGGTAAAACTAGTAGTCAGATTCAGATTCTCCGGACGACTGTCTGACTCCTAGCAGCGGGTAGGATGTGGCCTTTATTAACCTTGGTTTTTCACTCCGACAGTGTAGAGCGTTGTCTGATCAGTGTACCACGGAACTACCAAGAGAACAAGCCGCAGCTATTTTGCTTATTAGAGACAATGTTGTAATAAACTTAAAACTAATCAGAAGGAAAACACATTTAAGTTAGGACATATTTGCAGGAGGTACAAACAATTTTTTTCGCAGTTATTTGTTGACCAAGACCGACTTTTCGAATATTTCAGAATGAATTCGCACACCTCTTATGTCATTTTGTCGATAATTGAACACAGAATATTTGACAATTCGCACAAAGAATTGTGCTAGTTACCACAAAACTCTCTCTTATCTTATATAGTAGGATTAACCTGGATTTTTTTTATTAATTCCTCGATACCTATCATAAATCATACTTTAAACGAATAAAATTAAATACTCATTATTGACAACCTAACGATGAGACAGAGATTGCATGAATTCTGTAAAGAAAACGATATGATCATTGCAAACACCTGGTATAAACTACCCAAGCGACGACTATACACTTGGAAAGCCCCATTTGATGATGGCAATAACCCTGAGTCTTCAAGAAATCAAATAGACTATATACTTGTAAATAAGCGTTTTCTAAATGCCGTCAAAAAAGTCACTACATATCCTGGGGCAGATATTGGATCTGATCATCAACCACTCGTAGCAGATATTAAACTAAGGTTAAAACGAATTCAGCGACAACAACCAGAAACCAATATACTTAACTTTGACGATATAAACATAAAACATAACATTAAAAAAGAATTTAATAATAGAATAAAATCATCGGAGAACAACTAGAAGATCCAGAAGAACTATGGAGTGAATTTAAAAACCAAGTTAACGAAATCTCCACAAACAATGATTATCGAAAAAACTTAATCAAGAAAAATAACTAAATGACAAACGACATCTTGGAATTAATGGAACAACGTCGATTGATAAAATCTAATGTAACAGAATATAGACACCTGCAAAGAAGAATAAAAAAGGAGATCAAATTAGCCAAAGAAAATGGATGAGAGAAAGGTGCGACGAAATGGAGGATGTAATATATATATATATATATATATATATATATATATATATATATATATATATATATAAGCGAGGTTCCTACAGCCTCTGCCGTTTCTCGCATTTCGACCGCCATCGTTTTCTGCCCATCCATTCTTCTTCTCTGATGGCTCTATCTCTCATTATATGTAATATCTAAACACAACTTATTTAATATGCACAAAAAACTGAAAGAAATAAGTAATATATTTAAATAACGAGTTCCCTCTCTACTTGTTGACACTAATAACAAAATGATTGTGAATGAGCAAAAAATAAGAAAACAATGGCAGCTGTATATATCAGAGTTGTTTGAAGATGACAGGAATAATATTGCCGAATTCTACCAAAACTGTACTGACTTCCCAGAAATTATTAAACGCGAAGAAGAACATGCTATAAATAATGCTAAAATTAGAAAAGCTTGTGGTCCAGATGATACACCAACTGAGTTGCTGAAACTAATAGAGAATGATAACATAGAAGTAGTAGTAAGACTTATATATTTAATTCAATATATAACACCGGAGTGATTCCCGCAGATTGGCTCAAATCCATCTTTATCGCAATACCTAAAAAACACAATGCGAGAGATTGCTCAGAATATCGATTATTAGCCTAATGAGCCACACTCTTAAAATTTTCCTCAGAATACTTCATAACAGAATTAGACGCAAATGCGAAAAAGATCTTGAAGATACCCAATTTGGTTTTAGAAATGCTATGGGAACCAGGGAGGCACTTTTTGCGCTTAACATCCTGTTACAAAAATGCCGTGACCAAATAAAAGATGTATTAGCATGTTTCGTGGACTTTGAAAAGGCATTCGATAAAGTACAGCATGTAAAATTAATGCAAATACTGAAAAATATCGGAATATGACAAGGATATTCGTGTCATTAAAAATTCGTACTGGAATCAAACTACTATCGTAAAAATTGAAGATAACTACACCGATAAAATTGAACGGAGTCCAAGTTGAGAAAGTTCACAAAATGACATATTTGGGAACTGTGATAATGGACCAACTAGATCCAGACATAGAAATAAAATGTAGAATAGCAATGACTAAAACTACTTTTATGAAAATGAAGTCATTTCTTTGCAATAACCATCTTAGTTTAGAACTAAGGCAAAGAATGGTTAAGTGCTATGTTTGGTCTGTACTTTTGTATAGTGCAGAAGTGTGGACGCTAAAAGTATCGATTATGAACAAAATTGAAGCATTGGAAATGTGGGTTCATAGACGAATGATGAAGATACCTTGGACAGCAAGAAAAACTAATAAAGAAGTATTAAGGAGCGTCAACAAAGACAGAGAACTGCTAAGACTGTTAAACATCGAAAAATGTCTTATCTGGGACATATAGTAAGGGGAAGTCGATATAAAATTTTACAACTGATCCTTAAAGGCAAAATAGAGGGCCGTAGAGGTGAAGAAAAGGAAGAAGATCTGTTGGCCGAAAGCAGAATTCATGGTTAAAAATCTTCGTGATTGGTATCAATGCAGATCGATCGATTTGTTTAGAGCAGCAAGTTCTAGAATTAAAATAGCCATTATGATTGCCAAGCTCCGTAGGGAGACGGCACTCTAAGAAGAAGAGGTGTAGGAAAAAACAACTTTCTTGGTTAAAAAACATTCGTGAATGGACTCAGATACCAAATGCAGGACAATTATTCCATATTGCAGAAGATCGAGAGGTCTTCGCAATGGTGATCGCCAACGTGATATGGCACGCGAAGAAGAAGATAATAATTGTTAACAGTTAGTATAATTTAAACTTAAAAAAGCTTTTTTATTTATTTATTTTTTGATTGGCAAAAAATATTTTTAGTTACAGCAAATAATTTTAACATTAGTTAGAAATATTGCTTAATGTTTTAATAAATACAAGGAATGCTTGTACCATGATTATTATGCCAAGTGCTCTATTGCTTTTCTTTGTCCTAATTCTTTTAAACGTTTAATGAGTTCGTCCCCAATAGTTATCGAATGTATTCCTTTCATTGATATATATATCCAACGACACTATTATTATTTTCTAGTATTTTGTTGAAATTCTTAATAATTGTGAATCCACCCCGTAGAAAATGAAGCCATTAAAAATACCTCCATAGTATGTGACGCACCTACGGGTTCAAATAATGAGCTGGCTGAAGGGTAAGAGATTAAAGCACGATTAAGTACTGATATAAACAACAATTCGATCTCTTGCGCGTATTAAATGGATAATTTCCGTCATTATCACGCCATTTTAGCCCGCCAGGGTGTTAAATGCGACTGCTATGTTTAATTTTCAT
Organism: Diabrotica balteata; assembly: GCA_918026665.1. Lineage (NCBI taxonomy): Eukaryota > Metazoa > Arthropoda > Insecta > Coleoptera > Chrysomelidae > Diabrotica > Diabrotica balteata. The sequence continues at coordinate 186,794,321 of OU898276.1, forward strand.
TATTGGAGATCGTCAGGACGTGTAGTTCGACAACGAAAATCGCTCAGAAAAGCCTTGTGATAATAGTTGGGGGTATAAAGTTAGTAGATATTTGTTTTTGTAGTTTGGTAGGGGATGGGAGTTACAGGGCGGTAATATTAGTCGTTTATTTATTTTATCTGTAGTCTGGTTGCTGATTTTAATCTAGTCTCAGACAGGTTTTCTTCTTTCTTTAATTATTAGGTATCATTGATACATTAGCGCAAAGATTATAAATAATTGAAACTGAATACATAATTTGATCAAACACTCAAATGACAAATAATTAGGAAATTATCTTAATTACCGTATTGCTAGACTTAAGTACGAGCCTAGGAAGGTATTTATTGAATTCTGGCGGACAGCGATGGGGAAATCTTTTTTAGACATCCAATATTACGTAGCAAGACAACCAGGTATCTCCTTCCGAGTATGACACTAGACCAGAATACCAGAAGACTCCAGAGTAGTGCCAGATTAACCGTTCCCTGATAGTGGTCTGACTACTCAATTTTATTTGATTTAATTTTATTTTGTTTTATTTTATTTTATTTTAATATTTTTTGTTCTATTTTATTTTATTTCCTTTTATACTTATTTTTCAGATTTTATTTTAATTTATTTTTTTTGTATTTTATTGTATTCTGTTTTATTTTACTCTATTTTATTATACTCTATCCCAGTCTATTCTAATTTAATTTTGTTTCATTAACTTTTTTTTCCTTTATTTTACTCTATTTTATTCTATCTGATTCTATTTGATTCTATTTTATATTATTTTATTTTAATTTAATTTAATTTAATTTAATTTTGTTTTGTTTTATTTTATTTTATTTTATTTTATTTTATTTTATTTTATTTTATTTTATTTTATTTTATTTTATTTTATTTTATTTTATTTTATTTTATTTTATTTTATTTTATTTTATTTTATTTTATTTTATTTTATTTTATTTTATTTTATTTTATTTTATTTTATTTTATTTTATTTTATTTTATTTTATTTTATTTTATTTTATTTTATTTTATTTTATTTTATTTTATTTTATTTTATTTTATTTTATTTTATTTTATTTTATTTTATTTTATTTTATTTTATTTTATTTTATTTTATTTTATTTTATTTTATTTATTTTATTTTATTTTATTTTATTTTATTTTATTTTATTTTATTTTATTTTATTTTATTTTATTTTATTTTATTTTATTTTATTTTATTTTATTTTATTTTATTTTATTTTATTTTATTTTATTTTATTTTATTTTATTTTATTTTATTTTATTTTATTTTATTTTATTTTATTTTATTTTATTTTATTTTATTTTATTTTATTTTATTTTATTTTATTTTATTTTATTTTATTTTATTTTATTTTATTTTATTTTATTTTATTTTATTTTATTTTATTTTATTTTATTTTATTTTATTTTATTTTATTTTATTTTATTTTATTTTATTTTATTTTATTTTATTTTATTTTATTTTATTTTATTTTATTTTATTTTATTTTATTTTATTTTATTTTATTTTATTTTATTTTATTTTATTTTATTTTATTTTATTTTATTTTATTTTATTTTATTTTATTTTATTTTATTTTATTTTATTTTATTTTATTTTATTTTATTTTATTTTATTTTATTTTATTTTATTTATTTTATTTTATTTTATTTTATTTTATTTTATTTTATTTTATTTTATTTTATTTTATTTTATTTTATTTTAATATTATTTTATTTTATTTTATTTTATTTTATTTTATTTTATTTTATTTTATTTTATTTTATTTTATTTTATTTTATTTTATTTTATTTTATTTTATTTTATTTTATTTTATTTTATTTTATTTTATTTTATTTTATTTTATTTTATTTTATTTTATTTTATTTTATTTTATTTTATTTTATTTTATTTTATTTTATTTTATTTTATTTTATTTTATTTTATTTTATTCCATTTTATTATATTTTTAGATTTTATTTTATTTTATTTTATTATCGCTGAACTTAAAATCCACCTAACAATTCGTTTGTCATCATTCAGTTGTTTGCGTTTCGTTTTCTCCCGTGAAATAAATTCGTTGTCCATTTACCAGGTGAACAGCTAAATTAACTACAGTAGGATGCAAACTTGAGCAAGTTGATAAAATCGTTTACCTTGGACAGAAATTAAATGGTAACGCAGAAAGTCACGGCGAAATTAGATCTAGGATAGAGCAGGCTAGAGCTGCTTTTAGAAGGATGTCCAAGGTGTTATGTAATAGAAACCTAAAATTGGCATTGAGGATCTGCCTACTTCGTTGCTACGTGTTCTTGTTCTTACTTTATGGTGTCAAGTCCTGAACTGTGAATAAAATCGATCTAAATCGCCTTGAAGCTTTCGAAATGTGGTGCTATAGAAGAATTTTAAAAGTTTCCTGTGTGGAGAAGATTCGAAACTCCACAGTACTAGAACGTCTTAGCAAGACTACTGAGATCATAAAAAGCATCAAGCAGAGAAAGCTGGAGTATTTCGGACATGTAATGAGAGGTCCCAAATATAGGTTGCTACAAAATATGCAAGGAAAAATAGCAGGCAAACGCAGTCCAGGACAAAGAAGAACCTCATGGTTGAAGAACTTGCGAGATTGGTATGTTGTTGATACAAGCATGCTATTTGGGATGGCAGTGAATAAAATTAAGATAGCTATGATGGTAACCAACGTTCTGAAATGACATTGTACATGAAGAAGAAGAATACTAGCTTCCTTTGTTTGTCGTAGTATGACGCCATCTATTAGTTATATTGCGATTTAGAATGAGAAAAATATTTTTTTTTCGCCTTTCCGTACATTTTTTAAAAAAATTTCTTTTACACCAACCTTCTGCTGATAATAATAACTAGCAGACCAACTCGACATCGAGTTTTTTAAATAAAATTTTTATTTTGCGAGAAAAATTAAGAGATCAATACAAACAATATAAGCAAGAATATACATAACATTCATTAATAATAATGCAAGTAAAACGTGTATTAAATATCACGTAATATTTCGTCGAAAACAATGTTTTTTGTTACAATGTGTCCATTTTCTGAAAACTTTTGCTTGGCACCGGGAGTTATGTAAACTTTTACTTTTTACTTTTTAATAAAAACGAAACCGGAAGTCGACCTCAAAACCGGAATGCAATTTTTAGTTCATCAAATGTCGACATGGATATCATTTAGCAGTTAATTTTGCATGCTGATCACGAATCCGGTGTCAGATTTGCTCTATTTTAACGTTTTATGCACGTTTCGGGTCATTTCCGGTGTCGGATCGCAACCGGAAGTACATATTTGGATTCGTCTCGACGAGACCTTTCGATCCATATATACATTGTGGGGTCTAAAACTTAAAGTAAATTTTAACTTCCGGTCATCTCAAAACCGGAAGTGGATTTTTGTACCAAAACTATATCTTGACAATCTCATATGTAATACTAATAATATTCCGAAAAAATATTTTAATTATCTAATATGGTTTTTGAGTAAAGTGGTGAACAAGAAAAGGGCTTAGCGTTTTAGTATATAAGATTACAATTAATATGGTTCAGTCGTTCTGAAGATATGCATTTACAAACATTTCAGGGATTCTTTCTTATTTATATTTATTTATATTTATTTATATTATTTATATATACATGTATGTTACATAGTTTTATGTTTTATGTACTTAAAAACTTCTTACTTGAATAGTTCTTAGTATGATTTTATGTGTGGTGGATTCATTTGTTTGAATCAATTTTGATAATCACCAATTATATTCTCTAAATATTCTGTATTACCAAACAAGAGCAACAAAAAACTTACATACTACATTTTGCAATGTAAATGGCCTATAATTATGTTATTCCGCTTTATCTCCTTTGTTATACAGGGTGTCTAAAAACTCTCCTGACAAACAAAACCAGAGATTTCTCAGATAATTTTAAGACAATTTAACCCAAATAACCTAGTCCGAAAATGCTTCCTAAGGACCTAGAGCTCTTTGAAAATGGCGCCTTCTAATTAGTTTTTATTAAGTACCTATAATCTAGTATAACGAATGCATAAAAGTGAAAGATAAAAAAGTTATGCGTTAAAATAAATAACCGTTGACCTATCCAAAACGGCGCTTATGACAGTACTATTGATTGAAATTCATAATTGATGTAATCAATTCAATAATTGCACCAATTTTCATTTTTATAGCTAGAATCGTTTAGGAGGCATTAAACAAATAAATTACAAGGCGCCATCTTCAAAGAGCTCTAGCTCTTTTAGGAAGCACTTTTGGACTAAGTAAATTGGGTAAAATTGTCTTAAAATAACCTAAGGAATCTCCGGTCTTCGTTTGTTAGGAGAGTTTCTGAATACTCTGTATATTGGCTATATTCGTCAACTTTCTATTCTATTGGCACTTACTTGTTTGTCAATTTTATTGTTATTCGATATTGGCTTCTTCTCCACAATCCAAATCCCCCATTTTTTAATAATTCTGCCGAAATTCTATCTGTCCCTCGTGCTCTATTATCTTTTAGTTTTTTATTACATGTACCACTTCTTCGTTACTTAGATTATCAATGTGTTGCTGCACTATGTTGTTTCGTTTTGTTTATTCTCATTGCCTGCGTTTAGGTTTTCATCGAAGTATTCTCTCAACTGTCTTACTGTCAGTTGTCTTCAACATAAATATGTCTATAAATCCACATCTTTAATGCCTAATTCTAATCATGGTTAATACTTGTAAGTGTCTAAATTTTTGTTCTTTACAAAAGTACAGACCAAATATAGAACTTAAACATTCTTTGTCCTAGTTCTAAACTAAGATGATTATTGCAAAGAAGAGTACTCTACGAGTCTTTATTGTAGTGATTTTCCGTTGTTTTCTGCATCTCCATGCCGCTGATCATAGTCCATTCGCTTTCGAGATCGATTTTTCTATACCAAGACAAAAGAGTGCCCTATGTATCCTGGATAATAGCAATTGATGTGATCGATCTCTCTATAGCTGTTCAGCCCTGAATATTATCTTCACATTAGATATGGATCGTGAAACTTTGTTTTAGTCTCCAGCTACCATCAAACATATGGTTTGACGTTTTCTAGGGGCTCAGAGGATAATTTTCCTGTAAGTTTTTAATGATATTTGCTGCATATTTGTACCTGCATGTCTATTTAGCTGGTTTTCAAAGCATTTGGCATACTGAGGTGCATGATTGTGTGGGGTATTTTGATATTTATTTACCTTTGTACCCCAATAGTTTTCTTAATTGCAGAATTATTTCTTTTATATCTACCATTTATTATTTGACCGTGTTTAGGTTTGTAAGTTGACGAATTGACTTCATTTGTCATTTTTAGGCTTCTTTTATGATCCTTGTCAGTAGGCTTTTCATTTAATTTCTGCTTGTTTTGCATATTGTTTACGATTTGGATTGTTGACTCTGGCGTTCAGATTATCACAGTCTATCTTATCTTTTAATTTATTTGTCAGATGCTTTACTTATGTATTGCTTTATAAAATTGTTATTTTTCCTATTTCTTATCTTTCTATTAATTAGCTACAAATATTAGCGCCATGTGTCCTATTTAAATTTTTCACATTGCTATAACTATTTGTTGATTACTTTTTTCTAATGATTTTAAATAATATTACTAATCTGAGTTTTGCTTTTTAATTGTATATGATAAAATGCACCAATAAAAATAAATCACGTAATAATATTACAATTCCGTTAGAGACTTGGTTCCCAGGAAGCTGAAACGTCAATTTACACTTTATTATGATGTTTGAAAGATGTTTGCTTAAATTTCGATATATACGAAAAAACACTTTCAGATCTTATCTCGTTATCTGAAAAAGCTACAACGGCACTGGCATTTTTATATTATTATTCAGAATATAAATATCTACCTTAACGTCTAACTCAACATATTGGCAACTTGAATATCTATTTTAATAGTATTCTAATGGAACAACTGTAGAAAACAAGTTAAAAGAAAAATTTGATCACATCTGGTTTAAAAATAGATACAAATGATGATAAGAAACTAAAATCAAGCATAAAAACATTCAAATCATAAAAACTGCAGGCGCAAAGAAAACTGAGGAACACAACAAACATATCAGAAACAGTCTATGTCATAGAAACAGAAACCTTTGCGGATAAAATTGAGATACTAAATAGAAAAGTTGAACTACCATAAAGATTGAATTCACATACATAATGATATGGTATCAAAAGAAAAGGAAATTGCTAAAATGGCAAAATAAAAAAAAATAAAGGAAAAAAGACAAAAATAGGCTATGAAAAGTTGATCCTGAATGGGAAAGAATGGATATAAGTATGATGAAGAAAAACAACAACTAAAAGAAAATACCAGAGTAAAATTACTAAAAAACTAGTAGAAGAAAAATACCTGGTATTAAAATGATATACCTCGTACATAAAATGATACCGAAATGGCAAGGCAAAGTAATACGACCATGGAAAATGGAAAATAAATACAAAAGAAAGACAAGAATCTAAGAAAATAATAAAAATTGAAACATGGAATGTAAGAGGTACTTATGAGCAGGGAGATTTAAGAAACTTAGACCAAATTATGGAAAAATACACAAAAGATATCCTTGCCCTGCAAGAAACGAAACCTTTAGGAGATAATAAAAATGGAAAGTAGCACACTGTTCAAGGGTGGAGAACCAAGAGATATTGATTGGAATGGAATTCATGGTGTCGGAGAAAATAAACAAAGCAGTTGTATATTTTCAACCAATATCAGACTAAATATATTACTTGAAAGTAATAGGAAAGCATAGGAAGATAAGTATCATTAACATACATGTGCCCACTGATTATAAAGATTATTAGATACAGATATATGATATAAAGATAATTAGTGGTGGCATAAATGCTAAATTCGAAAAGAAGAAATGTATGGAAGAATATTAGGGGGACAAAGTTTTCCAAAAAAATGGGAAAAAGTTAATAGAACGTAAAAAAAACTGTTTCCAGCTGTTCTCCGTGCGTAGAGGTTTATTCCCCGGCTCTGGAACTCAATTCAACAATGTAAGTTACCTGAAGTCATATTTAATTTAATACTGAACATCACAGTTTTTTAACAACAAGATGTATAATCTTTTATAACTATATGTAATTTAAAGAGTTTTTACCCATGTATTTTGGTGGCTCAGGCATTTTAACCTAGCAATTTTAAACCTGATGATGGACTGTTTAGTCCGAAAACGTTTGTTTTTTTATGTAGCTCTTTTAAGGGTTTTTTAAATAAATATACCCACTTACGAAGACTAACCTCTTTTTTTGTGATACGTGGTATACAGCCAGCTACAGGAATTGTTTTCCTTGTGGATTTTATTTTAATAGAACGTGGTACAGAGAACAAAATGCAGGTGGCTAGCACAAGTTTTGATCATAAAGACATTCATAAGGCAATAATCGATTGTAGAAGTTACAGAGTGGCAGATACCAAGAGTCACTACTTGTAGCAAGAGCAAATTAATACAAGAACTACCAATAATTGCAAAACCAGACCAACATCCATGTCGGAAACAGCGGAAAAGTATATGGAAAGAGAGCTTATAAAAAGACCAGACTAGTTTAATGAAGAATGTAAGAACGCTGTAGAAATGTAGGAATGTAGGAATATAGGAATGAAGGAATGTCTGAATGTATGAATGTAGGAAGAAAAACAGGAAACAATATAAAAAGATTCAGAAAATACCCAAAATGTGATCGAAAACTACGTTGTGAGAAGAAGAGAAGAAGATTGAAAAACATAGAAGAAGCTTACATTAACAAAGAGGTAAAAAATTATACGATGTATGTACGCCAACGAAACATATATATGAACCAGCAGAAAGAAAAGAAAGTTAAGATCTGGGAAAGAAAGATGCTCAGAAAAATTTACGGAGGAATAAAGACCTAATGAGGATGTATGGAAAACTAATAATTACGGCAAAATTCGAGCTCAATGAGCTATATGGCTTGGTCCTATTATACAAATGGCAGAGTAAAGGAAATGTTAAAACAATACTAAAAGAGGGAGAAATAGGGAAAATGAAGAGGGCGTCCAAATAATAAATGGTTAAAAGAGTAAAGTAAGACTTTTCAAAAATAGGCGTGAGAAATTAAAAAAAAAGCAAGCCACCAAAAAAATAAATGAAAGAAAATAACCAAGTTTTTGGAAGCCAGTGGCCCATAAAACTTGTACGCCCCCTATACTGGGAAAGTAAGAGATTTCACTGGCGTTTAGAAGACAATATTCAAGGCTTCCTCATGCCGTGGCAGTATGGTGTAATCAAGATAATCTAGTTATACACAACGTATTTACATTAAAAATCGAACTGATCGCCCTTTCTATTACCGCCTACATACCTACTTGTTCACAATATGGTATCCATTTTCCACACACCTACGATATCTCCTTAATTCAAACCCCTCCTCCTTGGACAATTCGACTTCCCTCTACTGACACCAGCTTATTGCGCCTACACAAATCAGAAACGCCAGCAAGTCAAATTATTCAAGAATTTCTTAAAATATTAAGTAAATATAGTACATGTTTCAAAGTTTACACCGATTCCTCCAAAAATGAATACGAATATGGGGCATAACATGGAACATACTCATAAGATTATACAGAAGCTTACAAATTACCTTCATATACAACAACGTTCTCTGCTGAACTGTATGCGATACTAAAAGTATTAGTTCTGATAGCTAACAAAAGTAAAAAGAGAAATATCATTATTACAGATTCTCTCAGCTGAATAAGGGCATTAAACTAACACTACTGTAATCATCCAGTACTCCTTCTCATTAAACAGTAACTAAAACATGCAAAAAATATGAACAATAAAGTTAATTTTATATGGGTACCATCACATACTGGAATCGAACGCAGAAGAGAATACGAAATCTCTTCACACTGACCTAAAGGCATTCTTTAAAGAAAAGATTAATTCAATATTGCAGAACATATGGAAGAACTCCACAACCATACTGTACGAAGATGATATTAATCATCAAAAATTCCTAAAATTTAACAATAGAGGAGAACAAGTATCCTTCCTTCACTAACCTTCGGATTGATCATGCTCGGTTAACACACGATTATCTACTAAAACGTACTGATAAACCTGTGTGTGACATGTGTAAAAGTGTCTTAACAGTAAAACATTGTTCATTGCAGTGCCCCAAGTATGATGTGCAACTTCAAATGTATAACATACCATCAACATTAGAACAGTGCTCTTGGAAAAGACAGTGATACAAAAAATATTTTCTCCTTTCTCAAAGATTGCAAGCTGTCATCAAAAATCTAATATTTTGCTTTGTATAGATTTAGGTTAATTTCTAATTATGTATTACTATGAATAATATTCTATTGTAAGTTCTAACTCTGTATCACAATCCATACACGCTAATAACCTGCGTGGTTGATGCGTCGTGTAAGAAAAAAAATGTGAAGATTATTTTTATTTAGGTTATACAAATGTATGTTGCATTACAGTAGGCCAACAGTAGGCAGCCGAAAGTATTTTAGTGTGAAAATATTTTCATTCGTTTTTTAGTATGAGCCTCCACTTATCTGTTGAAGTGAATCGCTTAACCATATCCATTAAACCGATTCATAAAAATTATCGGAATTTACCATCGCTAGTCCTAATTATTATTCAAATTCAAAACCACGAAAACGTTTTTTTGATTTCATTCTTTTGATCTCTTTTGAACATCCCTAATAACTTTACCAATTTAGTTATTAAAAGAGATATTATTTTTGATTATTTCAATCAACGTTGAGGGAATTTAATTACAGCATTGTTGGCAAAGGACTATGATTTAAAAGTTCCAGCTTTGGAACGCACGCAACGGCTTATGATGGATAGCCATCGCATTCGTCATTCTGGAATAAGCTCGTAGCACGAGATCCCCACAAAGCCTTTTTTATTATTTAGATAAAAGAGACATGAAAAATGTTTGCATATGGACATTATTCTTATAGAAAATCCTACTGGAAATGGTGAATGGAATTACCGTTGTAAAGGGTTTGCTGCATACCAAAAAAGTAAATGCCAAACTTTTTGTTCCAGTATTTAGTTCCATTTCACGGTTTCCAAGACACTGTACAACATACTACATTAAACAGATTTGTTTTTACCAAACAATACTTCTAATTCTATGACTTTTTCTTTTAAACAAAAAAAAAAGGAAAATATAAAAGATAATTATAAATATATAACGCAAAACGGGAATTGAATTTTATTTTATTTATTTATTTATTTATTTTTTTATTTAGAATTTCCGCATCAACCATTAAAGGTTATTAGCGGGTTTTACAGATTTTACAGTTATTATTACAAATACAAATTTACTAATTACAAATTGAAGAGATACATATAACTTAAATTTTGTGTAGTAAACGTATGTCCTTAAGGAATTTGATTGTATTAGATACATTACTGTTTAAAATATCTTTAAGTTTCTTTGCTTCTTCTGGTACGTTGTTGATGGCTCTTTCGTAGGAATAAAGAGGACATTCAATCAATACATGTTGAACAGTTATTGGACATTCACAATAGGAACATTCAGGTGGTAGTTCTTTTGTTATGAGATGCTGGTAAGTTAACGCTGTGTGTCCAATTCTTAGTCGGTTTATAATCACTTGTTGCCTTCTGTTTTCTGGAAATTATAGTTTAGAGCCAATCCTAGTTTTCACGTTTTTAAGGTTAGCCCTAGTAGAATTCCACATTTGTTGCCAATTTTTTACACAGTGCTGTTTAATATTGAGCTGGATATCACTGAATGGAATTGTAGTCATAATTTCAGTTTGCTCGTCAGTAGCAGCTTTCTTTGCTAATTCATCTACTTTTTCATTTCCTGCGATACCTGTATGTTATGGTACCCAGAGAAATGTAACGTTCACGTGTCTGTTTTGTAGGTGATAAAGTGCTAATTGTATTTGTTGCAGGATAGCATGTACTGGATATATTTGCCTTAAGCTCTGAAGAACAGATAAAGAGTCAGTAATGATAAGAAAATCTGAGCTTGCATGACTCTTACACATGTCTAAAGCCTTTAAAATGGCGATTGCTTCTCCCGTGAAAATGCTGCAGAATTAAGGGATGCGAACTGCATGTTCAGACTTTCCTAGAATAAAGGCCGCTGCGTGTCTGTTTTCAGTTCTTGACGCATCGGTAAAAATCTTGTTATGGCCAGTGTATTCTAATATCCGTTCTTGATATAATTTGTTAATGCTTATGGGATTTGTGGTACTCTTTGGATAGGCCGTGAGGGATAGATCAATAGTGGGAAAATGAATAGTCCAGGGAGGTATAGTTCGTTGTGTAGGGTAAGAATGTGTGAGCTGCTCCATGTCAAAACCGTATCTCGTTAGACGTTCTTTAAGGGGTTGATATTTAATTTGTTGATGGCAATGAGTAGGTGGATATATTTTATAAAAAAGTGGATAGTTTGTGTTTTATTTTAATTTTTAAATAATATATTTAAGAAAAATTTTCATATTACGTATAGAACGCAAATAGCGACATCTGATAATAAATCCGTAAACTAATTTTTCGAAGAAAAATTCAGATTTCTGCAAAACAGACGTTGGTAAAGATGTTATTAGAGATATGGGGAATCTCAATCAATCAATCAATCAATGTTCTTTCTCAATAGGATAGGATAAGGATTGTTTATTTCGGGGGGATGAGAATATATTTTTGTATTTGTTTAGGGTCGGTTGACCCTCTTCAGGCTTGAGTTGAATGTGGTGTATAGCTGTACAAAGGCAAACACACCCAAAAGTCACTGGCGTGTTAGCTTCTTCTTATTCTGTTGGATTTTGCACCTTTTCTTTGCCTGGAGAAGTTTTTGTCGACAAACAGAACCAGAGAATCAGAGAGAAAAGCTTTGTTGGAGTGATGTTTTTTCCAGATGGTCGTGTGTGTTTTTAGAGGTAGATGCGACAAGGCCGGGTCTCTAGTGACCATTGGCCCTGTGTAGTCTCGAGCTTAACCCGGCCCCGAAACCAGTATATTGCACTGAAATTTCGTGGACGGATTTGCTCGTGAGTGGAGGCGCCTCGGCCTAACCTAACCCAACAAAGAAACAATAACACCAACATGACCTTCAAATCAAAATTAAAAAACCAAAGTTCAGTGGGAGTTCAGCAAAGCCATTCGTGCAGTAAACTATATGCGGTGAGGTGCTGGATATTTTTACACTGTTACATTGTTTCTTTTACTCGCGTTATTTAAATTTGATTTTGTTGTAATTTGACATTTTGTATTTGTGTATAGATACTTTTAAAGAAGATACTTTTAAAAGATTAGAATGGGAAAAAAAAGGTATAAAAATTTGTGGACAACGCTTGAACCATCTAAGGTACGCTGATGACATCGTATTGATAACCGATAAAAAAGATGAATTATTTGAAATGATGAAAGAACTGGACGTAGAAGCTGGAAAGATAGGCCTTAATATGAATTACAGCAAGACCAAAACTATAACAAATACAGATGAAGACATCACAATGAGAATCGGACAAGATGAAATAGAACAAGTTAAGGATTATATATATCTTGGTCAAACTATAAAACTTAACAAAGAGAACCAAACAGCAGAGATCAAGAGACGAGTTAGACTGGCATGGGCGGCATTTGGCAAACTAAGCTACATTCTTAAAAACAAAAGATATCCACAGCATCTTAAGACCAAAGTATATAATCAATGCGTACTCCCTGTTCTTACGTATGGCTCCCAAACGTGGACATTTACAAAAGCAAACATGAACAAAATCATAAAAACCCAAAGAGCAATGGAAAGACAAATGTTGCACATAAGACTAATGGATAAGAAGAGAAACGAGTGGATAAGAGAGAAAACAAAAGTGAGGGTGTTAGACAAGAAGTTGCAAAATTGAAATGGAGATTTGCCGGACACAATATAAGACAAAAAGAAGACCGATGGAACACAATTCTTATAAGTTGGAGACCGTGGGAATATAAACAAAGCAGAGGAAGGCCCCAAATGAGATGGGCAGATGATATCAAGAAGCACGTGGGCTCTAGATGGATGACTGTTGCGACAGACAGAGAAGAATGGAAAAGGATTGGGGAGGCCTATGTCCAAAGATGGACCGAAGAAGGCTAATTAGATAGATAGATTTGTGTATTCTGTTTAATTATTTAATTTAAGTTTTACATAAGTTTTTTTCAAAACTCTGTTAAAATTAAAAACTATAAGGGGAAAAAGAGAGTAAAAAAGCATAGATTTTAATGCAAACATAATATGTAAATGCTATCAAAAAAAATTGGAATATTAAAAAAAAATTAACAAAATAGAATATAAGTCAAGGGTGTAGTGTATTCCATCATTATTTAATATATATTTCATATATAACGACGAGAACAATCTGAAACTGTTAATAGATAACCCCTACTTTAAATGATCAAAGGGTAGGTACCTCCCGTTAAGATAAGCAAAATACCCTCACTCTCAGAATTCAATTTTTTTACGTTCTATGTAATTAAAAAATAAAGCTTAGAGCAATTTTATTCTGCCACCCCTTCCACTCACCCGCTCCACGACAAACGTCAGTGTTTTGTTTTTATTTTTTTTTAGGTGGAATGCACTCAATTTAAAAATTTCAAAAACTTTACATGCATAGTTAATGCTTTTACAAAACTCGTCTATTTTTTATAGACCTGTGCACCAATTTCGAAAAAACGTGTATAACTTTTATTTGAAGGTGGCTGCAAATTATTTTTTTTATGTATTTTATTAAAAACTTTATCTCTGACTATTTTCAGATTTTTCCGTATGGTGCGCCATTTTCAAAAATCCGAAAAACTGGTTTGTAAGCGGTTTTAGAGAATTTGTCTATTTTATAAACCTCAAAATTGATCAAATTAAGGGGGTAATAAATTTTAAATTAAACAAGGCCTTTGAGACATTCAACAGTTGGGCAAATTACCTTTAAAAATGATTTCTACGCTTTTTAGCGATTTTGGTGGGATTAAATATATTTTTTCACATCGACACAACCTCAATAATTTTTATCATATATTAAAAATAAGAATCTGTGTAATTTTTTCTATTTTTATAAATAGAAAAAATTGTCAAAATCCCTCAAATCTGCCCTGGGGGGGGGGGGGGGAGTTAAAGGTGTTTCGCCAACTTTTTAAATGTCTTGAAGGCCTCATTAAATTTAGAATATATATAACCCATAAAAAACCTGGATTTAATCTATTTTGAAGTTTATGAAAGGGAGAAAATCACCTAAAATCCCTAAAAAACAGTTTTTTTGGATATTTGAAGATAACGCCCTATACGGAAAAATCTAAAAATAATTGGAGATATAGTTTATATATTTATATATTTAAAAGTATTACGCTTTTTTCGAAAAAAAAAATGCATTTTTAGGTTATAATACCTACTGTTTCATAAAAATAAAAAAGTTTTGTAAAAGCCTTAATTATGCGTGTAAATTTTTTAAATTGAATAAATCCTACAAAAAAAAAAATAATAAAAACGAAAAATTGACGTTTTGGGGTTAGGGAGTGGGGGTATGGGTGGTGGAGGCATTTTGTCTACCTTAACGTGTGGTACCCTTTGCAGTGTGTTCTCGGACGCGACTAGTTCACGTTCGAGACGCATCGCCCCGCCCCTTATTTTTCCCGTTGGCCCCTCCCTGACCTGGAAATCCCTAATCGCTACTTCAGAAAGTATAAAAATAGGCGATTTTCAGGTCAATCAAGTCAGTCCTTCACGGGCTCTCCGAGAGCTTAGTGCTCTCGGGGCTCTGCTTTCTTTTTAGCTTTTTCCCATACTCTGTGGCTGAGATGTTATTCTACTGCAACCTGGTATTTTTATTTTGACTTTACCTTTGTCATGTAAGAAATATCTTGCCTTTTTCAAGGCAAGATACCAGAAGAAAACATTTACGAATCCATACCCCGCAAATGGATTCAAGTAGAGGGGCTTTCGTCGACGTTTCCGAAGCCCTCTACAGAGCACCCGGAGGCAATAGAAGGAGTTCAGATCGCTATTATTTACCCCGAGGTGACATGGCGCCCGACAACGTGGTTAAAATCCGCACCCACGACCCAGCTTGACTCACAGCAGAAGGCTACAGCCATTGACTTCAACATGGGTTGAAGTCAAGAGAAGAACGGGGAGAACCACGGAGTGTTAGAATGCTATCTGACACTCCGACATCGAGGCCTTCTGCAGACCGGATGCCTTCGGCGTGCAGGCGACTTTGACGAGCCAGCCTTCTTCGAAGTCAGAAGCCCCAGATGCCAACGGAAGTCCCGGAGCAGACCCAGTCATCGCCCCCTACCGGAAGTGGTTGGACGACCACGTAGGCTTCGGCACCCTGGTACTCTGCGAAACCCCGTTGGATATGGCAGATGGGATCCGGACGACCGAGAAGAAGACGAACCCGTTGGAAGAGTCGACACACCGATCGAGAATGGGGCTGCAGGAGCCGGAGATGCCGTCAACGCCACCGACCTTCCCCGTTAGTGCAGTGTGTTGTGAGTTTCAAAGACAATTTGATTTTATGAACTTATACTTATTACTTTTTGCATTTTCATGTATTTTCTTGTCATGTATTTTGTATTGTATTTTTTTATTGTATTTTTTTATTGTATTTTTTTATTGTAATTTTTAATAATTCAATAAATTTCCTTCCCAGCCACAGAGTCTCCAGAGGAGGGGGGATGTTCTCGGACGCGACTAGTTCACGTTCGAGACGCATCGCCCCGCCCCTTATTTTTCCCGTTGGCCCCTCCCTGACCTGGAAATCCCTAATCGCTACTTCAGAAAGTATAAAAATAGGCGATTTTCAGGTCAATCAAGTCAGTCCTTCACGGGCTCTCCGAGAGCTTAGTGCTCTCGGGGCTCTGCTTTCTTTTTAGCGTTTTCCCATACTCCTTGGTGAGATGTTATTCTACTGCAACCTGGTATTTTTATTTTGACTTTACCTTTGTCATGTAAGAAATATCTTGCCTTTTTCAAGGCAAGATACCAGAAGTAAACATTTACGAATCCATACACCGCAAATGGATTCAAGTAGAGGGGCTTTCGTCGACGTTTCCGAAGCCCTCTACAGAGCACCCGGAGGCAATAGAAGGAGTTCAGATCGCTATTATTTACCCCGAGGTGACAGCAGCAGGTATTCGTGTATTCATAACTTTTTTTTCGTATCTGCTAAAATAAGACCATGCTCTGTAAATGGTTTCAAAACGTATAACCCACGTAACAATTGCTTATAAAATACTACAAAATTTTAACAAATATTTTTTATGAATTGCTATAAGACAGTGAGTTTAATTCACTTTCTGGTCTATTCAGTTGCCTGGTGTCAAGCCTTAGAGTGGGACCCTAATTAAAATTTATTTTATATCTAAAATCCACAAGGAAAACAATTCCTGTAGCTGGCTGTATACCACGTATCACAAAAAAAGAGGTTAATCTTTGTAAGTGGGTATATTTATTTAAAAACCCTTAAAAGCGCTACATCAAAAAAACAAACGTTTTCGGACTAAACAGTCCATCATCAGGTTTCAAATCTGCTAGGTTAAAATGTCTGAGCCACCAAAATACATGGGTAAAAACCCTTTAAATTACTTATAGTTATCAAAGATTATACATCGTGTTGTTAAAAAGCTGTGATGTTCATTATTAAATTAGATATGATTTCAGGTAACATACATTGTAAAAAGTTTTTGAGTCCCAAGTTTCCCAGTGAACAGCTGGAAACAGCTAGTTTCCAGCTGTTCTCCGTGCGTTGAGGTTTTTCCCCGGCTCTGGAACTCAAAAACTTTTTACAATGTATGTTACCTGAAGTCATATCTAATTTAATAATGAACATCACAGTATTTTAACAACAAGATGTATAATCTTTGATAACTATAAGTAATTTAAAGGGTTTTTACCTATGTATTTTGGTGGCTCAGACATTTTAACCTAGCAGATTTTAAACCTGATGATGGACTGTTTAGTCCGAAAACGTTTGTTTTTTTGATGTAGCCCTTTTAAGGGTTTTTAAATAAATATACCCATTTACAAAGATTAACCTCTTTTTTTTATTTTATATCTAAGCCATTCATTTGTAATTATGTAATAATTATGTTTAACCCTCGTATTCAACTTTCATGTGATTACGTAAAGAAATAAAATATTAGGAACTCAGTCGACTAAAAAAAAACAAAAGAAGTAGCAAAACACGAGAAAAATAAGGCATAATAGAAAAAAACACATCGGAAAACATATTGACTCGGTCATTGCCCCTACAAATTATGTCTATTTACTCGGAAAACTCTTTTATTTGATTACTATTTTACGAATAGAAGAGCGGACGTGGATCCGAAGCCGAGTCTCATACGCAATCGTATAATTAGAAGCGGCGAAAACGAAATTACCATTGCTTGTTTTTTAATTTTCGATTCGACGGGATGTTTCATTAAAAATAGATAAGGCTGACTGTTCAGCATGTAATGACATAAAATTAGGAACATAGTTGTGATGATATCGACCGATACCAGTCGTTACAGACGAGTAAAAACAAATTTTTATCTTCTACAGTTGGTTTATTATCTTTCAAAATATTATCAATAAAGATCAATACCCTTTAAGTCCAAATGTAATAGAAGACATTGGTGCAAAAAGGAGGCAAATTTTATCAGAAGTAAACAATGTTTGACTACCATGTCTTTTAATTTACAGTGTGGCCCAAAAGCCTGGAAACGGGAAATTATCTCATAAATTGCTAGTCATAATTGTACAAAATTTGAGATAAGGAGATTCTATATTTGATATTTGCAATGTTGTCAGATTTGCCGTTTCTTTTATATTATTAGTAACTGTGGTTTTTTAAATTCATCACCCTGTATATTCAGTCATTATTGGAATCTCCTATTCAATAGGAGTTCAACCACATATAATACTTATGATTTTGGGTAGTCTGGAAGGTCTTAAATTCATAAAACAGTGCAAAATATATAGATTTTAATAAATTTAAAATTTACATGTATACCTACTGCTGTGATTTTGACATTTGTTCGCCATTTATTCGTTATTCGTTAATTCTCGGACAGAATCCAAAAAACAGGTGTTTTCAACTTGTTTTGCAAAAACGGCAAATTAACTTTTTATTTAACACAAAAAAATCCGACGGGCACTTATCATTAACAATAATAGTCCAGGAGATAGCATAACAAATACAAAAGTCATAGTAAGCCGGCTGATATTAACACCCTGTATAATTATTAAACAATAATTATACAGGGTAATTAATAGAATTATATATTAATAATAAAACTTATATATTAATATTAAAACCCTGTATAATTATTATTTATACCATTGGATACCATTTTTTATAGTCTTTTCAATGATGTATCACAAGTAGGAGTTTGTAGTTTCAACTTTTTTGGTTGTGGTGGGTGGGGATAGAGGGTTTTGGGGGAGTGAGTTCTCTTTCATAGAAACTATTTTATTTTTCCCATACTATCCTAGAAACGGATAAAAACAACCATATTCGTTAAAAACAAAGCAGGAAATAATATAAGTGGGGAAGCAGAAATAGTCGAAAGATGGAAACAGTATTTTGATGAATTACTAAATGGCAATACTAAGTCAAACCAAAGAGAATATATAGAAGCAAAAGCAAGAATCGAACACTTAGAAGACATAGAAAATAATTCACCCAGCAAAGAACAAATCGAGGAAATCATAAAAAATCTGAAAAACAACAAATCCCCTGGAAGCGATAACAGAACAGCAAAGATGATGAAATATGGTGGAAAACTGCTAAATAGTTGGATATACAAGATCATAAAAGAGATATGGATAAAAGAACGAATACCAGAAGATTTGAAGGAAGCCATTATTTGCCCATTACACAAAAAAGGAGATAAAACAGAATGCAGTAATTACGGAGAAGTAGCGTTACTTAATACCGTATATAAAATCCTATCAAAATCCATAAAAGATAAGCTAGAAAAAGAAGTTGAAAATATAATAGGCGAATATCAGTGCGGATTTAGACGAGGGAGAAGCACAACGGACCAAGTATTCATAATCAGAGAATTACAAGCAGAAAGCTATGAACACAACTTACCAACGATAGCGCTATTCATCGACTTCCAGCAAGCATACGATAGAATAAAAAGGAAGGAATTAAAAGAGACCCTTGAGGAACTGGAAGTTGGCAGAAAGTTGCGTAACATGATACATCTTACTTTAGAGAATACAGAAAACAGAGTCAAAGTAAATAATCATGCATCATACAGATGTATAGTAAATGAAGAATTAAGGCAGGGTAATCCTTTGTTATCATTACTCTTCAATTTAGGCCTACAAAAAATAATGCGAGAAGCGAAAATTAATAGAGAAGGATTTCTATATCATAAAAGACACCAAGTTTTGGCATTTGCGGATGATATAGTGTTGCTGGCAAAAGGGAAGAAGAGCTACAGGAGATAGTACAGAGAATAGTAAAAGCAGCAAAGAAAATGGGACTTTACATAAATGAAACTAAAACAAAATGTATGCAGTGGACAGATGATCAGTTTAGGGATGGACAAAAGTTTAATCTAGCAGTAGAAGAAAGATTATCATACGAATTCGAAATGGTAGAAAGATTTCCATACGTAGGTACAATAATATCACGTAAACCTAACATTAAAGAAGAAATACAAGCTAGAATAATGGCAGTCGATAGAAGTGTACATGCTCTTAGTGGAATGTTGAAAAGGAAGTTTTTATCAAAAAAGGCAAAAATACAGTTATACAAAACAACTATACAACCAATAGTAACATACTGCAGTGAGACGTGGACAATGACAAAAAATGGAGATGAAATAAAATTTACTGGAGATATGGGAAAGGAAAATCCTGAGGAAGATATATGGAGGAATAATAAGGGACGGTCTATGGATAAGAAGATCAAATGATGAGTTAAAAAAATTATATAATCAACCTAACATATTAAGAGTCATAAAGGCATAGAGACTAAGATGGCGAGGTCACCTAGAAAGAATGCCGAACACGAGGACTCCAAAAAGGATACTAAACTACACTATAACTTTAAAAAAGAGAAAAGGAAGGCCAAAAAATAGATGAAATCAGGAGGTAGAAAAAGATATGGAAGAAATTGGACTAGACGGTCAGAAAAGAAAAATGAATAACAAGAAGAAATGGAGAAAAGTCACATATCGAGCCAGAGAAGATCTCAGTACATAAAGGAATGCGAAAATGAAGAAAGAACAAAATTTTTAAGCCATGGGCCTCTAAGGCCTTTAGTGCTATTGTATATATATATATATATATATATATATATATATATATATATATATATATATATATATATATATATATAAAATATTCAATAGTTGAATAGCAGAGGTTGTATCGGTCAATAATAGGCAAATGAAAGTCGTCAACTACTTCATTGATTTAATCGAATACGTTTCGCTTTTTTAGTTTTCAAAAGCATCATCAGTTCAAAAAACAATTTGTAGGTTTTGTAAAAGATGTTAAACACACTCTACGATAACTTAACATTAAAAAATTTAAAAACTAAACGATAGAATCGAAACAAAAAACACACAGGAAAAAACTGAAACAGCACTATTGTCTATTTAATTTTTACCGATGGCTTCATCTCAATGTGGGTGTAAGCTCTTTCGAAGACCCAACACAATAATGTTTATTGTGTTGGGTCTTCGAAAGAGCTTACACCCACATTGAGATGAAGCCATCGGTAAAAATTAAATAGACAATAGTGCTGTTTCAGTTTTTTCCTGTGTGTTTTTTGTTTCGATTCTATCGTTTAGTTTTTAAATTTTTTAATGTTAAGTTATCGTAGAGTGTGTTTAACATCTTTTACAAAACCTACAAATTGTTTTTTGAACTGATGATGCTTTTGAAAACTAAAAAAGCGAAACGTATTCGATTAAATCAATGAAGTAGTTGACGACTTTCATTTGCCTATTATTGACCGATACAACCTCTGCTATTCAACTATTGAATATTTTTTAAATTTAATCAACGGTCGTATTTTTTACTATATATATATATATATATATATATATATATATATATATATATATATATATATATCCTAGAAACTGTTTCAAGCATTTTTCGATGTCAGGTTTTGTTCATGAAAGATAGCCCATTGTAAGTTTTAAAATTGACACACCGTCTAAGAAATAAATAAAATTACAAATATCTTTAAAAATTTTAAAATATAAAATATAAATAATAAAAATTTAATAAAACAATATATATTAAAAAAAAATGTGGCGAAGATAATTTCGAATAAAATATTTACTAGCACTTTTTTTTGTAAAATTAACCGTTCTTTCAGAAACGATGCTTAAAGCAACCCGTGAATATTAGCAATTGAAGTCAGTTTCCATAAAAGTGCTAAATAAATATACGTTGTGCCATTTTTGCCATTTTTTAGAATTTAAACTTTTATTAACCGGTCACTATGGAATTTTTATTGTTAAAGTCTAATCTTCAAAATCTATTGCATGAAATTGAAATTTACATTTTTGGTAACAAATGGGAGGCGTTTGAAATATGTCTAAAAACGCAGAATTTAAACTTTCACAAAAAAAAACGATCAAAAAATTTAAAACTGCTTATTTTCGGTTAAATAAGTACGTTATTATATAAACTACACAACTTCAGCTATAAATTTCACTCAATATCGTCTTCATATTTTTTTGGTCAGCTTTTGACATACTTTGCTTGGACCGCTGTATCCCAAACTCTCTAAACCAATTTTTCCTACATGAAAAAATACTTATTTTTAAAATCAAACAGCCTATAAAACTTTTGCGGTGTTTATATAGAACGAATTTGACGATATTAGAACAGGAAATATAATGAGCAAACTTTTGTTGTGAAACTCCAAAACTTTCAGAGTGGCGGCTCGCAGAATAACTGAATTAAAAAAGTTTAAAAGCGGTTTTAAATACAAAGCAATTTTAGTTCAAAATAATCTAGAAAATGGGTAAATAGAGTTGAAGATGTAACATGGAAAGCAACAAAATAATTTACTCAGCTTAGACGTTTATTTAAGTTTTAGTGAATAGGATAGTTATTATTCGAATTGTAAAAAAATCACGAAAAATATTTACATGATAAATCGTTGGTAAATATGCTTATTCCATATATCTATACTGCTAAATTACCTGCTTCCTTTTCAATTTGGAAACATATTGAATTCCCATAAAAATGATACTAAAAAAAATATTGCAAGAATTTAACTAACGAAATATTTGAAAATATTCTTTCTATTGAAGTCGAAGGACAAAACTAAAACAGAAAACTTCGTATCAATTAACTGATTTTTTTGAAATATCAACCAAAGAGTTAAACATATTCTTTACTGGGTCGTACCAACTACAGGCAATATCCTTTTTAACTGAAATGATCCAAAAAGTAGGAATGGCGGTTTTTGGTTATACCGGTTGTTTTTACTAAAGGTTTAACTTGGCGGTTATAACCGGCCAAAAAACCGGATTTTCCAAAAACCGGTTTTCGGTTTTTTTTACTCCAATAGGTTACAAAGTTATATTTACTTTAGCTTGCTTTAGTTTGCTTTTGTATTTATAAAATAAAATAAGATTTAAATTATGATTTTGTTTGGAATAATTACTTGAGAATAATAATTATGATTGGGTTCCAAAATAATACCTGATGCAGGCCATTCACGTTCCGACTTGTGGTACGACTAGTGGTCCAACTTCTGCAGTTGGATCTGAAATCGGACCGTGAGTGGGCTAGTTGGATTAGTTGGACAACTAGTGGTACGAGTCGGAACATCTAGTGGGACGACTCGAAGATCCGACTTCCGACTGGCGACGAAGTCGGAGCGTGAATGGTGAAGTTGGAAGTCGGATCACAGGTTGGATCGAAAATTTCCTCAGTCAGTTGACCTTCGACACCAGTTACGTATGAGATTTCTATGAAATACTTTACGCAAAGATCTCTAGTTCGCGAATATTTAATAGAAAATAAACTTTCAATTGCACGAAAATTACCTTTTTGTTAGGGCAAATCATTTTCCTTTCTATAGATCTATTTCGGACATTCACACACAGGCAAATTTCCGATACTCCGGATTGGCTACGGAAGAATTATCAACAAACAATGAAAATTAAATCATAGTTGTACCAAAAGATACCTAGTTCGCAAAAAATAATGGAAAAAAACTTTCAGTTGCACGAAAAATTATTCCTATTAAAAATATACGACACACACACAATAAAATAAATCCCAGCTCCATTTTAAAACAAATAAAATATATATAGATTTTATACTTACACAAATCTTTAAAAACTATAATTTTTTCCTACATCTTAAAAAGTCATAAAAATCAAGAGTTGAAAAAATTAATTAGTTCAGCCCTAGACAAATAACGAGAGAAACGAAACCTAATTTTTAAACATACATATCATAACATACATATAAAGATAACAAGCACAATTCTGCCATTTTCCTCCTCCTAATTATATTTTGCGTAGTGTTTATTCGATACATTTTTTGGTTAAGCGATGTACACCATCGTAAAAACAACCCAGAACTGAAGTTGGGCCGCTAGTTGGATAGAAAGTCGGAGCATGAGTGGAGACGAACATCCAAGTAGTAGTCCTACTAAGTGGGACCACAAGTCAGAACGTGAATGGCCTGTCTAATCCTAATCACCCTAAAAACCTAATAACCGGTTTTTACTTTAAAAATAAAAAAACCGGTTATAACCGGGACAAAAAAAACCGATAAAACCGGATATTGCGAAGTAAAAAACCGGGTTTCGATTAAAACCGGCAGGTTTTTCCTATCCCTACCAAGAAGACGATAAGGTTTAAGTTATAAATCAATCAATCAATCGATATTCTTTATTTCATCTGATTTTTACAAGTATTGAAATGCGTCAAAATACAATCTAAAAAACTATAGGTACATAGGTAGTAAAAAAAGTAAAAAAAAAAACATAAAATATACACAAAAACTTACAAATTGTTAAAAAGATGCCTGCAAGTATTCCTCTGACGAATAGAAAGTGTTTGTCAGAAGTAAGTCCTTACCTGTTCTCTTCAATACCTAAATATTTGACTCTTTAACATAATTGGGTAATTTATTATACAAACTAACGCATGTTGGGTAAGGACCCTTGCCCACAACAGTCAAGTGAGGAGCAGGAGTCACCCAATCATTTCTGTAAAGAAAATTGTAGCCACTCATTAAGGAAACATCATTTCTGCAAATAAAATTACATCTATGTGACTTTACATAAACAACACAATTGAAAATATACAGAGAAATTACAGTTAAATATTTAATTGGTTAAAAACTGGTCTACAGGAATCCAAGCGCCTTCTAAACGTCATGGTACGAATATTTTTTTTTAAGAACAAGCACCTCATTAATTCGCGAGCAATTTCCCCAACAAACTAAGCAATATTGCAAAATTGACTGTACATGAGCAAAATATTAAAGTTTCAAGATATCTAGGGAGACAAAATTCCTAAGTTGCCTTAGAACATAACAGTGTACAGACAATCTTCCCTCTACAGAATCAACGTGAGAACTCCAAGACAAATTAGAATCCAGGTAAACACCTAACAACTTAGTATAGTGGCTATTTACCACACCCATTGTCAAGCTTTACTAATGGACTCATCTGCATAGTAGAAGGTGAAAAGGTTACCATATTGGTCTTTGATCCATTTAAGATTAGGGCATTATTTAAACAGTAATGAGTCATACTTTTTACAAGACAGTTTGCTTTTTGTACTACATGAAAAAAATTATTGGAATTTAGTGCAACTGTGGTATCGTCAGCAAATTCAGTGACGTAACAGCCTGATTGCTGTTCCAACTTTTCTCCTCGAACGCTTATTGCATCAAAAAAATTATTTAATGGATTCCGAACCAAACATGTTGAGCTATCGTTTATCAGTTGATTTAAATTATTAACGAAAATAAAAAATACAAGAGGGCCAATGATACTTCCCTGTGGAACTCCGGAGGGGACACTTTCTTCTGAAGAAAATATTATATTCCACTTTGGATCCACTTTAACGCAGTTCCTCTAACACCACTATGATAAAGTTTTTCCAGCAATACTGGATGATTTACAGTTTCAAAAGCTCGTGCTAAGTCAAAAAACAAACAGATAACTTTATTACCCTTATCAAAGTTCGATAAAATATGATTGCACAGCGCTAGTAGTGCATCTTGCACACTTATACCTTCACGGAAACCAAATTGAGACTTTTCTATAATGTTGTGCCTTTTAATATACGAGAGGAGACGTGTATGAAATGCCTTTTCATATATTTTTGAAAACACAGATAAAAGTGATAGGCCTCGATAGTTATCAAATTTTGATTTGTCACCTTTTTTAAGTATAGGCACAACTAGAGCAGTATTTAGAATTTGAGGAAAAATCCTTTTCTGAAATGAAAGATTTACTAGAAATGTTAATTGTTTATATATGTAATGAGATACATGTAATAACATAGAATACGGGATCTCATCCAGTCCAGCAGAGGATTTTGTTGAGATATCTTTAATTATACCCTTTATTTCTTTATCAATAACAGGATAAAGGAAAAGGGAGTATATAGGCGAAGAAAGATTCTTAGGATTGTAGTCAGGTGAAGTTTGACTAATTAAATTTTTTACGAAATTCGAAAAATGTTGACTAAAAGATGCAGCTATATCACGAGGGTCATCCACAGTTATTGCAAAGAACAGGAGAAATTATTATATTAGAAGTAAAATAACGACACATCAGTAGCAAAACCTATAGGTAAATTTTATTTGCAGTATTCAGTTGTTCAAATGTTCAACTATTCATAGTTGTTGTTTTTGCACATACGTTGACCTCTATATACCATACGAGGCCATCAGAACGGTAAGACAAATATATACAAAAAATCTAGAACTCATTGGTTCCTCCCATTCGCTTTGGGCATGTATCTTAGCATAAACAAATGATAATCAACTGTATGAAACGGTTAAATGCCTTGGCGTAGTCAATAAAACAAATATAGACATCTTAACTGATATTGAGGCATCTCTAAAGTAGGACTTGTAAGATGAAAAGTGCTTCACGTGTACCCATGAAATTGTGGAATTAAAATTGAATTTCACTGACATTTTCTTCCCATTTATTGTAAATTCTGGCATGTATGATTTTAAGAAAAATTTAAAGTGCATAACTCATAAGGCTGCTAGTTCTGAAATATTCGCACGTTTTCGCAGATCGTTTTTTGGTAGTGTTACAAATGTTAACAATAGCCATTCCTCTGAAATATTGCCTGAATCATATATGGCGTTAAACAGTTCAGTTAACTCATTTGTGCTTACTTCACTAATCACCTTAAGTTCAACGGGTATTTCATCCGGACCTGTGACCTTACCATTCTTAGACTGTTTTAAAGCTGCTTTTACTTTGCTTTCTAGTATTGACGGCCCTGTTATGCGATTTATTTCTGGAAGGTTACCTCGCTGGTCCCATAAAAGTTCTTCGATGTACATTTTCCAGGTTACCAACTTCTCCTTAACTGTCTGTCATGGCCAGGTTCCGGTCTTGATTTATAAGGAAGTGTGTAATTCTCCTCTTGTATTGACCAGTGGCTTCTCGAATCTTTCGGTGGATATTTATATGATAGTGTTTCACTTGGAGCTCTTTAAATAGTTTATATTTTTCTTGCATCCATGTCTCCTTGGCTCTTCGTATTGTTTTTTAATTGTTTGGTTGATTTCTTGGTATTTCTTCACGTCCCTGTTTTTCATTAATCTTCTTTGGTTCATCATCTGCAGAATGTGAAAAGTCATCCATTCTTTATTTTTTACTTTAGTTTTCTTTCCCAGATGATCTTTTCCCGCATTAAGCATGACGTTTTTGATATAACACTATTTTTGTTCTACACTCTTCTTGTTGTTTTGCGGTTTCTAGTTTTTCTTTCATTACATCTCTTGTGTCTGACGAACTACGAGGTCTTTTAGAGTGTCATAATCCAGGTTCTGTTTAGGTTTACTTTTAATGAGTTTCTTTAGTTTGAGTTCTTTCTGGTCCACTAATGAGTTCTGCTCCCATTTGACGTCTGCTCTTGGAAAGGTCTTCGCCGAAGTCAAGCTGATTTTGAATATTTTCTTAATGAGAATAAAGTCTATCTGGTTTCTGATGATATTGTTGGCTGTACCTGCAAGTGACTTTTTTTTAACTGAAAAACATGTCTGTGTAGTTCGGCAAATAAAACCCGTCTCACTGAGAAAGGCGGTTGGTTAAACTATGTTTTACAAGTTGAAGCTACGTGTGGGCGATAATTACCCAAGAAATCTGCAATATTAATGAAACACACTCATTTATCCATGGTTCTTTGTTCACTACAATCTATGAATGAACAGTCTATTCTTTGCAACATTTTATTAACCATCGTTTAATTGTTCGATAGTGTCTTAGTTTTATAAGCTAAATCTGGGATAACTAAAAAGAGAGAACCAAAGCTAGCAAAAAGTCTGTTAATATTTTATAATGTTTATGTAAAGTTGCAAAAATATAATAATAGTTTTATTTTGCCCTTGTAATTTAACTTGAAATAATCAAAACCAAGCTTCACGTAAAATTAATTGACCTAACGTACTTTATTAAAAGCCTTTCAGTATTTAACAAAACAAATTATATAACTCGCTTTTGACGTTCAAGCAATTAAAGAGACAGTTTTAACTGAAGTATAATTGTATAATGAATTCGTTTCTATATGTGAATTCCCCAGTGATGATTTCTCCTGCTATTGAATTACCAAAACCGAGGGACAAATAACAGCTTTTTTACATCAAACAAATTGAATCCTCCGTTTTTTGATACACGAAAAAGAAAAATATAAAACAGCCGTATCAAGTATCAAATAATACAGAAAACATCTATCGTTGAGATAGGGAGAATACATCCATCGTTGGAGCTCTACGGCTGGCTTAACGAGAGCGGTAGACGTTCAATAAAAAATTGGATAAAAACGGGGAGCTCCTAAAAAAGGGGAGTCCCTAAATCATAAAATATAATTTTATTAGGTGGCGTAGCTTGTCTTGTTTTATAAAATGGCACATTATTTCCGGTTCAACAATTTTTATTCCTTCGTTTTATCTCGCCGTAGTAAAGCACTAACAGAAAGGTGGAAGTGACAGTATTTTTCGGGGATGTCGTAAAGCTGGAGTAAAATTAAATTATTACGTCAACTAGACATAGATAAATATAATTTTGTATAAAAATTTATTAACATAATTACACATAATAGGATGCATCAGACAAGTAGCGATTTAAGAACTAGGAATACAATTTAAGGAAAAAAACAACTGACAGGAGGAACACTATTAAAAAAGAAAACACATCACAAACTTTTCAAATATGACTTAACCCGGCGCCAGTGTGGTAGAATAAAATGAAAAACCATGTGTGGTGGGATATCAGAAATACTCCAGTCGTCAGTGACGAAAATGCCACTAAGACTCTAAAAATCATACGAACAAGCTGAATTTTGCGGAGAATAATAATTTTCTGATCTCCAAAAAGTGGCAGAGAAGTTTACCACTTTTACATCTGGGCTTCCCCTCAAAAACTCCCTTAAAGGGGGTAAAAACGCAAAAAAACGATTTACTAAGAATCTGTACACCATACAAAAAAACGTTTCAAATAAAAACAAAACCAATGTTCAATCAAATTTGTATCAGCTCGACGGTAAAAGTTCGATATCTTTTGATTTAAGTGAACTATCTACAAAAATTAGAATGCATTTTAAAGGTAAAGAGTTCAGCTTTTATATAAAGTTTTTATATTTCCCTGCAAATAAACTCACCTTTGATACATTTGTAAATAAATAAACGTAGAGCAATTTTTTATGATTCTCACGAGATCAATACAATTTATAACTTTCATTGACTGACCACTATAAGTTTCGATTATTAAAGCCTAACCTTTAAAACCTATAGCATGAAATTTTAGTTTTCAGTTTTGGCAACAAATGTGAGGCATCTGAAATATGCTTAAAAACAATGGATTTGAACTTTTACATAACAAACGATCTAAATCATTTAAAAATTTTTGTTTAATATCACTAGTACGTTTTTCAAAAGAACAAAACTTCTGCAATAAACTACATACAACAGGTGCTCCTGTTGATGTTCTACCCATAATATTAATATCATTGGCATAAGCAGCCAGTTGAACTGTTCGGTTGGTCAGTAGGTTTCCTTGTCCAGTTTACATTTGCCTAACCGCATACTCCAGTGTAAGGTTAGACAAAGTTGGGGCCAGCCCATCTCCCTGCTTTAGTCCCTGTGAAATTTTGAAGTCTGTCCGGTGGTTTTGTATTCATACACATGGCTGAGTTTTATATAAAAATATCTATATAATAGACTAAATTTCAAAATATGGTCACTGAGAGAAATTTCCGAAAAATAGGAATATCAAATACACATCCAACAGTGGTAGTGAAGACGGATAATGAATTTTTAGACGGAACTGCACTCGCCAGTTTTCTCAGATATCACTAAGGATAGGCTGACATCACGTTGCCATGGCAACCGTGAACGCTTATGCAAATAGATTTCGCATTTCAAAAATAGTATTCATTTTTTCCTGAATCCTACACGCCTAGTGACACAGTTCAGGACTTGGCCGTCAAGTACCTACCGCGAATAAAACTAGTGTTTTTTAATTTTTAGATTAATTGAAAGAGAATAAATAATTGATTTCAGAATTTAGATATAATAATGTGGCTTTCATTTTTATTTATTTGTCTCAATTTAATTATATTTTTTTGGTGAACCTCACCATCACCTCCTTCACCTGCCCGGCCGCCGCTGCTAAAACTCCTCTGAAAAACTGAACTCGTATTTCTTATTGTCATACTGTTTACTTAAAATATTAGCCACACTATTGTTTTTTATTATTAACTGGTTATTTTTTACATCTACTCGTATAAAGAAGTAATATTTAATAATGATTTCTGTTTTGATTACGAAATTTAAAAAAAAACTTTACATTGACAATGTTATTGCATAATTGTCACGATATTCACCATCATTACTAGGCTAATAACAAGTCGTATACTTATTATGTGATTTCATGGCCTATCTTAACTACAATTTTTTATTGGATCTATATAATTAACAGTAGGCCACCAATTCCCATCACGTCGATTTCAGTTATCTGCATCGAGCAATAAGACAAAAGAGGGAATGTAAAGGTAGTGGGGGTAAACATATTGATAGACAGGAAGTGCCATCTTGAGAGGCCACTTTAGACAAGGATAGACAGTCTCTTTCCTTGTTTAAGAAGTCAAATTTAGTTAGGTTATGTTATTGTTTGTCCCAACTGTCACATGAAATTTTATTTATATTGAAATCTTTTACCAATTGTGTCACTTTTTAGACTATTATAGTTAATATTTAATTAAAACTTTCTCGTCTGAAAAATATTTTATAGCTATTGTTAATAAGTGTTGGAAAATTTAAATTTAGCGCCTTTGCATTTCCAAGTATGTCCGCCATCAGAGGCCACTTTTTTGGTCTCCTTTTCATAACGATTAGATTCCCTCTTTTATCTTTTTGCTCGATGGTTATCTGTCACTTACTCTACAACAACGATCGTCAATATTCTATCGGTTGTTCTATAATTCAAAATCAACAAACCCTACACTTCGTGAAATGAAAACTATCTAGGAACTTTAACCTAAAAACAATTTACCGTCTTTACAAACCGCGTTATTGACTGAAATCGTACAAAGGCGTAAGCCAATTTAGTTTTTTTGGTGTGGTGGAAAGGTTTCCGGCACGAAAACGCGGAGCTGATAATAGACAAGTTATCAAAAAAAGGTCTGCGATGTACTTAATGGCCATTCAACGTCCTCGAGGGACTCATGTGGAAATTAATTTAAATCTCATAGACCGGGAGCTAGCGAAGACTATACCTATTTTAGAATAAGAAACTATAAAAAAGTTTTTTTTATGAAATTAAAATTATTGGTAGTTGTATTTTTTGGGTATATATATTTTTACATTTTTATTCCCCCACCCTTTCTTCTGCTTCGTTTTTTCTTCCTTTATGACTTGTTCTAGCACTAGAACGACCACACTTTTAACACCACTAGAACAACAGACGACAGTCAAATGACTGGTGATAAATTAAACGATCAAAAAAATAATAATAAACAAAACTATTTATTTGTTTGTTTACAAGTATTACATTCGACAAAAAGTATTACATTTACAAAAGAGGCGTTCGACAGGGGTGTGTGTTAACACTATTATTATTCAAACATTACAGCAAATTTATTTTTAAGGAAGCATTATTGGAGAAAGAGTACAGTATAAGAGTATTGATACACTAACAATATTTATTAAACAAAGCAAGTAAATGTAGCATACAGTGCGGTTCAGAAATGAACGTGAAGAAAAATAAGTTCAAGAATATTACAAAGAGAAATATACAAGGGGCGCTAATTATCAAAGAAAAATAGGTAGAACTATTATATTTTATCTACTTTATTGTATGAGATGAAAATCTGGACATTAAAAGTAGAAGAATTAGGGAAGTAGAAGCATTTGAGATGTGGTATTATGCTCAGACGATTATAAAAAGAGTGCGAAGTCATTAGAACATTTAAAGTGAGAAAACTGAGCTATATTACTAGTAAAGAAAAATGAAATGCTAAGATTTTGCAATGAAAGACAAAAGTTAAGGAAAGTTTTGGAGAAACGAGAATAGTATAATTCATTGCACTAGATGGATTCAAAGAAAACTGAACGAAAATCTTGTTTTGGAAAATATTGGTGAAAATGTCGATAAAGGGTTAAATAAAATTAAAGCAACAGTTAATGAAGTCTATGAAATTAATTTAGAAGGCCGCTCAAAGCTAAAAAAAGGGGTTGGATGACAGAAAACATTTAATAATGCATTTAATGGAGTAACACCTATAAAAAAGTGAAAAAGCAGCTGGTATCTTCAATAAGAGACAAACTGCACTGCTACATGAGAAACATGGTAAAGTAATATTTGACGTAGAGAACAAACTTAAAGAATGAGAAAATTACATCACGAACCTATTCGAAGACGATAGGATTAGTTCACCTCCGCAACTTACTAACTGCGACGGACCCCTAATAACACGCTTTAAGGTAAAACATGCCATAAAATCATCAAAAAATTGCAAAGAGACCTAAAGTCGTAATGAAATTGTAAGTGAATTCTACAAGTTTATAAATTATAGCAATTCTTTAGAAGCTATAACTTCGTTTTTCAATACCATTTATACAAGCAGACCCTTACTTAACGGTTGGTCCAATTTATTCTTCACAGCTCCACCTAAGAAGATATCAAAAATTTTTGCTGATATAGAACCAGCAATTTGTTAAGTACTTTATTGAAAATGTTTCTAAAAGTAATACATGGCCGTTTCTATAATAAATACGAAGAATATCTAAATAACACACAGTTTGGTTTCCGTAACGGATTTAAAACGAGAGCAGCATTGTTTGGGGTGAACGTACTTGCTCAAAGATGTGATATATCTGTAGATATATACTGTTATTATATTGCCTTCTAAAAGGCATTTGATCGTGTTAAGCATTCTATATTAAAGTTCTAAGAGACATTAGCTTGGTAGAGACATTCGCATAATGGTATAAAAAACGAACTAAAAAATAATGTTAATGTTAATTTGCAAAAAATACTAACTGACAACAAACAAATGATGGGTGTAAATATTAAGTAAAATAATATAAAAAACATATTACTGAAATCAGCCAAAGAAAGTTTGATACAATACAGGTCAGAGACGAAAAATCACTGGATGACAGAAGAAATACTACTACAGTTGGAAGAAGAAGGAATTTGTGGTTATGGTTCATATGGTATATGGTTCATATGGTTCATATGGTAGATCAGAGCAGGGCCCATTTGTAAAGCCTTCACACACTTACGTCTCCTAAGAAAAAAGAAGGAAATATAAAGAAAAGATCTACAAAAGTAAGGAGAGAGATACAAATAATAATTGAGGAAAAATCAAAACAGCAAAGGAACAGCTTATTGGCCACGCTAATTAAAACAAGGCTACTAAGAAAGTTAATCTAAGTGTTAAAAGAATTTGAAATACCAAGAAAACTAGTACTATTGGTAAAAATGACACTAAAAACACATGTAAAGTGCAGTCTTAGATGCAATTGAAATAAATTAAGATGTGCAACAGGGAGACCCCCTGTTGTCTACACTGCTATTTAATATAGTACTAGAAAAAGTTATAAGAGGCAGTAGCATAAACAGCTCAAGTTTTAAATTAAGTACATAAATGTATACTAATTATTTAGTCTTCATCGCCAGAAATGTAACAGAACTTACTATACCTAAGAGACATACATGAGCTAGCACTAAGGTGAATCTAAGTAAATATTATAATTTTAAGTATATGAAAATCATAAGTTGAAAGGCATCTAATACTAGAAATCCACTTAAACTTAAGAAGAAAGAAATATACCTACAGAAAAATATGTAATAAACATAAGTTAACAAAAATTAACCAAGGTCAATAGATATGCAGTAGCTATGAGCAAAAGAACTCTTTTACAAGACAAGACAAAACATGAACTGTAAGACAACTCTCTTATATAAACATCATGTAAAAACGTATATTAGAATGGCTGGATCATATATAAAGGATAGATGATTGCAGGAAGATTAACAATGTTGAATATACATTATCAGCAGGCAAAAAATGAGAGTAAGATAACAAATGAAGTGGAGGAATATAGCCATGGAGTTTATCAAAAACATGAAAGTAAGAAATTGTAAACAGAAGTCTGGTGGTAGTAACTGCTGATAATATGTTCGTATTATCTGCCGTTGATTACTATACCGGCTCTGTAATAAATATAAAGCTATGACAAAATTATCATCAACTTACCGTTACCGGCAACCTATCAATTAGCTTTAACGCTTCTTCCTTTAAATATGAGTTTAAATAAAAGAATTTTCAGCATTTGATGATAACTGTAAATTATTGACAGTTAGGGCTATGAGTGTGGCCATTACGAGTGTGGCCATTACGAGAGGAATAACTAGGATCTGGTTGGGAAGACACTTGATTTAACGCTTCGCCTCTTACTTGTATGGTGCAGCTTAGGTCTGGACATTTATTTTCATATTTCTTTCTGTCCTCAGAGTGACAGGGTGAGTCCAGTAACTCAATTTCACTTTGAATGGAGCCATACTTAACTAAGTTTTCCTTGAGAAGGTCTATAGGAGATATCAGTTGATGTTTATTGTCAAATTTGTGATTTTGGTATTTGCGATTCTCAGAGTGTGTGTCTTTCTCCCAAGTGTTTAGCAAGAAGACGAATTTTGTCACAGTGATTGAGAAACTAATAACCTTGTATAACAACGTATATTATCACATATTGTATCTGTTTCTGTTACCTATACTACGTAGAGGAATAAAAGTTTGTAGTAAGTTACTTGTATTCTTTACTTACAACATAGGCACACAAAATAATACAGTCCACTTAACAACCTTATAGAATAAATGCGTTATAAGTTATTAGAAGATTAAAAGCACGCGGAATTATACATAATTCCATCTTAAACGCCTTAATTTTCTCCACAACGTATAGTGAACGTTGTAATAATAATTTTTCAGCTCTCTGTCTATAAAAACAAACGACAAACTCTCCGGATTTCAAGAGTCTCAAAACTTTCGAATCGAACCGTCCCTTTGTCGACAACCTCAACGTCGTCGCCTGATGTACCTTAATGCTGTTATAGTCTGTTCCTTCTATCTGCGGAGTAAACACTTACGGCCACGTTTTGGCGAAGGAAGACATAAAAAAATCAGATATGGATTTTTCATTAGTGGGCCATAAACCGATCGTGATTTGAAAGTGAAGGACGAAATGCGTGGGTCGAGAGATGAATTTTTCCGATCGTGTTTTCGGGGGAGAAGTTTCGTGAAGACTAATGTTAGATAACGCGAATTAAGAAAGTTAAAAATAGCGTGGAAGTAATCTTTTAGACATCCTTAAAAATTTAGTTCGAAACATTCGTAGGATGTTATTGATTTGCGTAATTAGTAAACGTGAAAATATAATTTTTTTATATACCTCTATATAAAATTTTA
This sequence comes from Diabrotica balteata, assembly GCA_918026665.1. NCBI lineage: Eukaryota > Metazoa > Arthropoda > Insecta > Coleoptera > Chrysomelidae > Diabrotica > Diabrotica balteata. The sequence continues at coordinate 186,829,573 of OU898276.1, forward strand.
TTTTAGGGTAATTTAATAAGTTTACACCTCTGTAGTTCTCTGGCTGTTTTTTATCTCCTTTTTTGAATAGTAGAATTAGTTCGCTCGTTCTCCATTCTTTTAATATTTTATTGTATTTTATAATTTTATTAATTAATGTTAATAATTGTTATGTTATTTCTGCTCCACAATATTTTAGTAATTCGTTTGGTGTCCCGTCTTCACCTGCTGCTTTTCTGTTCTTCAGCTTTTGAAGCTGAAGTTTTTCCCAACTTCCTGTACATGTATACTAAGTTCTTCATTTGTGGTAATTTATGGTATTTCGGGTTCTTACGTCATTTTGTTCGAGAATACGTAGCATTTTAGTAAACGAACTTTTCTTTCTAATTTTATATCGTGGCCGTTATAATTTTTTTCATTTTGACGAAAGCTGATCTTGCCTTCTCGATCCTTATCTTAATTTTCGTCGATTGGTCCCACTGTTCATTTAAGTTTGCAACCAGATAACAACAGTTGGTAATTTATGTTATAAGTTGTTGGTTAACTAGTAATTGACCTGGTAGTATCCTATTTTTTATCCAAGCCCAAACCTGCTACTGACTTCTGCCGCTCTGGAGACAAGGGTCAACAAGTCTTGTTGTTCAATCGTTCTCCGAGTATTCACTTGTCTACAGCGTTAGGTTCATAATGTACTCTGAATATGTATTGAATAATAATGGGAACAATATACATCCCTGTCGCACACCTCTTTTTATCTTTATGTCGTCTGTTAAATGATCCCCAACTCTAGCAGCTGCAGTTTGTTCGTAATAGATATTGTTTATTATACGGCAATCTCTGCTGTCCAGACCAATTGAATTTAATATTTTCATCAGTTCATCATCATCATAATTGGCTTTTACAACTCTTCGTGAGTTTTTGCCGCATTTACTATTGCCTTCCATTGATTCCGATCCTGTGCTATTATTTCCCATGGCCTTACTTCCATCTTCTCCAGGTCTTCCCTGACTGCGTCTTTCCACCTTTTTCTAGACCTTCCTGTCGATCTTTTACCATCTGGTCTTTCCCAAAACACATTGCTAATCAGTCTGTCGTCATCACTCCGTACCACGTGGCCTGCACATCTTAATCTATTGGCTTTTATGTATCTTACGATGTTAGAGAGTCTCTATTTCATTGTTGTATCTGCTCCTCCATTTATTTGTCATGCTGTCCCTGCAAGGACCATATATAATTCGCAGGATTTTGCGTTCCGATACTAATAGCTTATTGATTTCTTTCTTTCTCAATGTCAATGTTTCACTTCCATATGTCAGTGCTGGTCGTATTATGGTTTTGTACATTTGGATTTTGGCACGCTTTGAGAGGAGCTTTGACCTCATTAGATGTTGAATGGCAAAGAATGTTTTATTCCCCGCCAGTATTCGTATTTCAACCTCCCGTTCTCCTGTGTTTTCACTGGTAATTGTTGCTCCTAGGTATTTGAATTCTTTGACCACCTCAAAATTATGATCGTTTATGGAAATGTTTTACATCAGATCGTCATGTTTTATTTTATCGAACGCTTTCTGGTAATCAACAAAACACACATATATATCACAATTCACGTCTCTACATCTTTGAAAGAGAACTTGTATTGCAAAAAGTGCCTCTCGAGTACTTACCAAACGCATCCTTGAGGCCGAATTGTGTTTTTGTCATGTGTTCTTCACACTTTTTATATATTCTTTCATGTATAATTTTTAAAAAAGTGTTCAGGAAATGGCTCATAAGGCTTATTATTTGATAATCTTCACATTTTTCGGCATTGGGTTTTTTAGGGATTGTTATAAAAGTTGATCTTAGCCACTGTTGGGTTATTTTTCCACTTTGGTATATATTGTTTGGTATATATTGGTATATATTGGTATAAATTGGTATATATTGGTATATATTGGTATATATTGGTATATATTGGTATATATTGGTATATATTGGTATATATTGTTAAAGAAAACCGTTCCAAGTGATCATTTTTTATTTTTCTGACAAATTTATGTGTTTCGTTTCTAATTGTCTTGTGAACCTTTTTTTCGTTAAAACGTCACCAGGAGGTCGTGGCCTAGGGTGACAGGTCACTTTCGCTCCAGAAGTAACACTGTTTATCTTCTTCTTTACATTTATCTTTCACTTGATTGTATAAAAACATTCAGAAATGTTTGTATAACACATTTGTATAAAACTGTATACCACTGTATAAAACCATGGAGTTTTTCGCCTTGCAAACGATTTATTTTTATTTATATTCACCATGAACTTCCTTGAAATGCAGTAATTCTGGACATGACTAAAATATTACAATACGTCATAATATGCATATATACCATAACCAATATTATAACAAATAAAATAAAAGGACTTATTTTCCTACAAGGGCTTAGATCAGTTGCCCACAAGGCAAATTGTAGCCCTATCTTTGGAGAGACTGAAATCTGGTCAAAGTTGGGACATCTGCAAACGACAGGTTTTCATCGGAGGGAAATTGAAGTCGTAGTCTGACTAAGTTATTTTTCTTGGGTGAGGCAAGTTCTCTAACTACGACATTGGACATGAAGTGTTAAAACTTAAACTAAGTTAAATGAAACTACAATAATTGAAAACCTTAGCATATATTATATTAGTTAAATTATCCAACTAAGAAAAGTGCATAATATAATTAAGGTTTAATGAACGTTCATATATTTGAAGTTTGATGGGAATTCATAAAGTTAAAGTTTGAACACAATTGATATACGAATATTAACCAACGTCTAAATAAATTACATAGCAAAATGACAAATGGTTGTAGTAAGCAGTTTAAATAGGTTTAATTAAAAGTAAATTATAACCTAATACAAATACGTATAAGGAAATTTATATTAATAGGCCATTAAGAGTGATCATTTAATTATTAAAATAGGTTAAGCCAATGCATAAACGAGGCAACTGATGTTGTTATGAAGTAATAATGTTGCCGGATTATTTGGCTAAAATATTCAACAACAATCCTATCCGAGGTAGCTACAAAATACAGGGTGGTAAAATATAGAAAAATTTTGGGGAAAAATGTCCGCCACGCATTCCCTCACGTTTTAATGGTTTTTTAAGCATTTTTAAGAAAATTAGATTGCTGTTACTAAACCAACTACTAGTTGTTAAATTGCCAAATTTTAAAGACATACCTATAATACGAGTACGACACGAATGCGTACTGTCCTTTTTACTTTTTAATATGTGCTTATTAGAGAGATGTTTAAAGAGGCACTAAAAGACATCAATGAATGCATATCAATTAACGACACTTTAGTAAATAATCTTAGGTATTAAAACGACGTATTGAGCAGACCAGAACATCTTTCAATAAGATAAAAGCAATATTGTGCAATTGAAAACTGGCAATGAAAATTAGAACTATTATATATATTATTCAGATACTACATGTTCTTATTCCTGTTATATGGAATTAAAGCCTGGGCAATTACTGATGCAATTAAAAAAGACTTGCTAGCTTTGAGAGTTAGTATTATCAAAGAATAAATTAAATAACATGGACACAACACGTATAAAAGACGAAAAGGGTGAAAAAAGCGAAAGAAATAGTCACTACTATGGAAAAAAGAAAAATGAGCAACTTTGGTCACATCGTATTAAATGAAATTGATGCAATTGGCTATAGAAGGAAATGTGGAAGCGTAAGAGGACTAGTTAGATAATGCACGTCCTGGTTCAAAAATGTAAAACAGTGGAGTAAAAAAGCATCAATGCAACTCTTTAGACTTGCTGCAAATAGAGTAAAATAGACCGTGATGATCGTCAATGGCCTTAAAGGTTGCCTTAAAAAATGAAATATCTCATTATAATCGGGCAGAAGGCGCCAAACATGTTAAACGTGTGAATACCCACCTTAAGACTATCTACCTTTCGATGACATAATATGGGACAGATATTTAAACAAATATACTAAGAACGCTTACGGCTAACAACTCTATCAAGCAAAAAACACTGTTATAAGATCAACAGCTAAAGAAACAGGACGAAATCTACGACAACAATTAATACAACGGAATAAGGACAACGATTTAAAATTATACAATTGGAACGTGTGTACACTTTTAGAATGTGAAAATCGTTAAAACTTAATAGATATACTAACTCTGTATAAAGAACACATTACTGCTATGCAAGAAGTAAGATGGACTGGCCAAGATATTATCCAAATGAGACAATGCGATATTTATTAGAGCTGTTACAACACCAATAATGACTTCGGGAATACATCCATTGTTTACAAAAAAGCAAAAGATTTTATCATGAACTTGAACGACATTAAGATCATAATTGGAGATCTTAATTCAAAAATAAAAATAAATAAATAAATAATAATATATATAATAATAATTTATTCATCCTTAAAGATCATTTACATGATATAGGATAAGTCGAATAAAAAAAATATATATACATATATACACATATACACATATGTATATACATATATACATACATATATACATATATATATATATATATATATATATATATATATATATATATATATATTGTTATGGATCAGTTTATCGATCAGAAATAGAATAAAGAGTTTTTTATTATTTTGATATACCGCGGGCATATAAGTTAAAGTACAACCCTGTACTTATTTGTAATAGTTAGAATAAGAGAAAACATTGTTCCGTGACGGGACCCTAACGAGTTTTTCGCTGAAAGACTGAGTGAATAGTGAAAGGACAATGGAATCAGTATAATTATAGATTTAGGAATAAACTTGTAATTGTATTTTGCGGTGGGCATTTTTTGAAAGTATATAAGAATTAGATTAAGATAAGAGATAACAAGAATTTGGAAACTTATTTCTGTTGAAAAAGGCAAAATTGTTTATGGTTTCTGAAAAGTGATTTGAGTGAAAGTAGTTTATTTGTTTTAAATATCATGTTGGAAATTTTCTAAATCGAAAATAAGTGGGAAAGATGAATGCTTATGATTGGTTAAAAAAGAATGGTGGGAATGAGAGAGTTGAGAAGGTTGTCTGGGAGAGATTGAAAGATTATTAAGTTACCGGCAGACCAGAAGAGAAGACATGTTTTCGTGTAGTCAATCTGAGTACCAGTGTTTTCGTTTGTTAGTGAAAAAGGTGGAAGCTGAGAGCAGATCAAAATCAAGAAGATTAATACCTCTTTTGAGTCTGCATAGTCCACGAGATATAATTGAGAAAGAAAGGAGAATTTGTGAATAAATAGTACCGGTCAAAAGAGGCTTGGGCTTGTGTTTTCGGAGGAGTAGTTTGCTGGTATGCGGTTTGGATCGATGCTGAAAACGGGAAAGATTTTATGGTAGCCGGACATAATCAATCAAGGAAGAAACTGTGGTTTGATCGAGAGGAGACATCATTGGTGTAAAAATAAAGGTCAGTCAAATAATTTGAATGAAAGAAAATTTTAAGATATTCTAAAGATAAAATCAAATATAAGCATACGAACTAAGATTCCAAGTTTCAGAGTTATTTTTTTTTTGTGAATAAATTATATTTTTATATGGTCATTTTTTTTAGTAGATATTATTATAAAACAGATCAATAGATAGTTTGTAATTAAAATTAAATTTAGAGTATAGGAGTTTGTTGGGAATGATAATTGCCCACAGAAGTTATTTATTAATATTAATCGTATTGTTTATTGAAAATAAATAATAATTTGTGTGCATATTTATGTTTTTTTAATGTTAGTTCCGTTTCCTGTCCTATCCCGATTATAAGCAACTAGGAGATACTGAACCCACTAGAAGAGATATATAAAGTAAACTGATTAAAGTAATAATTTTTAATAAAAAGGCACCCTGAGAATTTTTAATAGTAACTAAATTATATGACTCTGCATAAATTAGTGAATTAATTAATTACATAATTGGAATAATTAAATTAGCGTTAATTAATAATAAAACATCATAAAGCAGATCACAACAATATATATATATATATATATATATATATATATAATATATATATATATATATATATATGGTCTATACATCGAAAAATGCAGTGCTCACAACATCACCAACGACAATGGAAATAGAATAATAGTATTTGTAGCTTCCAAGGGCATGATCGTTGGAAGTACCTGCTTCCACCACAAGAATATTCATAAAGTAACATAAACTTCGCCTCATGGAGCAACAAACGATTAAATAGGGCATCGATCTTATAATTTAATAGAGTCTAGTTTAATTAGAGAAGTCTACTTCTCTAATCTAATGGATCTACTTACTTATCGTGGGGTTAATATAGATTCAGTCCACTTCTTGGTAGGTACCAAAATAAGAGCAAGACTTTCAAACGCAAAAAAAGAAAGCAAGAAATGCACTCGCTAAAATTTAAAGGTAATAAAATAACATTGAAAGTAAAATCACAATAGATGATAATTTAACAGCTATCTAGCAATGATATGTTAAAGAACAATTAAGGAAGTGGCAGATCACGTCCTAGGATCAAAAGAACCAACTCCAGGCAACGGTTTGTTCGATGATGAATGTGATTATATCACTAAAAAAAATTTGCGTCAGCTAAAGTAACAAAGAAGAACATGCGATAAGGAGCAAATGTGCAAAGAACTCAGGAAGGAGAAAAAATCATCATCATCATAATCATAATTATCGTACATCGAAGAAAAAAGCTGAACCTTAAAATACACAAGGAAAATACACAAGGAAAAAACCAAAATGTTGACGTTGATGCCAAATAACAGAGATAAAGCTAGAAACGTCGAACAAAACTTTAGCATAGATCACTATAATTTTAAGATAGTAAATAAGTTTACCTATCTGGGTTCCCTCATAGCAACCAGTACTGGCACATCTGAGGTAATAAAACAAAGGGTACTGATAGCGAACAATTATTTTTAACTAAATAAGCAGATTAAAAACAGAAATTTAAATCAAAAAACCAAATTAAAAATATATAGAACACTCATCCTACCAGTGCTGACATATGGGTCAGAAACATGGACCATCTCCATAACAGACGCAAATCGACTACTCGTCTTCGAAAAGAGGATATTACGCAGAAAAATGGGCGCAATCTGTATGGTATTTGAATAAGGCGATATAATTTCGAATTGTACAAGAAATATAACGAAATAGTTAATGGTAAAGATGTAATATCTTTCATAAAAATAAGTAGCCTTAGGACTGGAGCTGTGTCTTGATCAAACGAAAATTATCCACATAAACGAACCCTATAAGCGGCACTAGTAGGAAATAGGAGTAGACGAGAACGCAAGGAAGATCGGCGCAGCAAACTGGCAACAGAAACGACTGGCGAAATAGACTGGGAAAGGTCGACCCCCAACTAAGGCTATAGCACAGCTGATAATAATACCATTAAGGACGAGTTTATATAAGTAGCCTCTATTACTTACAAATTTAAGTTTGTATGTGAATAAGTTTAAGCAAAGATTGTTTTCTTTTTTATTTTAATAAAAATAAAGTATAATAACAGATAAAAATATTAATAATAATATCTGCTTTTATTTCCAGATTTCGCCCATTTCCCTTGACTGCTTATCAAGTATCAACTATGAAATTATTAGACTAGACACTATCAGCCAGATATTCGGGATGCAATAATCTACTTTCCAGTATCGATTCGTGCCATATGAAGTCCTGTCGTCGTCAACAGACATGACGCACAAACAGGGCAAAATCGTCAATATGCAAGTGGTATGGAGATTATGGAGGATATATCGTTGGGAAGTTGTACCGATTTTTGAAGTTGTCAACCGACCGAACTGAAGGTGAGTTGTGAGTTCAAGTGAAAACATTTTTCTCATAAAATAGAAACAATTTTGCAAATTTTTGTTTTGGCTATATAATCAATTAGTATACAACTTGTAAATGTCTTGAAAGTATAATGAAGAATTAAAAGTGCAAATATGGAAATTTGCCAGACAATTGAAAAAAATTACTTGTATCGTTATACCCAAATGTACCTGATATTTTTAGAACAAAACCAAATAATGGAGTCCATTGTACCGGCCAGTTCGCGTGCGAAGTGCTTCCTCCATTACATAATTTATTAAATCGAAACAAGCACTTTATTTTTTTCCATTATGTCTTTTTTAATGGAACACGAAAAGTATATGGTTATCAATGTTTCCATTATAACATTCTAAGCAAAAATATACAATGCGCTGCATTTATTCAGAGCAAAAACTATCATTAGGGACCGCCGAGTTAGCTGCTGTGTACTTTATTTAAAAAGCTTGAATTTTCATTTTATTGCAGGACATTAAGTTCCAATATTATATATTTATATTTAAAATAGTGTTTGCATTGTACAACAGGGCAAAAATAATCAATGATTAAATGGTAATGATCCGATTCATATCCGTTATATGCAAGTTTTATTTCGGCCATTAGATTTTTATATAATCATTCATGTATTATAGAAACTGCTTAGAGTAAGATACTTTAACAAAATTCTTATATCCCGATGACCCTTCAGAAATAAGTATTTCTAACTCAGTAATTCATTTGGTCAGTATTCGATTAAGGCCAACTTCACGGCATTGATAGTATGGTTACGCTTGTTTCAAATAACTTTATTGGAACAGGAACAATATAACAATACTTAATACACATTTAACTGTCAAGAACATTATGTTTATATTTAATATTTTTTTTACAATTAAAATATTAAATAATTTTTAATCCTTTAACCCCCGTTGCTGAGACGCCGATCGCGGTATTTGCAAATAATATATACGCGGGTGGTCGTGTTTACCATCAGCAAATTTTATTAGAACCTACCAAAATATCAAGTTCTCAGACTACGAAAGGTTTCTAATCCTTTCCTTTCTAATCCTGAGTACGGAAGGAACTAATTCTTTTCGGTACCAGTCGGTTTCTTTTTGATAAATTAGATAAATATCTTCGAACGCACTTTATAGCATTTTTCTGAGAGAACCTAATCCGAAAGATTTTATAATATCTTCTCACGGTTCTTCTTGGTACTTCTGATATCGTTAGAACCTTTTTATCTTCTTAGAAATACATCAGGCTGGCCTATCATTTTAAGTGGCGGATATCTCATCTTATTTTTGGGAAGCTTGGTAAATTTTGAGAGGAAAGACGCTAGTTATCTTACCGTCCCTGTGAATTTTTTCTTTAAGTGTGTATACACTTATATACTTGAGTTTCTTAATTTAATAACATATTAGATTAAATACTCGCATAAACTACCTTTAATTTAATTAACTTCAGTGCTTAATACAAGTAAAGCATTATAATAGCTTCAGTCAAGTAGTGCAGCAGTCATCGAGATTTACTGTAAGTTATCATAATTATATTACCTTTAATTATCTGGAAGAATCTGCGTTCAACCATTTCATCACCTGTGGTAAAGGTAAACTACTGAGTTAGCATTTAATCAAGGAACATTTAATATCTTCATACGAACTTTCAATCAGTTATTAAGAACTTCTAAATACAAACATTTAATTCTCAGTTAATCACTAAATAACAGTGCGAGACAGATAATTAACTAAAACCAAGTGCGGGTTGGTTTAATTTTTATAATACAGAATTCTTGTAACCTTTTTGTATTCTTTAGAATTTAAATTTAATCATTTTGTTATTTGCTATAACTGTTATACATATTTAACTCGTTATCTCGAGATTAGCCCATAAACAGCAGAGATTTCTTTAATCAACTTTAGTTGAATATTTTTACATAGCATCAGGCTCTCTTCGCTGACAACTTTATCGCAGTGTCTCCGTTGGTGACCCTTTTAGCACCATCCAAAAAAAGGTTTCCGAGATAACACACATACACACACACTCACACACACACACACATATATATATATATATATATATATATATATAAATATATATATATATATATATATATATATACATATACATATACATATACATATACATATACATATACATATACATATACATATACATATACATATACATATACATATACATATACATATACATATACATATACATATACATATACATATACATATACATATACATATACATATACATATACATATACATATACATATACATATACATATACATATACATATACATATACATATACATATACATATACATATACATATACATATACATATACATATACATATACATATACATATACATATACATATACATATACATATACATATACATATACATATACATATACATATACATATACATATACATATACATATACATATACATATACATATACATATACATATACATATATTTTCTAACGTTTCAAACTTCACTATACATTTCATGAATTTTCAATATAATTATGGAACTTTTGTAACACTGCTTCCACCTTTATAGTTATTTGCCTCGAATAACTGGAATATCAGGGATCGATTGAAGCCAGCAAAGTGGATCAGTTCCATGGTCTGAAGCTAGTCTCTCAATATGAACTATATTCCGTTTACTTCTAGCTAAATACGGTAGATTAGATCGTTTATGTTCTGCAGGGCGGTATACGAATCTTCTCAGTTTCGTTAAAGTTTTAAAGTTCCAACATGTGAAATTGTATAACCATACTGAGTTATATCTATTGAAAGTTGTACCAGTAGCATGTTGCTAGGAGTAGCAGTTGGCTTTATCACTTTGACACTTCAAACTCGAATTCGTAAACTGTTTACAATTTTTCTTTCAAATTTTAAAGGTAAGTCAGGTTCTTCTTCGCAGAGAAGCGATCCTTCGAAAATAAGATGAAGTTGAGGAAGCTTGAGGAAGCTTTATTTCTCTTCCTGTGATCATCATCGATGAAGAATAACCAATTACTTTATGTCCAGAACTTCTATATGCTAACAGAAATAGAGGAATTAAAGTATTCCATTTTTTTTTAATTATCAGCAACGAATATTGCAAGGTATTGACAAACAGTTCTATTGCGTCTTTTGACGATTCCGTATGATTGATGATGAAAAGGCGTAGTGCAAGTTTTCTTAATACTCAAGATTTTCATTAATTCTTGCCATAATTCTAATTCAAAATTTGGTTCTTATTCAGAATGTATCTTTAAAGGAACTCCATGTCTTGATACGACGTGTGTTATGAATGCTTTTGCTACTGTAGTCGCTTCTTGACTAGAAAGGGATACAATTGCAGACCATTTTAAAAAATAATTCATTGCGACCATTAAGTACTTATTCCCTCTCTCTGTTATCGAAAGTTGACCAAGAATATCCACTGCAAGTCATTTAAAAGACTCAGAAAGATATTGTGCCAGTTTACCATGATTTTACTTCTTTTTGTGAATAAGAAATGCGTGTATAAGAGAAAAAACAAGATCTAGGGCACAGATTTTTGCTGGTTTCAATTCTCATTGTACAAGTGAGCTCCTGACCTGCCATACTCGCTTCATTATTAATTAAAATACAATGGTTTAATAGTTGTTTATGTACCAAGGGTGTTATTACAATAATTATGCTCGGAGAGCAACATAATCCAACCAGAGGGCCTTTACCGCGATGGATGAAGGTTGCTCAATGGGCATTATCGTCTCAAAAAATCAATGTTGTATACCACCAGGAATAGTTGCATGTACCACTAGTGTTACCGGATGATTACGTCGTTATGTTATCAAGCAATATCCATCCCTCGAGCTAGAGGCCCTTTGGTCGGATTATGTTGCTCCCCAGGTGTAATTTTCTTAATAACACCCTTGGTGCATCAATAACTATTAAACCATTAATTTTTAATTAAAAATGTCGTGTATGGCAGGTGGGTGCTCATTTGTACAATAAGAATTTAAACCACCAAAAATGTGTAACCTACATCTTGTTTCGCTTTCTTATGCACGCCGCAGCCCGAACGCTCTTTCTGTCTAAGCGCTTCGTTAAGGAATAAAAAAAAAACAATGTTTTAAAATGAAATAGGCCCAAAATACTTAACGGGAAATGATAGAACAAGGTCTAAATTTGAATGAAGGTTCTTGGTGAATTCAAAAAATGTTTTGTACTTGTGTTTTTAAGCTTCGAAAATCACAAATTTGCGTTTTCTTAGTTTTTAATAATTTATAACTCGAAAACGATTAAGTTCAGAACTACAAGAAACTAATTTTGTTCAGAATAATGCAAAAATTTCAAAAAAATTGTCTAGACTGTAAAAATTTATTGTTAAAATTTGTTTAAAAAAAATTGTTTAAAAAAATTTGAACAACTTTTCGCCCAGGCGACCTCTTGACCCTTATTTTGGGGCATCTCATAAAAGTGATTCTGTAAAAAAATTACATCGGAATATTTTCCAAGCTTTAGATACGAATGTAACAAAACATTTTTTAAAAAGTTTTAGCAGCTTGTTTATTTACCATTTTAACCGAACAAAAGAGACCAAACCAAATAAAACACATTCAAAATTCCCCGACGTCAGCAAAAAGTGTCGTACTTACTTGTTTGTTTAGCTTTTTGTTTTTCGTAAATTTACCACAAATGTATATTGTTTGATAACGAGTGTTTTATTCATACGGTAAATAGACTGACCTCGTTAATTATTGTAGACTATTGATTGGCCGATTGCTGCTGGGCATGCTTGATCATGTCTACACTGGAATACATTTTATTTATTAAATCAATATATTTATGTATCTGAATTTATTTCATTAAATAGTAATTTTTCTTTCTAAATGAATGAAGTACCTACATACATATATAGAGGTCTGTATGTTTAAATTTTTATCTTCGAAGCCACAAATGAGTTCAAAAAGAGTTAATGCTATGCTCTTAGTTAAAGTAATAGTATAACAAGAAACCAAAAATTTATTTCAGCCATTCGGTAATAGATGGCGCGATAAACCTATGGTAACACTATTGTCTTCTGTTTCTTCTTCCTTCTTGTATGTAGGCTTTAAAGCCTGTTTCTTCTTCAATATTAGCCTTCTAAATTGTTTAAATTGTCGCACCATCTTTTTCTGGGTCTGCTAATACTTCGTCCATTTGGTGACTTATCTTGTGCTATTCGTACTATTCTATCCTCTGCCATTCTACTGATGAGTTCGTTCCACTCCTGTTTTTGTTTTGTCTCCCATCCATAATGTTTCCATTATGTCTTCTATATTGCATGCTCTTCTTATGTTTTCGCTTCTCTTCCTATCCAACAGACTTTTCCCTGATATTCGTCAGAGTATTTTCATCTCTTTTGTTTCTAGTAGTCGTCTCGTTTTAGATGTGTCAGGTCTTGTCTCCACCGTGTATGTTAGTATTGGGACCGTGCAAGTTCGGAACAGCGACCTGGTGTCGTAAATCAGCAAAATTTACTGCTCTTTCATGTTAGGTTGAGGTAACCGAATAACTGTCAAGGACGTGGCCCCAAAAAAGAATAAGAAGAAAAAGTAAGATTGAGGTTATGTCGGTATGTTATTAAATTAAAAGGTGAACGTTGATGTAGCGTAATTACAAATAAATATATTATTAAATTACAGCATTATTGTTAATATGGATTCAAAAATAAAAACTAGATAGAAGAAAGTAAATCACCAAATAATTTTTCAACCAAGCACTGAGTCAAAGAGAAAAGCTTTAGTAGTGGCAAATGTCAAAAAAGAATGGAAGAATTAAGAAAAATAAATTACCATAAATAATGCTAATGCATAAATGCACAAATTAGCAGGTTAAGCCCATGATATCATCATATTGGTTTGAACAATTAATTCTTTCCCTGTAAACTTTTGGACAGCGAATATATCTTAATGCATCTTCAGAAAAACTTGAACTTGATGCATTCTTGTAAACTTCAAAAAAATAAAATTTAAACATTAAACTTGATTTTTGGGTTAAAATGAAGTGAGTATTATGAAACTAAAATTTACACTTAAAAGTGAACTTTTATTTATTATTTATTTCAAACTGACTTTAAAATCGGGCGCAAGAATAATGCATAATTTAGGTTATGTTACTTTATGATATAAATAATATCCACTTTTTATGATATAAATCCACTTTTCTCTTTGTAATAGCTTTGTGCTTCGAAGTTGGAAACGAATAAAACTTAAATTGACAATTTTTGTTGTATTTTTACAATTTATAAAGACAGTTTTACATGATGCTATTTTTATGCTAGACAAGAGCCATGCAAGACAGATCATGGAACTGCACAAGTCCACGGGCTATTTCCATGCAATTCCTGTGCTAGACGAAAAATTAGAACATGTTCTATTTTTCATGCTATTTTCTTGCAATTTATCGTTAAAATTCATGTTGCCAACATAACAATTTATAATAGATTATGGAATAAAACATAACCTTATCTCTATCCAGGAGCTTAAGGAAAGTGGACTCGTTCATTCGAAGAAAATTTTTAAAACTTTGAAGGTCTCTAGCGTCCAAGAACTCTTGGGGTAACTTCAAATTTCCCATTCCTGCATTCAACCAAGGTTTGACCCAGCATTTTCTAGGTTTTCTTTTTTTATTATTTTTCATGATTGTTGCTACAGCAGCAATATTCAACAATAACAATGTTTTCTTTTCTTTGGTTGACATCCTTCACCCTTTTAATAACCATAAATAGTGTATATTTATTTATTATATTGTTTATTTTAGTACTTAATTATATTTATTTAAAATAAAATAACCTCAAATTGATAAATATTTTCTCTGTTGGCAACAATGAAAGTGGGATCTAAAATTGCACAGAAATATCTCTGATGTAAAAAGGTCAAGCTAGGCAAGAGATGTGCCATGCAAGACGGACTTGCATAGCATGAGACTTGCATAGCCTAGATGTAAAGCTGCCTTAACACAGCATTTCCTAAATTCCATTTTCTTCAGTGACAGAAGGTGTAAATAAACAAAAAGAATATGAAATATGACAATTGATAATATGAATTTATGAAATCTATGAAATGTGCAGTAAAAAATGCAAAATTTCTCCATTACTCGCGCACGATCGTTTCTCGTATCCCCTCCAAGTACTTGCACGTCGCCAATAGGTCTAATTACTGCTTTATAGATTCTTGTTTTTGTGTATTGTCTTAGATGTTTGTTCTTCCAGATTGTGTCATTAAGAGATCCGGCCCCTTTACTTGCTTTTAAGCTTTCTTGTCGTACTTCTTCAACATCTCCGTAACTAGTTATATCTATTTCCAGATATCTAGCTTCCTATCTTGCTTCCTGCTTTATTATTTTTCCATCAATTTCGATTTTGCACCACACTTTTGCACCTACCCAGTGGGTATTTAGATGTTCTCATACATTTGGTTTTTTTGCTGATATTACCATATTGTATTTCTTAGCTGTTGTATTGAAGATATGCGTTAATCTTTGAAGGTCGTCTTCTGTCTCGGCGATTAATGCGGCGTCGTCTGTATATCATAATATTTGGATTCCCTTGTTCCCCATTCTATAGCCATGACCTTTAAGTACTGCTTGTATTATTTCGTCCATTATTATATTAAAGAGAAGTGGGCTCAACGAGTCACCTTGTCTGATTCCGCTTTGTACCGGTATACACTGTGTTAGTTTTCCATTTATCTTTGCCTGTATTCGATTTTGGAGGTAGATGCTTTCGATAGTTTGTATAATATTGATTGCTATGTTTCATTTGTACAGTAGATGTAAGACGTCTTCGACTTTGATGCGATCGAAAGCCTTTGTCAGTAGAAATACGGCGTCTACGTAGGATCTTCCGGATTTGAATCCTTGTTTTTTTTTAATCTGATAAAGGTGTTAGTTTATTAATTTCGTTTGTTAGGACTTTTGTGGTAAGCTTAAGTGCAGTGTTCAGTAGATTTATACCTTTATAATTGTTGAGGTCTTCTTTATCTCCTTCCTTGAACATTGGTATCATTATGCTGTTTCTCCATGCGTCTGGTATCTTGCAGTGCAATATTAGTTTTTGTATAAGTTTTGTCATTTCTAGGGCTATAATTTCTCCTCCGTGTTTTAGAAGCTCGTTAATTATTTAGTCTGGTCCTCGTGACTTTCTAACACTATTGTATAGGTCTAATTTGTCTTAGTATCTACCCGACATATTGACAAGCCACATCAAAATGGCGAACATGAGCGGAAGCGATTCGGATATTTCTGTGAGTTTTGACAATTCTAGCAAGAAAAATACTGAAGTTGAGTTGACGTTTAATGACAGTGACTGTGAGACTACGTACAATCTAAAAGTGACTCAAGTGATGAAAATACAGCAGTATGTATTTTTTTTGGTAAATGTAGCTTGTCAAATTATTACGATTCAAGATTAAAGCACGATTGTAGGGGCTTGTGACATGACTTGTTATAGTATTGCATTTTGTTGTAGGATAATATACAATTCCGTCAAGGAAAAGGTCAAAACCAAACACACCCAACAAAACTCCAACAAGTCAATGGAGACAAACAAATGGACAGCGTAAAAGAAAAATTCGACGAAATTTAGGGCAACCATATTTATGTAAGCGACAAAACGAACAAAAATATGCCTGGTCGACAATTAAAACCACCTTGCAGTTGCACTAAGAAGTGTAGGGAAAAGCTTCGAGACCACTAGAGAAAAATTATTAACGAGTTTTGGAACATTGGTTCATGGAATTTACAAAATAGCTACTTATTCGAATGTATAGATATTGTTAAAAAGAAAAGGTTCTACCGAAAAAAACAAAAACATTAGGAATTGCATAGAAAGAGCCATACAATCTACTCCATTAATGTTAATGTTGAAACTACACGTGTCTGTAAAACATTTTTAAATATCCATGGACTTTAAGCTTTTAAGACCAGAGTAAATAACTTTGTTCGAAAGAAGATAGAAGGAAATCTAGTTCTAGAAACAGATAACAGAGA
This sequence comes from Diabrotica balteata, assembly GCA_918026665.1. Classification (NCBI taxonomy): domain Eukaryota; kingdom Metazoa; phylum Arthropoda; class Insecta; order Coleoptera; family Chrysomelidae; genus Diabrotica; species Diabrotica balteata. The sequence goes on from OU898276.1 coordinate 186,846,408, forward strand.
AAAGCATACAAACCGTGTGAATAAAATATCTGATTCGGAAATATTGTGTTAATAACCACATACATTCGATTTTAAAGTATCAAAGTCACTACAGTGGACAAGAGAAAATGAATAAAGTCTAACGGCTCATAACATGTGTATAACCAGTTTCGATTCGGATCGACATGTTCCTTGATATAAAGAAGCTAGTATTAAACCAGATACAGCATTTTTTTATAGCCCTTTTTCCATCAGAATTATCGAATAAAGACCTCTCCCATTTCTCGCCATTCATCCCTGTTGTGTGCTAGGCGTTTCCACATTTGAGGTCTTCCTCTTGGTCTCTTCGCATCGTACGGTCGCCAGTTTCCGACTTCTTTGTTCCATCTACCATCTTCGAGACGTTCGTTGTGTCCAGCCCATTTCCATTTTAATTTAGCTGCTTGTTTCGCGGCGTCCTTTATTTTTGTTTTGTTCCGGATTGCTTCGTAAGTGAGAACGGGAAGAATACAAGAATCGAACACTTTATTCGAAGGTTTTGGGTTATCTTTTTGTCTTTCAGTATGTATGAGAGTTTTCCATGCGGCCCATCCCATTCTTACTCGTCTGCTTATTTCGGTAGTTTGGTTTTCTTTGTTTACCTTGATATTCTGACCCAGATATATGTATTCTTCTACATGTTCCACTTTTGTACCTTGGATGGTTATCGTGGGTTGATCATCTTTATTCGACATTAGCTTAGTTTTACTCAGATTCATTTTCAGTCCTTTCTTTATGGATTCCGTATGAAGCTCATCGATCATCATCTTCAGTTCTTTCCAGCTGTCGGCTATTAGTACTACGTCATCTGCATATCTTAGATGGTTTAAATACTTTTTGTTTATCGATAGTCCCTTCGTTTCCCAATGTAGTGATTTAAAGATGTCTTCAAGTGCGGCAGTAAATAGTTTTGGAGATATGGTGTCTTCCTGTCTTACTCCTTGGTTAATTTTTATTGGCCTCATTTTCATTCCGTTATGCATCGTGACTACCATTTCAGCGTGCTGATATATATTATGTATTAATATCCTATATCTAGAATCTATTCTGCTGTTGACCAGTGCTTCCTCAATAGCCCATAATTCTATGCTGTCAAAAGCTTTCTCGTAGTCTATAAACGCTAAACAGATTGGTAAATTGTATTCGTTAACTTTTCTATTAGGACCTTTAGTGTGTGAAGATGGTCACATGTACTGAACCATTTTCTAAATCCGGCTTGCTCTACTGGTTGATATACATCGAACTTTGTTGTCAATCTATTTGTAATTATTTTTGTGAATATTTTATGAAGTTGTGATAGTAGTGGTATTGGACGATAATTTTTCAAATCTGTATTGTCCCCTTTTTTGTGTATTAATATTGTGTTAGCAGTATTCCATTCCTTTGGTATGTTTCCTTCAAATAGGCATTTATTAAAAAGTATTTTTAGGTACCTGATGACTTCTTCTTCGCCTTCTTTCAACATTTCTGCCAGAATTCCATCACTATCCGGTGCTTTATTTCTTTTCATTTCTTTAATTGTATTTTCTATTTCTACTTCGCTTATTCCGTGCATTACTTCAGAATTTACGTTTGTTATTTGTCTTTTCAGATTTTGCTTTGAAGAGTCGGGGGGATCGTTTCTTGAGCGGTATAACTCCGTATAGAAGTTTTCAACTAGGTTTGATATCTGAGCTTTGCTTGTTTCTAGTTGGCCTTGTTGATTTTTCATAGTTATAATATTTTTCTTTCCTAATTTCGGTTTGGTATATTTCAGACTTCGATTTTTCTCTATCACTTTTTCTACATGTTCTTGTCGATGTTTTTTAATATCGTCTTTTATCTGTTTTCGTATGGCTCGATTAAGTTCTTTGTATTCTGTGGTATTTCTTTTGTTTAGTGACAGGAGGTCTTTTCGTTGTTTCAGCACATTCTTCGATTCTGCACTTATTTTGAATTTTTGTTGTTATGGCGGATTGCTACTTCTGACCTAGCATTCAATAGTTCTTTTGTTATAACTGAGTTAATTACATTAACGCTGAGTTGTTCTAGATTCAGTGCTTGGGCGGTTTTTAATTTACTAGCATATTTTTCTTTATCGACTTTTAGCTTTTCTGTGTCTATTTGTATCATGTTATTAAAGTTAATTCTACGTTTGCTATACTTAATCCTTAGTTTAGCTCTACCATTCTGTGATCACTACCCAGAGAGATATTATTTATTACTGTTACATCTTCTACGATACCTTTCTTTTTACACATGATGTAATCGATTTCGTTCCTTGTTTTTTCGTCTGGTGATAACCACGTCCACTTTCTTTGCGGTTTTCTCTTATAAAATGTGTTCATTACAAAATATTTGTTGCTATGTAGGAAGTTAACCAGAGTTTCTCCTCTCTCTTTTCTAACACCATAGCCGAATTCACCAATATAGTTTTCACTTTCTTCTTGTCGTTGTCCAATCTTAGCGAAATCTCCTATTATAAGTGTATAAGTGCTGTGATAGTTCGTGTTGGTTTCTATTATTTTCTCGTAGAACTCATCTATCTCTTCATCGGGGTGTATTGAAGTTGGGGCGTACACTTGAATGATTTTTAGGGTGATTTTCTCGTTTATATTCATTACAATCATTGCAATTCTTTCTGAGATTCCCACATATTGTTCTATTTTATTAGCATGTTTATTAGAAACCAAAAATCCTACGCCGTTTAGACTTTGTTCTTTGTGCCATTTGTAATACAAGATGTTACCTGATTGTAATGTTATGCGCTCCTCACCTTTCCTTTTTACCTCTGCGAGACCAATTATGTCCCACTTTAGGTCATTTATTAGATACAGCAGATACAACATACTTACCTAAAAATATATAAAATATGTAAAATATTCTGTACCTAGTATAATATTGAATTCAAGTTGCCAAAATAAGACACTTAAAAGACATGTGACGAAACTAATATCCAAATAGAGTCAGAAAATCAGAAAAAAATATAATAGCGAAATAACAACAAGGCTTAACTTGCACAAGTGTAAAGCTCACGCAATGCAACAATTACTGAAGAGCGAAACAGTCCGGTTCAAAATTGATAGGAAGCCATGTGTTACATCGTTTGACTTGCAGCAAGCGTTACCGATTTCCAAATTAACCACGGGCCCTGCATTTTATTGGAGGCAAATATGAATGTATAATCTAGGAATCCATGATTGTACAAAAGACGCTGGTCATATGTTTGTCTGGACGGAAAACGTTGCATCAATACGCATAAAATTTCTGAGCTCAAAGATAGGAGTAGTACAACATCTCGTTTTCTTTACGGATAATTGTCCCTGGCAAAACAAAACTGGTTTTTAATGTCTTTATAGTTTTAACTAGTGAAAATACAAAATTTTAAGTCTATTACACACCATTTTTAGTCAGCGGACACACTCACATTGTATACCGAAGTATGCTCCGCTTGTGTACTCTCCTGTGGAGTGGCATAAAATTATAAAAGAATCTATTAAAAACGAATCCTTTAACTTAACTGTTATTACGCAGGAAGATTTACTTTACAACCACTTTTAGAGAACATTGAATGAGTACTCGCACTCATAAGCAGCAATCTTTGGATTTTTCCAATATTTTTTCCTTTTTATTCAAGAGTGATAACTAGACTTCGGCAAATATTCTAATAAAAATGTAGAAAATATGCGCATAAATATGCACGTGTTTTCCCGAAAATATGCAAATATTTTACAAAATATGCATACAAATAAATAAAATAATCGTAAAATAGTAACAATTTTATTTAAAAAAAAAGTGTACATAACTAAATATTTCCTACTATTCATTAAGATTTACATTTATTTTAAGTAACTACATCATTTTTAAGTATGAATAAACTTATTTAGAATTATGGTAACAATAAATGACCAAGTGGTGTTTAAAATTTTCTAACAAAAACTTGTGGCTTCTGTCTGAGTACATATATTTATATATGGAAAAACTTCGTTCAACATCAACTGATGTAACGGGAGCATTTTTCAAACTAACCAAAACATTTGGTTCTAAATTAATTGTTTCCGAAATATTTCCAGTTAGAACACTGACTACTTCAGAAAGAATATGGTAAGCTTTATTTTTTTCCATAGTAGCTTAAAAATTTTTTAAAATATCTTTTCCAATATTACCTCTAACGTTCCGACAACATGACGCAAATTCTTTTATTAATGCTGTACTTTCGAACAATGATAGTTTTGGTGATTCTAACTGAGTAATTGTTTTCTTAACAAAACTAAAATTTGATTTTATAAATGAAAGTTCTTGTTGAAGCAAGTTACTCTGAAAAGTTTGTTTAGAATCCAAAAGAGATTGGGAACTTTCATCTGTTAACGTATCAATTATGTTCTTTATTTTAACAAAATGATCTGCATAAAAATTAGCTGCTTCTATCCATGTTCCCCATCGCGTTAAAATAGGTTGTGGTGGAAGAGGAATGTTAGGTAGCATTTCTTTATAAAGTTGAATTCTTATAGGAGATTTAAGAAATACTTTTTTGACACTGGATATCATGGTATTTACAAGAGAAAACTTTTTTCGTATTTCCTCTGCAACTCTGTTTAATCCATGCGCTACACAAGTAACATGTATTAAATCTGGGAAAAATATTTTTAAATTTTGTCCTGCTTTCACCATATAATGAGCAGCATCCGATAAAATAAGCAGTAATTTATTAGAAGGAATAGTTGTCGGAAGAAAAAAAGTTGCTAAGGTTTCTTGTATAAAACGCGAAATTGTTAAAGCATTTGTTTTCTCAAGTTGCTGGCATGAAATAAGATGAGATTTTGGTAAGGTATCTTCTTTAAGAACACCAATCAATAAATGAGCAATATACTTTCCTGAGGAAGCAGTGGTTTCGTCTACAGATATGTAAAAATAATTATCTGCAATTTATTCCTTAATATTAATTAACATCGACGAGTATAGCCCGTTCACATTATTTCTTCTTAGAGACTGATCACTTGGAACATTAAGTTTGCAATATTTTTTTAGAAACGAACTAAAATTCACATTTGCTAATTTTGAAAGCGGTATGTTTGCAGACACTAATGCGCGACACAAGTCTTCATTAAAAGTATCTTGCTCATCTAATTTTTTTGAAGTAGATTGGAAACATTTAGCCATTGAAGTTTGATGTTTTCCTCCTATTTTTCCTTTTTTTGCAATGTGTGAAGCAGTTCTCACATGTTGGTCTATCAGAAATTTCTTCTCACATGCTATCTATAAATAAAAATAAAAACCTTTATTTTAACCCAACCTTTAAAATATAAAAATATACAAGGTGTTTTTGGTTAATCAAATAACTGGTTTGGAAAAAAAACACTCGCTAAGTGTTTTAAATGCAGTATTAATTCACAAATTAGTTTTGGTTACTAACCATTAGTACATCATATAACTTGTTTTAAAATTCAACAAAAGTTTTTTTTTTGTTAATTCAATTACAATAAAAATAATTGTGTTTTAGAATAGCTGACTTCATAAAAAAAAGTAAAGGTAAAAAATTGTTCTAAATACACACCATTGTATTGTACCATGGACAATTTTTTCTCACTAAAGGAAGCTATTTTTCATTTAAAAACAACCTACGAGTACTAAATTTCAAGTAAATACGTTTATTGGTTTTAAAGTTATTGTTGTTATTAACTAAAAGAATTTAATTTTTTTAAATTTTAACACCTTGTATCTCGAAAAGTAAATAAGTTTGACCCCTCATTAACTATATCGTTTTGTTCAATTTTTCGAGAAGTATCTACAGTCAAAAGTTGTAAGTGTCATTTGGAAACACCCTGTATGTATGAAATATTAGATATTTAATAGAAAATATTAGATACTTACAATTTTGCCACAGACTGAACAGTAGATTTTTCCCATATCCATAGACAGCTCTTTATAAGGTTTAATCCAAGTGGAAGCACTGGTTGTTTTAGGCATTATAAAATCACAATCTTCCTTTTTGTTACGCATAACGAGTGTTTACGCTTTGAACATCAAAACAAAAATGATTTACAAATCTGAGCATCAAATTAGAAATGTTTAGGTACCTAATTCAATAAACTGGGAGATTTTGGAAAATCCCTAAATTAGGAACAAAACTATTAGCCGTTTGCCTGCTGTTAGGATACAATAAATTGTAGATAGATTTGGGGATTAGATCATAAAATGCAAATGAGCGAACCCTTAGCGATTATCCAATAACTGAATGCCTCAGTGACCGAGACTTTCTAAGAATGTTGAGGGCTACTTAAATTGATCTTCTTTGAAATTGTAAATGTTTTGTACCTGTAGAGATTACGTACTTAGATCATTTCTTGATTAAAATGACTACAAAATTTTATACAAGAATTGAAATAAATGCGTATGTTTAAAAATTTTCAAATACAGTATAAAAATCTGAACTTTTATGCACTTTATGCAAACTTTTATACAAATATGCCAAAATATGAAATATTTGCATAAAATATGCACAATATGCAAAATATGCAATATGCATATTTGCCGAAGTCTAGTGATAACATAAAAGCATTTTACGTTAAGCATTCTGTGAATGATACCTAAAAACTGGTTACTGTTGTCAAGAAAAAACGTCCAAATGTGCTTTCTGTATCTGGTTTACAACAGAAGTGTATTGGGACCATTCGGATTACAAAAAAAAACTTGAAAATGTGAGATCATTATTACTCTACATACCCTCAGTGTAGCATCCCTTCTACAATAGTTAACAAGAGGATTTTAGTCTTAATATAGGTGATGAGGTCGCCGAGCTGGTTGATTAAATAAGATTTTGGGTATTTATTATTAATGTAATAATGTAATCAGCCACATTTTTTTTAATAAAGATTGGTTTTTTCTTCTAAAAGTTTTTTTAGTAGGATAGTTTTCCAGGAGTAATTTTATTAATATTGTTGTAACTTTAGTTACATAGGACATGATACATCGACATATCTAAACTAAAACAACAAAAGTTGTTACTGGATTTTATATAATTTTTAACATTCAAAGTCAAATATCTTACATTTATCTTTTTGAGGCTTGTCATTGTTTCATATTAATCCCTTCATGTATATTTGTCAGAATAAGATAATAGATTGCTGATGTTAACTGGTAAACTAATATTGAGATCGAATAAACCTAAATATAGGATTTGAATTTGATACCTTTGAGAATCGAAAAATAAGTTGTTCAAATCTCCGGTATATTTATTATTACAAGAACAGAAATGAGTTTCACAGATTCCATGCACTGGACAGAGGCCATGGTTGAGTTTTAGTCGGTTATCAACGAGGAATGTACTTTATTAAAATTAAAATTAAAATAGGGAATATTTTTTGGTAATGTAATCATGGATGAATAGAAAAGTAATGATTTCTTGAAGTCTTTTGAACGTTTTTATATTTTGACATCCATCTTTCCCCGCTAATACTCCTGATAATAGGAAAAAAGATCTTTAAAGTAGTACACGTTTGTAATTTCGGATATCTCAGATGTGTTTTTTACCATACTGTCTAATTCGTTTCCAATTACTCCATTGTGTCTTTTAACCCTGAGTAAAGTAACTGTATTTTTTTTGATAAAAACTAAAATTGTACGGATGAAAATGGTGTATTCGCGATTTCCAACAAAAGATATGTATCACTAATGTATTAAATTTTTTATCACCTAGCAGCTTGTAATCTCCTTTGAATTTTTCCTTATTGGGGTAGTTAAACACGAATTAATCCTTAAGTACTCGAATGGCGCCTGAGAAGCGCCAAGCGGTTTTTAATTTGCAATATCTTTTTTATTGAGTTTCGTGCGGACTTGTCAACATAAATGCGACACTATTAATCTCATAATTTATTTCCTTTTACAAACATAAACAAGTAAATAAAAAGATGCAAGAGCTAGAGTTTGAGAGGCGCCATCCGGGTAATTGTGATAACATAAATTATAAGTGGGGTATGATTTGAGGCGGGAATTTTTGTATCGCGTTTTATACATAGTTCTATGGGGTTCCTAGCTAAAAATTTTCAGTTCCATGTTATGATTTATGATAGTACGTACTGTTGCATCAAAGAATTGTTTTAATTCTAGTAGTAGTCCGATAAATAAAATGGCAAGTTGAAGTAAACGTTCTCTAACTAATGCGGGGTTGGAAAAACTAAGACATGATGACGACGATTAATGTAGTGATATCGAAATCGATTCTGTCGGTGTTCTCGAATTGAGGACCGCTACCTGAACAGCCAAAATAAGTGCACCGAAATGAGTAAGGAAATGTTTAATAATAATAGTACATTGTTTACCGGGTAGGAAAAGCTTAACATTCCTGGACGACTGTGAAGATTGCTAAGTCGAGGCGCAAGCCGAGACTTAGCAACACAGAGTCCAGGAATGTGGCTTTTCCTACGAGGTAAACATACTATTTTTTCCGCAAATCGTTTAAAATTCGACAGATATTGATTGATTTAAAAAAAAACGCGATAATTTTATTCCCAAATAAATAGTGCTTTGAAATTCCTAATAAAATTACTTGGGTTACTATGGAAACGTATTGAGGTTGAATTGTTAAACTTGACGCTTATAAATTTAATTGCTGGTGTTCTCGAAAGTAAAATGATAAGTGATGATGAAATTTCCATTCCTGGGACTCCTCCAGAACTGGTTGAGGCAGTGAATACTGCTTCATTAGAATTATTGCCAAAGAAATCAAGAGAAAAGTACGGAAATGCATACAGACGTTTTATGGATTATCGCATGAGTAAAAATACGAGTTCTGTCTCAGAAAATGTTGTAATGGCATACTTCCTAGACCTTTGTTTAAAGATGAAATCTTCAACATTATGGGCCAATTATTCAATGCTGAAGTCAACCCTTGCACTTAAACACAATGTAGATATATCTACATACTCAAAACTTCGTTCTGTATTGAAACGGCAAGCTCAAGGTTATAGGGCAAAGAAATCTAAGATTTTAACGAAGGAAGAAATTGAAAAATTTATCCAGGAAGCTCCAGATAAAGAAAATTTAATGATTAAGGTAATTTACAAGGTTTTAATTTCTATTTAGATTATAGCTTTATTTATTTTTTAGGTGGCTGTAATATTTGGTATTTCTGGGGCCTGTAGAATGGATGAGTTAGTCCGAATGACTGTACGCGATATAGAAGACTTAGAATCTAAGCTTTTAATCAGCATACCTGATTCGAAAACCAACAAACCAAGATCATTTGTAATTAATCAGATCTACTTGAATGTTTATCGAAAGTATGTTTCGTTAAGACCAGAAAATATGAACAGTGACCGATTTTTCTTTAAATATCAAAGCGGAAAGGGTTGTAGACAAGTGGTAGGAATTCATCAATTTAGAAAAATGCCCAAAATAATTGCTATTTATTTGAACTTGGTAAATCCGACAGAATTTACTGGTCACCGCTTTCGTCGGTCTTCTGCAACAATATTGGTTGACTCTGGTGCCGACATAACTAGTTTAAAGAGGCATGGCGGATGGAAGTCATCAAACGTTGCTGAAGGATATATCGAAGAATCGCTTAACAATAAGGTTGAGGTGGCAAATAAAATTTTCACAGTACAAAATATTCAACAAAATGACACTTCCACCCTGCATGTTGTCCAAAATGTTTCTCATAGTTCTAAGAGTGTTCCTCCAATGTTCAATAATTGTACTAACTGTCAAATTACTGTAAATATAAAAAATTGATCTTAAAAATGTATTCAGCAATGACTTGATGTTTTCAAAATATAAATTAATTCCTTATAAGCAATGTGTTTTCTATCATTTATGTAAAACACTAACAACTGTACGGAAATATCAATTCCTTACAGTAAGGAAATGACATTTCCTTACAGTAAGGAAGTCCTGACTTTTTCTTCAAGAAATTTTGACAGGAATGTCAAAATTTTCTGGCGATTTGCGGAAAAATATTATTTTAGATTTAGTATATTTTGAGCTGTCTTGAAAGGTAGTCAAAATGAGTGAACTTAAAATGATCTTAAGTGAAAAGGGAAACTCGTTCTTGTGTTGGATGATTATAAGTATCGTGAAAACAAAGTGCTTAAAAGTGGTGAAAAGTTTTGGACATGTACAGTAAATAAATGTAACGCAAAATTGTTTACGCTAGGTGTAGATAATACAATTTCCCGAAAAGAAACAGTGCACAATTATGAAAATGATGTAAAGAAATTAAATAGACAAATTTTGAGTACGGCAAGCAAACGGAAAGCCATAGAAGATATCACAGGGCGGCCACCAAATTTATCCATTCTGTAATAAGGGAAAATAATGAGGCTATGAATTCTTTGTCAAGAAAAGACATTACCTATGTAAGAAATACAATGTATTACAAGAGACGTCAAATCCAACCGCGTTTACCAACCTTTATTTCCGATTCGTTAGATATTTTACAAACATTAAATTTAAAAACAATAAAAAATGAACCGTTTCTCTGGGTTACTGATCATATTAACAATATTGTGGTATTTTCGTGTGACACTAATTTAAAATTTATGTTTAATTGTGACAAAGTGTATCTTGATGGAACTTTTCGATATTGTACGAAATATTTTTTACTATTGTTCACACTTCATGTTGTAGAAAACGGACATTATATATCTGTGGCCTTTTGCTTGTTACCGAATAAGCTTCGGTCAACATATGAAAAACTTTTTGTTATTCTTACAAAAAAGTGTCGCAATTCTAATTTAATATTTGCTCCAAAAATTATTGTAGCTGATTATGAATTAGCTATTCATAAAGCAATTTCTGCACAATGGCCCACCACAAAGATCTTTGGATGCAGGTTTCATCTTTTCCAAGCTTGGTACAGGAAAATACAGAGTTTAGGCTTGGCTAAAGAATATCAAGATGGAAAAAGTGAAAGTGGAAAGTGGCTGAGGTGTCTTTTTGGACTATCTTTTTTAAAACCAGACGAGGTTGAAGAATGTTTTGCTTTGGATTTGGCTGAATTTCCACAAAATCATCTGCATAAAGCTGTGGTAGATTTTGCGGACTATTTAATAGATAAATGTTGGTGAAAATTCTTTATTTCCACCAACACTTTGGGCTAAAGCAGCTGTAACTACAGAAAATTCTACAAATGCATGCGATTCCTTTTACTCTCGATTTATTTTAAATTTCTATCCGATGCAGCCTTCGTTGTATTTATTTATAAACGTTTTGAACAATTTTCACACAGATACTTACATTCGTACTCAAAACGTTAAGGAGTCTGTTAAATGTAAGAACAAAATTGTTAGGCGAAGATTAAACATGTTAACTTCTAAAATGTTGGAATATAATAATGGTTTGTTGAGACGAATAAATTTTGTAAAATATGCATCATGTTTTCATAAAGTATAAATATTAAATGTAAATATATGTAACGCTCTGATGTTTAAAATATTGTTTCTTAGGCAATAAATATCTATGATTATTGGAATTCGTACTTTTAATAATATTTTATACCTTTTTGAAGTCTTTGTCCTCAATTCGTGCGATTTTTTCAGGTATAAAAGTAAATCCTTACTTAAAATGTAACAATAAAACACTGAAAACTTTGTTTTCAAACTTCCACAAAATTTATTTTAAATCTTATCACTACAGCTGTTTCATCTGATTGCCTTTTTCAAGTAATCTATTTTTGGCTTGGGTTTACAAATTTATAGTCTCTAATGAAATAGGTTGAGGACGGGAGAACTGTTTGTCTCAAGTTGGTCATTCAGAATTATATCTGTGTTTTTTAATTTGTTGATTTCCATAGATTCTAACAAAGATAGCTTATTACACCTTACTTAAAATTTCATTTTGGTTCTCAATTCGTGTCTGCCCGATTCTGTACGTAGGATGAAGAAAAGCTTTTGAAACTTAGGTTAGGCAACTGAAAATTGAGATAAGAGGTATTACACCCACATAACGTTGAAGAACTCAAATCAGGATTAAGAAAGAGAGAGAGAGAGAGAGAGAGAGAGAGAGAGAGAGAGAGAGAGAGAGAGAGCGAGCGAGCGAGCGAGAGAGGGAGAGTAATAGTTAGGTATTAGCACATCAATTAGTGTCGTTTAACTAGACAGTTTAATAACTAGTATGAGATCCGTTTATTGTATCCCAATAATTGGGCTATAAGCACACTGCGGTTCGAGTATCGTATTCTATCAGGGACGTATTGATAATAAGAGATGCAATGAAGAATCTTTTCTACAAAGCTATGCCGTTCTTTATAATCAGTTCCGAAAAATGCCTGGAAACCCTTTATATAATCTTGTATGGTTTCTTGGGATTGATATCTATATCAATCGGTATTTATTGTTTTGGACCCAAGGTCTTGTACAATATAATTCAAGTAGATTTTAGAGAGAAATTACCTGGGCCTAAATGATCAATAGTTAACCATTCTTTGTTTCGGAAAACAAATCGTGCAGGGGTTCGCCAATCCATATGAGCAATTTTCTTGCTTAGAAGGTAAGGACAATGCACATGTTTTGTTCCCTTAGTATAAGCTAATAAATTCCTAAACCAGCAATCTGTTTTTCTACTTGCTCACCTATATCAATAAGTTTTCTTTTACCGAAAAACCGCAGTAATGTGGTTCTTTCTACGACACTGCCAGGATGGTACCTTTGTGGGTATGTTAGCTGTGAATAGCTAAGCAAAGAATATGCCTAAGTTTTTAGTGCCTTAAACAAATTTTTACTGTTAAGTTGTGGGAGAAACAGCTGTTTTGTTTTTCGTATGAACTCTGAAGTTAACTTAATTTTTATTTGCGTATGATAAGTTTTTCGCATTCGCATTATTCCGAGATATTTATATATACCTCGTTGTGTTGTCAACATTGCATATGGAATCCTTCATGCTATACATGGTTTCGAAGAATCCATACACAACAGATCATTAGGCTTCGCCAACACATTATTGATATTTTTGATACCCATGAAACCTTTACCGTATCCTTTTTTTGTGGTTCTGTTCATTTGTTCAAAGTTGGAATACAAGGATGTTATTTTAACCCTTCGGGCTTAAATAAGTGGTTTGCTGAGTAAGAAATGATGGTATTCCATCAGATTTAAAATAACATGATCAGTTGATATTGATCATATTGAACATTTGTAAATACTCCAAAAATTCTTTAGCCAGAAGTTTGGAACTCCGTCTGGTTGAGGAGATTTCGAATTATGAAGCTCTTTAATAGTGTTCGAAACTAGCAGACTATGTACGACTCTTATTGTTCTGCTGAGTAGAGTTTCCGGTATGATAAGCTTAGCTCGTATGTATTTTATCTGCTTTTTGGATATAAATCCACCCTTCGCCTTCGCGTTAAAGGTGCAAAATATTTCCGTTCATAGACACAGCCCATTTTGTACGATGGCTTGTTCGTCCCTCTTAGTTGAGCGCCGGCTGACATTCCAGCGCGTCAGCTTCAGAGAGTTAAGCTCTTAAACAAGGAACACCTCTTGTACACTCTAACCTTAACGTCCCGTATGTTGACATCATCGCCTACTTCGATGTTTTGTGGCTATTTTCAAGCAACGACCCTAAACATGAATTATTTTTCACTATTTTTATGGGTTTGCATTTTATACCTATTACCAGGTGCCAGTTTTTGTTCCATGGCAGGTTTTCCTGCTAGAAATCATCTCCTATTCACAGGCGGTCCCGCCCGTTAATAATTATTATTATTACCATCGAAAAAAAAAGTAAACTAATGATTAAGGAAGATATCAGATATACAATAATTAAATACGGACTCCAGATGTCAATAAACTGTAGATTGTCGAAAACCACTTTTGTGGTGAATGCGCCAATTCGTTGTTAAAACTTTTAATAGACATAACAAGTAACTCATTTAGTTTATGCGGTAATCAATAAATTGTGGTATTTGTATTGAACACTTAATAAAGTAGTGAAACGTTTCAGCCGTCAATCGGTGTGGATGTATAAACTATAAACTATACGTGGACAAATGCGAGTAAGCACCTTTCGAATCAGTTAAAGAAAAACTGTATTATTACATGTGTTCTGTCTTCCTTTTAAAGTTCTGTTGAAAAATACTTCTCATTTGTAAGATTCACTAAAAAAATTTCACTTTTTTTAAAAATGAATAAGAAAATTGTATAAAACTTCCTTGATAATATTGTTGTAATTTTATTATTTCTAATTTATAGTTCTTAATTTTAATTTATTAAAGGCTCAATATTTATAACACTCACGAACTTATCAGTCTTTATTTATTTTACACTTAATAATTACAAATAATTTATTTGCGTGCGATACAGTTTTAACCCGATATCGGCGATCTTCTTTTGACTGACTTCTACAATAAAAGCTCCGTTATTATATATGAAAATACAGCTAGTCGAGAGTTCAGAAGAATCCCTCTGATAATACTAGGCCGGGTCATCACTCGACCGGTTTCTAGAAACTTCGAACGGCCGTTTCAGGTATATGTCTGCCAGCTGATCGAAAGGTCTCGTCCATTCTACAACATATTTAGTAAATAAACAACATGTTTACAAGTTTATTTTAATATGACTAATTTTTACGTAACAATATGTCAGCAAATGAAAATCTTTTTCGGTACATATAAGTGGCTTAGACTATCAGGGCTCCAAGTGCAAATTTACTAGTTTTTAGGTACTTAAACTTAAAGTTCTTTTAATAATTGAAATTCCTTGTATATTAATTACAGTCGTACATCATGTTTTATATTATTAAAGCATCAGAAAATCGTTAAACCTAAAACATTTTTTTTAAATAACCAATTCAGCTGTATTTTGACAAAAAAAAACACTTAAACCCTTTTTAGTCTAAGCAATCAAATAACTAATATCCAGATTAAAAAGTATCTATAGGGACACTATTATATTTTTTACATAAATTTGTTGTTAAATTGTTGTTTACATATAGAAATACACCATCAACAGTTACAGGCATTAGTCCATCAGAGAACTTATTTAAAGTCAAGCCTAGAACGCGATTTGATTTAATTAAACCTAATAATAAAACTCGTATTGCAGAATCAAGTTCATCTAATGGTATAAAACTATATAATGTTAACGAAGCTGTATATGTAAAGAATAAATTAACCAAGTTATGGTCCAGGGGTAAGATAGTACGAGTTGTAAGTGCGTCAACATATTTTGTACAAATAGGGGAAAATATAAGTTTTGTACATGCTAGTGATATTCGTAAATGTAAATTTGAGGAAGATACCTATACTGAACAAAAACTGATAGTTTCCACTACTGAAAAAGTTGTAAATGATGATTCTGGGCAAGAATCAGTTACAAATGTAAACCCTAATAATGTAATATCGAGACAAGTATCAGTAACAAATGAAACAGTAGAGAGTCCTATTAGTAATGATAAGAATGAATTCAATGATTTTAAGGAAAATACTGAAATGATCTTTGATAAAACTGAGGTCAGACTTTCTACTAGTCCAAAAGTTACTGCTACTCGTTCAGGTAGAGTAATTAAAGCTCCTACCAAATTAAATTTGTAACATTTGTTTAATAATTAGTTTCTTTACTTTTTTAAGCAGGGAAGATTGTTATGAAAGTACCTGTAGAAAAAGGCCACTATGTTTTATGTTAGGTTAGGTTATCTGTGTCATGTCAATTGTGAGGGTGTCAATAAATAAGTTAGTTGAAATTAGTTGAGTCTTATTTATTATAATTATATAAATATATAACATATTTGGCAAGAAAAAAGTGTGTTGTAAAATATCTATTTGTACTATGAAAAACTGCAAAATAAGGAATTTGTACTATGAAAGGATAATGGGAGACAAACAACCCACGGAGCATATTTTTATATTTTTTTACAAATTCCTTAGAAAAACAGGTTGTTCTTGAGATTTTATTTAACGTTTTTGACAACCATAAATAGTAACAGTTGAAATAATTTCTTGTGTTTACTCAGGAATACGTTTATTATAGTTTTAAAACACAATTTTGAAATATAGTGAGTTCTTACAGTAGTAAAAGTGCCTTTTCTATTTAAACCAAATGAAAAAATTTGTGAAATTCTAAAGCCTTAAACACATAAAGAACGCTTTCTAGAACGAACACCGTCTTATGTAACTTTTCTATTTAACTGTCTCTTAGTGTTCTAAAACATAACTACTGTTGATTTCATTTTCATTATGCACCCTGTATTGGCCTCGGTATGCACCCTATATTTGCTGAGGTAGCCAGGCTGGTCAAGATAGCGAATGAAAATTCACTAAAAGGTAGAAGTAGTATCGACCAAACTCGCGAAATCAATAAAAGCAATCACAATTGCATATATATATATATATATATATATATATATATATATATATATATATATATATATATATATATATATAGGAAAAAGAAGAAAAATATTCGACTATTCCTTGTTTTCTCAGTGTACCAGCAACGATGAAAAACAGAGTTATTTTATGGAAACATGAGCAGTTAAAATTAAAGTGGAATATTCTATTTTAGTTATTGAAACGTAAACTATTCTATAATGACGTTGGTTTTCAGAGAGACTCATTTAATATTCGTATTACTGCTGCGATTGTGTCAAAATATTGAATTCAAAGATTTCCGTTCTACAAATAAAAATGAGAAAAAATTATTTTATTGTAATATTTTTGCCATTTATTGAACACTTTATAGATAAGAATACATTTTTTTGTATAGTAAGTCAAAAATCTTACTGTTTGGGATGTAAGAGAGATTTAATAATTGGTTTACTTCCATCACTTGGTAAAGGCACTCTGTCGAAACAGGTGTAGTAATACCCTATAAATTATAATAAATCTTCTAGAAATGTTGAAAATAAAAGTTTTCAGTGTTTTATTAATGGATAAAATTCACTTCCGTAAAGCATTCATTAATTATCTATTATAGACTTCTTTGTAAAATAGAATTATGAAAATTTAATGCAAACAAAAGCTAGATAAAAGAAAAACTAAACCATAAACCAACTCAGTCGTTTACTTTCTATTTCTTTTATGATAGGCGGTCTATTACATATTCTATTTCTTCCCTAGTTCATTCTTATACGCCATTCCCATTCTCCTGTATATGTCTCATACCCTACCATACCTTACTACGGGTTTTTATTTTTGAGTTAACAGATACTAATTTTGACTTTATAACATTCTGTAGGCTGTGGAAGCATTTGTTTCCAAGTGAAATTCTTGCTGTCACCTCATCATTGTTTCATTCCCTTCTGTAACTATTGATTCTAATAATTCGAAATGGTCTATTCTTTAAAATTTTTGCTCGCTTAAAGATATATGAGTGCATTTTATTTGCATTTTTTCCCAAATTGTTTTCATGCACTTTCTCTTTGAGGTATTAACGTTTAGACTCATAGTATGTATCGCTTTTTTCTTCTTTAAAATAAGTATGAATCTTTTCTAGGTCTTTTAATGTCTAATTATGTCTATATCATCTACGTAATCTACGACTTGGTATAGGACTACATAACCCTTGAGCAATCGGTAAACCTTGAGTAAAACAGTCGGGTGGGGTCTGTGAGGCCCAGTTTTTATTTTACACAACACATTGAAGAATATTAAAATAAAACTATTTGGTATATGTACAATCTTTTTTTATTTCATTTTTAATACATCTTAACCATTTTAAACCCAATGATAAAATAAACATCTTTAAGAAAATGCAAAAAAAAGTTAACAAAAACGTGCTTCTCTTGCATCTAATAAACAAAATTCTAATCCAAAGTAGAGTAGAGTCTAGCAGATCAAAAGTACAAATATCTAGCGAACTATTATATACGCATGCAAACCACGTTGTTCACTGTTGTTCGGCATGTGAACGGAAAGGTACAGACGAACGCAGCGAACTCCAACATAACACAAGCGTCAGGCTTTAAAAATAAATTGTCGCTGATCTCACAGGCCTCACCCGACTACTTAAGGGTTAAAGAAAAAAAGAGATAACAGATCCAACACGCAGCTTCAAAATTATTGTTACGCCAACAGGATGGCTTTTAATGATTTGCGGCTATCC
Organism: Diabrotica balteata; assembly: GCA_918026665.1. NCBI lineage: Eukaryota > Metazoa > Arthropoda > Insecta > Coleoptera > Chrysomelidae > Diabrotica > Diabrotica balteata. Next base: position 186,864,440 of record OU898276.1, read on the forward strand.
TAAAGCATACTCGAAAAAGCAGGTCCAAGTTAACGGTTCGATATTAACCAGTAACGACGCTTTGATATTACGAGGGTGTCTAGAAGCCTCTCGAACGAGTCAACGTTTAGCTGAAAGACTTTGATAAAATTATAGAACAACAGCACAACAATTATATAGGAAGAAATTGCAATTATAGGGGGTTAGTCTAATAGATATATTTGTAACATGAAGTAAAGAAATGTTAGAAATTAATTTTGTTTTTAGTGTTAATGTTAAGACAGCTAATAAAAATAAAATAACGTTACTATAAATACGCAAAAAAGAACTTACTATTTTTATTCGGAATGAGCCAAAATTTTAGTTTAAGATACGTCTACTTTGACATTTCTGTTTCTAATTCGCTTCGAGGGATTTAGTACAGCAGACATCTACTAACTCTAGGGATACAGAGTGACTTAAAAATGTTTTTAATACGTGTGACATTAAGCTGATTATTCTATAGTAATTAAAGTATTTGGGGTACTTGGTTTTCGTAGCGGAACAAAGGTAGATAGCAGTCATTCTGTAGGTATCTTACCAGATTTGTATATGTTGTTAAAGAGTATAGTTATCGCACTTAAATTGTCTTCATCTATAAGTTTAATTAGCTCGATATGAACTTCATCTTCAGCAAAAAATAAATGGCTTAAGCAACAATGTATCGATCTAGAACATTTACAACGACAGCACGACGACCGTAATTTACAGGATCAGGATAACCAGATAGTGCTGGGTGAAAAGGAGAAAATTGATATATGGAAAAATTATATCCAGGAGCTCTTCCATGACGAAAGACCCATGAGTGAAGTTTATACAGACGACCAGCTGACTGGCCCTTCAATTACCAAAGACGAGATAGAAAAGGCAATATTAAATTCAAAAAACAATAAGGCACCTGGACCAGATGAAATCCCGTCAGAAATACTCAAATTACTGGATAAAAGGGGAATTTCAGCACTACACAAAATATTTAACTTAATTTATGAAACTGGCTGCTATCCTCAACAGTGGTTACGCTCTACCTTTATTCCCCTGCCCAAGAAAGTCAATGCAACAATATGTGAGGATCACAGACTCATTAGCCTGATGAGTCACATTTTAAAGATATTCTTAAAAATACTACATCAAAGATTACACAAAAAATGTGAATGTGACATCAGTGACTTAGGGTTCGGGTTTAGACAAGGTTTAGGAACACGAGAAGCAATAGTAGCAACACAGGTGCTGGTCCAAAATTGTTACGATCAGAAGAAGGATGTGTTCCTATGCTTTTTGGATTACCAAAAAGCGTTTGATCGTGTCCAACACCACAAGTTAATGCAAATCCTCAAGAAAGTTGATATAGACCAAAAAGACATAATATGCATTGAACGGCATAGTTAAAAATAGACAATTCTATATCCATACATATAAGAAGGGGCGTTCGACGGGGATGTGTGCTTTCCCCCTCTTTTATTTAACATTTATTCGGAAGCTATATTTCAAGAGTCTTTGGAGGATGCAAAAATAGGAATCAAAGTGAATGGAGTATTGATCAACAACATACGATATGCTGATGATGGTGTCTTAATTTGTGACAATATAGTCGATCTTCAACAACTTGTCACTATAATCGGAGAATACAGTAAGCGAATGGGATTAGAGATTATTACCAAAAAAACCAAATTTATGATCATCTCCAGAAACTTGGATTACTTGAAAACTCCACCATAACACTGAATACTAAGTCATTTGAAAGAGTGAGTAAATTTAAATACCTGGGATCGTGGCTTTTTGAAGACTGGGCATCGGACAGGGAAGTAAAATGTCGCATTGAGCAAGCTCGACAAGCTTTCGTAAAATTCAAGAAGGTACTGACTTGTTCAGAGTTCGATCTTCAACTGAGAATAAGGTTTACTAAGTGCTACGTGTGGTCAGTGCTGCTATATGGCGTAGAGGGCTGGACACTCAAAACGAGGGATATAAACAGATTAGAATCTTTCGAAATCTGGCTCTATCGCCGTATCCTAAAAATACCATGGACAGCGAAAATCACAAATATAGATGTCCTTAAAAGAATAAACCAAGAACGCCAACTTTTTGAAACCATAGCGAAAAGGAAAACGGCGTATCTAGGTCACATCATGCGAACTGAAAAATACCAGTTCCTCTAACTTATAACCGAGGGTAAAATTGAAGGCAAGAGAAACATAAGGCAATGAACAGGGATTAACGACATAAAATCTCTGATACATATTGCAAGAAATAGAGAATTAATGGAAAATGTGATCGCTAACATCCATTAGTGGATTTGCATCTGAAGAAGAAGAAGAACTTCATCTGGTCCAGGAGCTCTGCCAGATTTTAAGTTGTGTATAGCATGTTGGACTTCAGGTTTTAATATTATTGGAGCTTCCCGTTATCAATTTGTTTTGGTTCTGTTCTTGGGTCCAATAAAAGATCTTCAAAATTTAGTCCATACTTATTTTATTTCAATTGGGATATTAATAGATTTAATGTTTTTGTCAATTAATCGGTGAGGTATTTGTTCGTGATTTTTCAGATAATTCGTACACTTTTTTATGTAAATTATAATGATCATGCTTTTTCTGCAATTCTCCCACTTCGATGCATTTTTCTATCATCCACTTTTCCTTAGCCTCTTATATTTTGTTCCTAATTAATTTATATTTTTCTCTGTACCTATTTGGGTTTTTGTTTCTATATTTTCCTCTTTGTTCCATGATTTTCAATATTTCCTGAGTCATCCAATGTTTTCGGCTTTCTGTTTTCTTTTGTAGGTTTTCTTTGTGTGTTTTTATAACAAAATCTTTGATTTTGTTCCACATAATGTTAACATTCTCAGTGTTTTTCATTTCTGATGTTAATTTCTTCATTTCCTTATTGATGTAAGTTGAAGTCTCTGCACGGATTTCATTTATCTTGAGTAACTGAGTATTCACCTTAGAACTTTTGGATTTTATAATCTTTTTTACCCTCAATTTTATTTTTGAGACAAGGAGGTTATGGTATGAGGGGATATTTGCTCCAGGAAAAGTCTTAACGCTTACAGTGGAATTTCTAAATCTTAGATTGGTGAGAATAAACTCGATCTGATTTCTAATGAAATTTTATTCAATATCCTGTGGTGACCTCCAAGTATACCACAAGGAGTGGTAATCAAAACCATGTGTTCATAATCGCCAGGTTTTCTTCTTGACAAAATTAAACCAATCTGTCGCCTCTAGCATCCCTTATTCCTAAACCATAATCACCTATTATATTGTCGACTCGGCCTTTTCCTATCTTTGCATTTAAATCACCCATTATTATAGTAACTTCTTCCTTTCTTGTGTATTGTATAAGTTGTTTGAGTTGTAGGTTATATTTACTAATATTGGTATTTTAAGTAGTTTTGCCTTAAGGAGTTTATTCTACGAACAACTAGAACAAACGACCCAACAAGTAAACCAAGGCGATATACTAATAGTGATATGCGATATGAACGCTAAAGTTGGAGAAGACAATGTTAACTTAGAAACCGTAATGGGCAAACATGGCCTGGGAGTGATGAATGAAAACGGAGAGCGCTTTACAAATTTTTGCTCCAATCATAGCTTAGTTATTGGTGGAACCATCTTTTCACATAAAAATATTCACAAGGTTACATGGACTGCACCAGGTCATATAAGAGAAAATCAAATAGACCACATCGCAAAATGGCAAAAAACAAAATCACACGAAACACCAAACGACCAACATACAATCTAGACAAATGAAAAACGGCTACAGGAAGACACATGTTTAGGGAGGAACTTCAACTCAAAAGAAGAGAACGTGAAGTAAATAGCTGGGAAGATCTGGCAAATGTTTTGACAGAAATAGCTGAAGATAAACTGGGTAAAAAAGAGAAACATAGAAAAGAATGGATATCAGATGAAACTTGGAATCTTATCGAAGAAAGAAAACAGCAAAAAAAAGATATTTTGCAAGCAAGAACTGTAGAAGAAAGAGCGAACCGACAACAAGAATATGAAACAATAAATAAAGCAGTTAAAAGAAATGCAAGAAGAGACAAAAGAAGATGGGCTGAAGAACTGGCAAAACAAGCCGAAATAGCTGCACAACACAATAGAACTAGAGAGCTATACCAAATTACTAGACGTCTAACAAAAAGTGGGCCCAACTGTTCAAACGTCGTAAGATCCAAGACAGAAGAATTACTTACTACAACAAATGATCAAATAGAGAGATGGAAAGAGCATTTTTAGGAGATGCTAGGCACGCCCAGGGATAACGCAGATGAAATTGTCGAAAATCCACAGAATATAGACTTGCGTATATCTTGCGACGCCCCTTCCAAAACAGAGATAATAACAGCTATCAAATCTCTGAAAAATAACAAGTCTCCGGGAATCGATAACATTGCTGCCGAAATACTTAAAACTGATCCGCATCTAACTGCTGAACTTTTGCTCCCCATAATCCGAGAGGTGTGGGAAACAAACCGCATTCCAGCGGGCTGGAAAAAAGGCATCATTATTAAGCTTCCAAAAAAGGGCAACCTCACACTATGCAAAAATTGGAGAGGAATAACCTTGCTTACCGCCATAAATAAAATCTTCACGACCATCATACTTAAAAGATTAACAAACAAGGTTGAATTTCGAGCTAATCAAGTAGGCTTTAGACCAGAATCCTCCTGCATAGACCACATTAATACTGTGAGGCTAATAATGGAACAATCGGTTGAATGGAACACACCCCTATATATGGTTTTTGTTGATTTCGAGCGTGCTTTTGACAGCTTATCTCATGATGCGATATGGAAAATTTTAGAGCTAAGAAACATCCCGCATAAAATAATTTCCATTATAAAGTTACTGTACACTGAAGCGAAATGCAGCGTGACACACAATGGGATCAACAGTGACGAATTTGACGTACTTACTGGAGTCAGACAGGGATGCGTGCTTTCTCCGTTTCTTTTTAACATAGCTCTAGACTATGTTCTCTCCAAACAAGACTCTGACACAAGAGGGATACAACGGACGTTAACCACACGCCTAAGCGATCTAGAATACGCCGACGATATCTGCCTGTTAGGACAAAGGTTCCAAGATGTGGCTAACCAATTGGAAACACTTTCCACTGAAGCCAATAAAATAGGTTTAAAAATCAATATTGGTAAAACCAAATCCATGAGAGTAAATGCAAGAAACAACACGCTATTCACCATTAATAACATGCAGATTGAAAATGTGGAAAACTTTACGTATCTTGGAAGTGTCATAACAGAAAGCGGTGGTACAGAAGACGATATTCGTATGAGGATACGAAAAGCCCAACAAGCTTTCAGCATGCTCAACCCTGTTTGGAGGTCTGGAGACTACACTACGAGGACAAAGATCCGCATATTCCAGTCAAATGTCATGTCTGTACTACTTTACGGATGTGAAACCTGGAAAGCGACAAAAACCCTTACAGACAAACTGCAGGTCTTTGTTAATAAATGTCTACGAAGAATTGTTCGTATTTTCTGGTCTAACATCATCAGAAATGAAGATTTACTACACCTGACCAAAAAAAGAGGGTAGTAAATAAAATAAAGTCCAGAAAGTGGGGTTGGATCGGTCACACACTCCGAAAAAATAACTCCTGTATTGCAAAGACTGCCTTAGAGTGGAACCCCCAAGGAAAACGAAAAAAAGGTCGCCCAGTACAAACTTGGAGAAGATCCATCATGGACGAGATAAGAAAACCAGGAAAGTCTTGGAATGAGGTAAAGGCCCTAGCGCAAAATAGAACCCGATGGCGCGTTTTCACTCAAGCTCTATGCTCCACTTAGGAGTTCAAGAACCTTATATATATATATATATATATATATATATATATATATATATAATATATATATATATATATATATATATATATAAGTAGTTTTGCCATAAAAACTCATTGTCTGTTATGTTAAAACTATTCTTTATATTATAGATTATAGTTACATTAATTATAAATTTTGTCTTAATGCCCACCACTACGTTACATATACTTATTTTTTGTGGTATATACAAATAAATATTAACAATCTTTAAGTTTTATTTTTTTGTTTGTCTTAAAATTCTATACGTAAGTGATCTAGGTATACAAAACGCAAACAGAAGCATGTATCTGTAGATATTACCAAAATTTTCATTGAAATTTGGCATTTGTCTGATAATGTTTGCCCTGAATGATATTTTCAAATCCGAAAACCTCAATAAATGAGCAGAAGAACAAAAGACATAAAGACAACGTTTACTTAATAAGTATTGGCAATTCTTAAATTTCCTAAGACGTCCTAAAAGAAACTCTACTCCTATTGCATACATATGAGCTTTTCCAGTTCAAACCATTCAGTTTTTTTCTATTTTGAGCACTCAATCAGACGGATCTCGAATCAGTTCGATTGTCTGAAAACCCCATTCTCCAGATACCTTTATTTTGTTTTAAGGTAAACAAAATTCTCGAGAGAATCTATACGGGTTTGTAGTCAGGAAAATTTATTCGCAAATATAAGGAAAGCCGGCTTCAATTTCCATTTTAATAGGTACAGATTTCAGATAAGATCGGATTGTACGGACTTCGTGGGTGTGTCTATGGGATTTTTGCTACAAATTTCATTGCAAGTCAGCGATTAGCTGCGCAATTTAGGGCTGTAATAAACACACGGGGGTATCAAAATATTATTTAAAAATTATTTAGGATATATTCGGTGCAGAACTCCTTTAGCATCTTCTTTTTACTACGCTTTATTATAGTATACAGTAAGGTTTTGTTTTATGCGGTTCATGCGTTCCTAAGAAAAACAAATATAAAAGATCACATAAAAAAAGACATTACTTGCTTTGAAAAAGTAGAGATACGTTCTATAGCCTTCTTAAATTACATAAAACCAAGACAAAAACAAAAATGTTTGCAGAAATTAAAAGAAATAGACTGCATGATAAATTACTTCGAATTTCTAAAAGAAGTTTAGACAAAAGCTTGAAAAAACTTGTTTTTAAAACTAATTTTATTTTATGAGAAAGTAATAGGTACATATAGTTTTACATTTATATTTTTAATCATCGCTACTTGATAATGGTTTGCACCGTTTGCGAAATGGCTCAAAATCATCTTCATCATCAGATGACACTGTCTCTGAAATAGATATTTGCGGTAAAGGCGATGAATTTTCACAAATTTCATTCGCGTTCTATGTAGCTCTTCCTTTTCTGACAATGTAATCAGTAATTAAACTTTGCGATAATGATGGTAGTTTTTTTTATGTAGCTCACTATATTCTGAGATGCAGTTTTACAGCTCAAGTTGTAATTTAAAGGCTTCTTTAGAATAGAAATCATTAAATGATTTTATAATTTACTGCAAAGTTGAAGACCTTCACGAGTTAATTTGACAGTGATTGGTTTTTCTTCCATATTATTATCATCTTCTAGACGCCATCTAAAGTTAGATCTAAACTTTGGTCAAATATATCATGGTCACTTAATGCATCATCCACAAGCAATTTATCTAAGATTTTTATCTGATATCATTGAACGAAAGTATAAAATTGATATTGAAAGTATAAAAATTATCTCCACCAATTTTATGTGCCAAATTAATTATTTCATCTGATAGTGTCCATGTTTGAACGGTTGTATTGCCTGTTACACATGCTAGGTAAACCTTTTTTAAACAGGCATGTAAAGTTCATGGTCTTATTTGAGCGGAGCAGATGCAACATGAATCAAATAATTAAGCAATAAAATTGATTCTACACGTCTTTTACTGTTAAGGGCTCATTTTCTAGTTAACTCACAATAACTCACAATCTAATGACTAAATAAGGCAGAAGTATTGGGCGGAAAAAATACGATTTGAACTTTTGGATATTCTAAGTGTGGATAACCTGCTGCATTGTCAATAACTAAGAAAACTTTAAAATGGAGAGATTTTTCCTTCATATAAACTTCTATTTCTGTCACGAAGCAATTATTGAACCATTCTGTAAAAATAGCTCTTGTCACCCAGGCTTTCTTGTTGTCAGCCATGCAAGCACTGACAGTTGTTTTAAATATTTGCCTTTTAAAGCACATTTAGGTCTAAGAGATTAATTTATCAAGAGCGGTTTCAACATCCAATCTTCTGATGCATTGCTACAAGGTAATAATGTTACTCGATCTTTACTTGCATTATGTCCACTTGCAGTTTTTTCATCCTTTGAGATGAAAGTACTTTGAGTAGGTATTTTTTTCCAGTACAGTCCTGTTTCAGCAACGATCGGCACAATAGTCGCCATCTTCAATAATTCTGGCTAACTCCTGTGGAAATATTTTGGCTACTGCTTCAATTGCTGTAGCACTCTCTCCTGTAATCTTGATATTATGAAGTGCTTTTTTTATAAACCTGGTTAGCCATCTTTTGCTAGCTCTGACTCTTTCATTAACTCATAACCATGAAGAGATTTTTCGTAGATTAAATAACCACTGACAGGAATTCTTTTTTGAATTAGTTCCTCAATCCAAATCGCGATGATTCTTGCTGTTTTTTTTTAAATGCAACGCTTAAAATTGTTTTCCAATTGTCGTAGATCCTTTTCCGAAGCAATCTAATATGCAATTTTCGTATCCAACGAAAGTGATTGTCTTTTGTGTTTTTGACTTTGTTGTTTTTGAAAAAAATTAGACTTACGATATTGAGATGGCAAAAACCTCTTCTAACGAAAAATAAAACTATACGACACTCACTTCCAAAGTTTGGAAGTGAGTGTCGTATAGTTTGGAAGTTTGGAAAGTTCCGATCCAAAAACCTTGCTGTTTATTATACTGCAACTTAGAATTAGCAAAATTTTAAACAACTTATTATAAAATGAACCACCGCTAGGAGAAAAATTATTTTAAAACAATAACAGGTTATACCTTACAATGCGAAATAGGGACATCATGTAACAAGGGTATCCCCGAATTGCAAAGGCTCACTTTATTGACATCTGGATGTAAATAGTTAATATTTAAAATTTCACGAGGAAACTAAGTTCCTGTAGCTGGCTGTTTACCATATATCACAAAAAAATTTTGTTTAAAATCCTTTATAAAAGGTATATAAAAATGCCTCAAACGGGCTATCACAAACACATTGCAAAACGTTTTCGGATTAAACAATCCATCATCAGTGCAAACCTGAAAGTATATAACCACTTTAATTAAAAAGAACGTTAAATGAAAATGTTGACAAAGGTTAGAGCAAAATGTGGTTAATACTTACGGTTGTACATGCTAGTAGCCACCAAAATATATGGGTAAAAACCCTTTAAATGTTACAAATTTGACGTTGTTTTACATTATTAGTATTTCTAATTTGTGATGGTTAAGTTACCGTTGGATAGGTAACATGGCGGCGTATGACTCTACATGAGTAAAATGGTCCTGAGACGAAGTGTCTACGAGGACCTGTTGATAACAACTGATCAAAATGAAATTGTTGACAAGTTAGGACGTATGTTGTGTCAGAGCAGTCAGTGTAACTTACGGTAGTTGTCTGAAATTGACAGATGTCAGCCTTATTTAAAATTGAAAAAGACCATTTTACTCATGTAGAGTCATACGCCGCCATGTTACCTATCTAACGGTAACTTAACCATCACAAATTAGAAATACTAATAATGTAAAACAACGTCAAATTTGTAACATTTAAAGGGTTTTTACCCATATATTTTGGTGGCTACTAGCATGTACAAACGTAAGTATTAACCACATTTTGCTCTAACCTTTGTCAACATTTTCATTTAACGTTCTTTTTAATTAAAGTGGTTATATACTTTCAGGTTTGCACTGATGATGGATTGTTTAATCCGAAAACGTTTTGCAATGTGTTTGTGATAGCCCGTTTGAGGCATTTTGTTACAGGTTCAAAGAATTCAGAATAAATTATTAAAATAAAGTTTTATTATTTTATTTTTGGCTAAATAATTGTTAACAACTCCACAAGATTTCAAAAAAAATGAATGCATTCGCAAGTCTAATTTGGTCTCTGAGATGATCTATTCGTTCTTTCCCTGATTTTGTACAGCCTAAAACAAAAATAAGTATAAATTTAAATGAATAATTAAACTTTGAATTAAAAATAAACAAACCATAAAACCTATTTTCTATTTTAAAGGTTAATGTCAAAAATAGCTTGATGGAATTCTTCTTCTTGTAAGTTTAAACAGATCTCAATCCTATTGGTAGTACAACAACTTATTTTAAATAAATTCTTACTGGACAATGGCCGGCGCTAGATTAAAAAAACTTATCTTTAATTTTTTTCTTTTCCTTTCTTTGGTGGTCTTTTGTATGAAAAAGTATTGGTTCGTGTAGAACTTACAACGCAATTTTGCGGCTTTTCTAGAGTTTTCTTGATAGTTTTCCGAAAATTTAATAGTTGTAGCAGTGAGAAGCTGAGCAATTATCACCTATCGTGTGGATTTGTTTTCCAAAACTAAAAGAAACTCGATTTTATAAACTGATTTCGTATTAGAAACTCTTTAAGGCCACATTTGGACAAAGGTAGGTTTTCTTTTGGAAAAAATAAATAACTACTTACGTTTTAAACATAATAACATTTTTTAGGCCTTTTTATTTCACTCTGTGATTTAATCCCAAACCATTTTGATCATCTTTTCAACTTATATTTATAATCTCGTGACTCCTTAAGGGATTGGCTATCAGTTTTCCATATTAGTTAGGATCGGATGATATCCAATTGTCCATAAGAGAGAAAGAACCTAAAACATCGGATTATTAAAGGAAATATTAATAATAAATATTAAGTACTCACCTGGGATCGAGTCTCCAGAACTCAAGAAGATAGACTTTCTAACAGCTAAGTGGAAATTTATTCTTAATTTTGGTAGAATCGAACATTACACTAAATTTCTCAATTTTCTTAGTAGGACACTGTAATTAGAACCCCACTGCAGTGGTTATAATAAGAACTTGTTAATTAACATTTTCACTTTATTGTTCTACTATTGATTTAAATTGATTTTGATAATAAATACAAAAGTAACACTCGAAGAATTTATTGATTTATTGATAATCATTCTTTTACCCACTTCCCTGAGGGCTCTCCGAAAGAGCGCGTTTACAATCACTTATAACAATTTTTATATACCTTTTATAAAGGATTTTAAACAAAATTTTTTTTAGTTAATATTTAATTTTAATAGTTAATAATAGAAATCTTTAAAATCGCATACAAATAATCCGGATTAAACCTTAGTGTAGTTTGTTTTGTCGGGGTGAATGTTTGCGCCCTTATACATTGGCAATAAGATGTCAGTGTTAATACTTACCATAAAGTAAAAACAGTATTTGCCCCTCACTACAACACTTTATCACAATAAATTAAACGAATGTAAAACAGCGTATAAAAAATCACTTTACTGTAAGTTTCCTTCAGCGAAAATATTGGAGAAATAAACCATTTGCTATAGCTGGCTATAACCAAATTGATGAATGGTAAAAAGACTTTAAAATAACTCTACGTCTAAAGTTAACAACACATTTAGCATTTATTAACCCTTTGTTAGAAATAACGGTTATTTTGCATTTTCTACGATCGAAATCGCTTGCGTGTCAATCATTATTATTACAGGGGTGAATATTCATTATTTTTGAAATGGGCGGCCTGATATTAAAATAAGGCTTTTCTATAGGCTTGGACGTACTAGAACAGCCATAAAAATAAAGTAGAATCATTAAAATACCAATCGTGACATAAACATCACCAATGGTTCTTGTGTAACTGTTCTTTGTTATTATAAGAAGAATTATTACTACAGAATATTTCACGTCTTTGCAACTGTTTTTGATTATCGCTAGATACTCCACAGGTAACGGTTTACTTTACATAAGACATAAGAAATACGAAAGTAAATTATTCTAGTAAAAAAAAAATATGAAACCAGTAATTTATAAATTAAATTAAAAATAATCCTTTTAAAATCTTTTTTTACAGTATTAATAAGAATATATAATTCATGTGCACTACACATTTTACGCAGAAATGTTTATTTGCCTAGCGGATTTACTTTTTTGATTAACATTAACACATTCGCTGCCACCTGTCGCCAAAAGAAGTTTTGCTTGCGCGAATCAGTCTGCGTGAACTGTCGTTCTGGCGTTTAAAAATTGTGGAAATAGGTAGGTTCTTTTGCAAGTCAGCTCTCCTCATAATTATTTTTTGTTTGGCAGGCACCTAGATAAAGTTTTTCAGTTTTTTATCTGAAGTACAACCCATTTCCTATTCCAATACTTTTCCTAAAAATACACTCCGAACGTAACGGTGTTTTATTATGTTAAATATTACAAATTCATAGTTATTTAGTTTGGTGCTGAGTAGACAGTATTAATATGTATTTTGCTTACTAACAAATATGGACTATATTCACGTAAAAAGAAAATAGCAAATTCTAAATGGGGAGATACCTAACCTAACAACTATCAAGAACATTGCCTTTACAAAAAATAAGGAGCTTCTGGTGCTTTTGCGTAATGATAAATCCGTAGACTATTTTACACTGTTACTAATTAATTAGTTTTTACAGATTTAAAATCAATGCAATGAATATGCAATATCAATCTTGTAACCGTTTCAAAAGTTCTAGAAAATTCAATATAAATTGGAATATTTTTTTTATAATGAAACTACTAACCCCATCTATTTGCCAGATGTTTGTATTCGACTCAAGGTCATACATTATTTCTTAACATATCCGATGAGGGCGAACGATATTAAGCTTGTCGGTCACGCCTTCATTTCAAACCGCGAAATAGTTCCGTTGTTCTTTCTTGTTGCAACCGTTCGTTTGATCGGACCTGTGTTTCGACTGAGTTCCTAAATTAGGGGTGAGTTACAAAGAAAGTTTTTTTTTATATTTCAGATGAATAATTGTTTTTCAGACACTTTTTCCGGGAGGTTAAACTTTCAATGATTATGTTAAATTAACTGGAACATTTTTCCGACAGTCCAATACTTACTATAATATGGCTTCCAATAATTATATATAATACAAATGGATCCTTACTATTAATTATCTGATGGAGTAGTTAAAATTACATATAATACAAATGGATCCTTACTATTAATTATCTGAAGGAGTAGTTAACAGATGGACGGAAACAGGATACCTCTTCTTCTTTGATTTTCCGGAGAATGGATAAATAAGGTTGTACCTTTTTTTTATTAGGCCCTATCAAGAGCGAGAATTTTCCTTATGGATTCATAGAGACAAAATATTGAAATATCTTAATTTTATTTAAAGTTTTTTTTTACTTAATATGTTTAATTAATATTTAACTACTATTATATCCTAAATGTGAACAAATTTCGAAATTTGGGAAAGAAACATAGTTTCATTTATTATTATTGATCAATTTTTGATTTACTACGATATGTAGTTAGTTTCTTATTTCTTATTTACATTAGACCGTACCCTACCATTTTCTCTGACTATAGCTATCGTGGCCTTGATCTGATGTGTGATTAGATGTTCCAAATAGGGACGTTACAATCTTTTTGCGGAAGGAATGGCAACAGGAATCTAGAATTGCATTTATTACAGGAAAAACATGGACAGTTTCTACAATTCTTTCAAATTAGCCAAGAATCTTCTGGATGCTAACACCCTTTGTATTGGCACTCTAAGACTTGGTAGAAAAAATAATTCAAAAGATATTACACAAAAAATACTTGCCTAAGGCGAAGCCATTGTAAAATATAGAAATGGTGTAATATAATCGGAAAGTGAAAAGATACAAAGGACGTCCTTTACATATCGACCAAAACTAGAAATAATATGTGAAAGGCTATTTAAAAAAAAAAAAGAATCCATAAAATGAAACCAGAGCTGATATTCAAAATGTACATATCTTGTACAAGCAATAATCCGGAAAACGAATCAACTTATGACTTTCGTATGTCAGTCATTAGAGATGTGCTGACTTCAGAACTAACTAAAGGGCCGTCAATTGTAAAACAAATATATTGTGGGAAAAAGTCTAAAAAATAGTGAAAAAGGAAGAGTTATGCGAAAACGGTATGCAAAATGTGCTGAGAAGGGATCGCATGTAGAAACAGTGTATGAATGTAAACTCGTTTCTAACGCTTCTGGCTTTTGTTTGGACTGTTGCATAATAGTTCGAAAGTAACAACGTGAATTTATGTTGAAAGAATATTTATTTTTTGTGTTCAGTTATAACATTTTTTTTAAATCATGATCACGAATGTGTTGTTACTCACAATCAGTTTAATTTAACTATCTGGACGACCGGTTTCGCTTTCTACAATATGCAAAGCAACTTCAGGTCTCGATGCAAAGTTAATTAAATGCTGAAATAATAAAACGCATATTAGGGTGTTGTCTTATAAATATAAACAATATAAATATAAATATAAAGATAAATGATATAAATTACAGTAATTATGCCAATATTGCATGTCTGTGTTTTTTCAAAATGAATAAACTGTTTAAGCAGACAAGGTAAGACCCACAAATTGGTATAAAATAGTCTATTTAATTGTAGTAAATTAGTAAATAAATAAAAAAACATTAAATGTCGGTACTCTATTAATTAATGGTTGGAAGAACATGGTTCAAACTATCCTGTATTGTTGAATGGAGAACTTAAGTTTTGCTATTGTAATTGTTTGACAATAAACAGGGAAGTTCTTGAGAAGATAGATTTTATCCAATGAAGTAGAGATAGGTGTAATGTGATTGTTTGTTAGATGAGAGTGATGTTGTATATTATTGAATTATTTAAAAATTATTTATATTTATTCAAGAGATATATTTATGAAAAGTGTGTTATTTATTGAGATTTTATTAAGGTGACAGTTGTATGACAATGAATGAAATTAGATGTACAAAATGTGTGGGTGTGCAATTCTTTCAACTTGTAATTATCAAATTTCTTTGATAAAGTTCTATTGACTTACATATGACAAATTATTGTAAAGTCCAGTATACAAAAATTATTAAAATTAAAACAATTAGGGACAATTCGGGACACACAGGAAACACTTAAAAACACTTAAAAACACATTTTTTTTATTTTAAGTTTTTAACCACTTTTTGTGAATTTCATTGTAAGCTCAGATTGCTAAGATTTTGACTCCTTTCGGCGTCAGGTGGTATACAGGTACCAGTCTACACAGTAGTCAGGTGCCAGTGCCTTTAGGCGTTCATTTTTTTCTTCTACTCCAAGCCTAAATTTTATTTTTTAAATAATCCTTTAATTACCCTTAAAGATAATTAAGATAAAAGTAATATACAGTCTTCAAATTTCCTACTGATATATGTGGTTCCAATAATGAATAACTACTAAATAGGCGGCAGCGAATGTATTAAAGACTTCTTCTTCTTTTTATGTAGACATAACTCTGTCTGTTTTTCAATGTACCTCCAGTAAGTTGTTGTTCCATCGTTTTCGTGGTCTTTCAACTGATGGGATGATATTTGGCTGGGAATGATATTGCCAGAGTTGTATTCAGAATCATAAAAAGGTTGTTGATGACTATCCGTTATTGGAGGATTTGATTTTGTGGAGCGATAGTTGCGTTCCGCAAAATCGCAATGGATAGATGAGTTTTGCTATTGCACATATTTTAAAATCTAATATGAACTTAAAGAAAATTCAAATGAAGATTTCAGTACCTGGACATTCCTGCATACAAGAGGTTGATTCAGTTCACAGTGCAATTGAACGCAGTTTGAGAAAATCTGAATACTTTTCTCCACTTTTATTATTAAGAGTCCTTTTAAAAGTAAACACAAGAAAGTCTTACACCATACTTCAAATAAAGGAGCAAGATTTTCTGGATTTTTCAACCTATTCATCAAATCCGAATTATACTGCAGTTCCATTTTCAAAGGTGATTTCTTTACAATTTACTACAGATTTTTATGACATCGCTTTCCGAACTACTTTTAATAAACGTGAACACAAAATCATCAGTTTAAGACAACGGAATGCAAGGAGACATCCAGCTGAATATATATGACATATGTAGAAGTGGATGCCAGATGTAGGCAGAAACTTTTATGTTTAGATGTTTTCCAACATGTCTCAACATAAACAGTAAAACTGAGATTGCTGATCAGAAAAAATGTACAAAGAATTATGTTTTTTGTTTTGCATTTTTGGTTTTTTATTAAAGTCACGAAGTTTTTATTTTTTCAATAAAAATATGGAAAAAATTAACTATTTTCTATTCCTTTTGTTTTTTAATGTGCTTTGTAGTAGACTTTCATTTATTATGTAAATACAAAAGTAAATATACTTTCGTGTATACCAAGTCGAATGGTCAAAATATTTAAATATGCCCGTTCACTGTAAAAACCAATTGTCCACAATTGTTGTTCACCTTTTTGAAACGACTATCATTTTGGTTTTTTTAGATATTAATGTGTAAATCGTTCGTAATACTAACCATAGATAATTTGTCAAATAATCTCTGGAGGTTTCCGAAATTGTTGGTTATAATAGCTGTGTTGTCTACATATCTGACGTTTTTAACAAGGATTTCGTTTATAGCTATTCAGAAGCAGCCACAAATTTGCCATGCATAAATTAAAGTTAACATGTGATAAGATTTTTTTTAAACTCATCTGTTTCTGAAATAATGAATTCATTCTATACCTTTGCATTATACTGTATAAAAGCACCACCATTACCATCATTAGCTGTGTTACATCCACTGCTAAACATGAAATGAATATAAAAATAAAAACACTAGAAAATTCAGAAATTACTAGGGACTATATAATATTTAATTTATTTTTTATTGGTGTAGAGTCATGTGCCGTGATCCTAGACTATACGATACAACATTGGTTTATTACGCCTTTACGTGACTTGTTGAATAGTGTAATTCACGAAACAATGTCCATCACATCAAGCCCTGATTTTTTTAGAATTTGTCACTATGAAAAATGAGCTTTTCTTTGTCCTGCTGATATATTTATGAATTTTATTCAAAGCTGATGTTTCGTGGCAGAATTAGGCCATTCTTTCTATGTAAATACAATTTTAAAAGGTGCGAATGTATTTTTTGCGATAGACAAGGCTATTTTTGTACCTTTGTTGTGGATTTAAGTCTTTTGTTGATGTAAGAAATAAAGCTTTGTGGTGTTTTCCTCCACCGGCTAAGTAAATATTCAAAGGCGAGCAAGAAAATATGATTTGTTATTTGAACCTTGTTATATATAAAAGAATGCTGAAAAGAAGTTTTCGTAAATATTTTATGAAAGACTGACACAAATTCACAGAAGGATTTCAGAAAACCCTTATTTTGTAACTAATAGATCGGGGAGAAGTAGCGTGGCCCAAAAAACACAAATCGTACGTTGAAATTGTTGGAATGAATCTTACGTCCGGAATAAAATTGGTCGGTATATTTTTTGATAAATAAAATCCTGTTGTTATACAATTTGAAAACAGCTTGGTATTTTAGAACACGTAAATACAGTTGAGGAACTAGCATTTACATGTAATTTGTATATATCTATAGTTTATTTTTATGAACGAGAGAGTAATTAGCATAATTTTAACTGGTATCTCCGACCACTCCATGGGCGTGCTCAAGATTACTTGAAGAAAAATTACTTTGAATAAATTGTAAAAAATAAATGAATTATTTCAGTGTTATAAAGTGTTATGTGTATGTAAACAAAAGTGACCTCTTTTATCACACACTATATTAGAACTGACTGGCCTACATTAAAAAGGGTTTTAAAAAATTCACATTTTTTAAACTTTTAAAAATTACAAAAGAGAAAAAGAGTTTTTAAAACCGTCTAAGGTATGTTAAACAGATGAATTAAAATATTAATATAAAACTTACAGCTACTTGTTACAAATCCAAATCAGATTCAGAAGATGAACTTTCAGAACCAAGATTTATAATATCTAGCTCGATCATTTTATCAGTAATATTGTCCAGCTTCCACATTTTTCCTCTTCTTTAATAGTGTGATTTACTGCCTTTTCCCAGTTTTCAGGTTTTACATTATTTACGGCCTCCAAAAACAACTGTTTAACATCATGAATTTTAAAAGTGGTATTTTTTCTTGAAACTTCACTCTTTATCTGTGCCCATACCAGTTCAATCGGGTTTAATTCACAATGATATGGTGGGGATCTAAGTACTGTCATTCCACGATTTTTGGCAATTTCATCAATTTCGTATTTTTTAAATTTTTCTTTATGAAGGAAACACAACGAATAAAGTTCCTTTCTTATAGATCCGGGATGGTACGTAATATTTTTTGAACTCAGCCAATTCTGCAAGTCTTTTTTTAACCACTTAGTTGTGGGCAGTCCTTCTATAAGTCTGGAGTGATAACTTTGGAGCATTTGGAGCATTATCCATTACTATTACACAGTTCTTAGGAAGAAGATCTATCATTTGTTCGAACCATTCTTGAAAGACATCAGTGTTCATGTCTTCATGGTAGTCACCGGTACGAGTTGATTCAAAAGTTAATAAACCACCTTCAACAAAACCGTCTGAACTGCCAATGTGTACTAGAATCAGCCTGCGTCCCTTTCCTGATGCTGGGTTTAAACCAGTAGATAAGTTATTTACAAAAGCGTGCCTTTGACTTGTAACAGTTTCATCCTGCCAAAATTTATTTGGTGTATGACCCTCGTTGATCCATGTTTCATCAAGATAAAATATTTTTCTTTTTTGGTTTCTCATTTCCTTTATGGTTCTTAGAAAATGTCTTCTCCATATGACAATATCGCTTCTTTCTAATAAAATAGACTTTCTGGGATTCTATTTCCAGCGGAAGCCTATTTCTTTTAAAAGTTTCCATAACGTACTTCGACTCATTTCTGGGTAATCCTTATCATCTCGAACTGAGACAAGAACTTATCCAATGTTGGAAATTCTTGTCTAAAGAAGAATTCATGCACTTTCCGTCAAAGTCCTTCTTTAAAATGATATTCTATTTGAAATTTTGGTTTCCCTGGAGCATTACGTGGCATTTGAAAACTACCACATTTCTCTTCTTTAATAACTCTGTAAATCGTAGGTTTCCCAACACCAAGTGTACTGCTAACTAACCCAACGGTCTCATCAACACTTTCACATAAACGTTTGTCTGTAAATGATTTAAAACAATTAAATATTAATGTTTTTTCATTAACTGTTAAAGGACCAATTTTTCGGAGTTTACACGGCACTTCCAAATTTTCCATAACACTCGTATACACAACTAACTGCACCTTGCAACTGAAGTACCTACTTTTAGTGAACTGTTAAGAATTTTGAATACGCCACTTGGACCTTCCTACAAAATGGAAAAACCCACTATCACATTTTCTGTGGAATAAGTTTAGAAGGTAATTATCTAGTCAATTACTGTCGTAGATTCCTGGAATTAAAGAATTAAATGTTTGATTGTTGAAACCCTTACTTCGTGGAATGCACTCATTTCAGATAAAATAAAACGTTTTATTTTATCTAAAGAATTAAACTTTATTTTGCAAATAGGTAGGTACTTATTAAACTTTTATTGGTTATATATAACCAATAAAATAAACATCTTACATTTCTTGCAAATTCATTAGTACCTGTTAACCTCCATCACTCAGACACTGGCAACCTTATTTATGGATTAGTAACCCTCACAACTATTGTATTCTATTCTGCTCCAACCTTTATACCTGGTGGTCATACTCAATTTAAAATTGTTTCCCTATATATTTCTGTAAACTTGTTGACAAATATCTGTTTTTCATTGAGTCACCCGTATCAACAGTTTAGAGATTTGCATACATAATTTATTGTTTTATTACTCTCTCATACATAAAAATACACTATAGCTAAGCTTATTCAAAATGGAGATAGTAACAGGTAGCAAATATTGTCTTGAGAAAAAATAAGTCTTCAGGAACAAACACTATTGCTGTCAAATTTCTAAAACCTGATTTGCATCTAACGCATTTCTGCTCCACGTAATCAGAGAGTTGTGGGGAACAAACCGCATTCCAGCAGGCTGCACCTTTGTGCAAAAACTAAGGAGGAATAATCTTGCTTACTGTTATAAATAAAATAATAATCTCACGATCATCATACTAAAAATATTATTGTCCTGAAGCTATTTTCTTGTGCCATTTTAAATTAATTACTATTTAATTGGGAATAAGCCACAATTAAAGATAAAAATACGTTTATTGACGTTTCAATTTCCACTTCGGAAATCGTTCTCAAAATACAAACAGTAAATACGTTTATTGACGTTTCAATTTCCACTTCGGAAATCGTTCTCAAAATACAAACAGTCGTCAATAAACGTATTTTTATCTTTAATTGTGGCTTATTCCGAGTTAAATAGTAATTAAACTAAAAATATTAACAAACAAAGTTAAATTTCGAGTGCATCAAGCAGATTATAGGCCAGAATCCTCTTGCACAGACCACACAATTACTGTGAGGGTAGTATTGAAACAATATGTCGAATGGAACACAACCTTTGGCAGCTAATCACTTGCTGGTGTGCGGAAAATTTTGGCCCAAAAAACATTACGCAAAAAATAATCTACATTATAATGTCATTTTAAACTTTGAAAGTCAGGTTAGCATAACACAAAGATCAATACATTTCAGTCAAAAACAAAGATCTACTACACCTGACAAAACAGAAGAGGATAAAAATGAAATAAAGTCCAGAAAGTGCTGTTACACTTCGTAAAAACAGCTACGGTATTGCAAAGACTGCCCTGGGGTAGAATCTCCAGGCAAAAGGAAAAAGATGACGCCCAGTACAAACTTGAAGAAGATCATTTATGGACGAAATTAGAGGTCAAGTTTTAGAATAAGGTGAAAACCTTAGCGTAAAATAGGACTTGATGGCGCGTTTTTACAGAAGCTTGTGACGCTGTACATCTACTAAGGCGCCAATTTGTGACCAGTAGCACTTTTAGACAGAAAAATGTATTCAAAACAAATAAATAACAACATAAAATCATATGCTATATTGTCAAAAAAATCCAAATGAAAATACAGTTTGTTAATACACACTCGCCAACGAAAAAAAAAATTGAGTTACAGGTGGACGGATCGATCAATACTCAACTTATCAAGGAGCGAGAAGTGACTTATCATTACTTAGACATGGAATAGGTCTATCTCAGATTAATAATCCAAGACCCCTTTGGCCTTCAATTAACAACCTAGAGCCAGTGGAGGTGTTCCCAGATCAACACTCGGATAGAACTCCGGCGGTTGGCCTTCATTCAACACTCAAAGTCTCGGTGAAGTTCCCACTAGATCAGACCTCTGGGGGAACTCGATTTTCTCTTGTAGCGTAAGCTGTTCCATCTCCTCTAGCGAGGACGGTGTCGATATACATCGTTACAAACTCGATGTCCACTTAGACGGTCAAGAACCCCTTTCAAAGTACCACGTCAAATATTTTGTAAACAGCGTAGTTCTTTCTTTTTAGAAACAATTAAATTTAAAGATAATAAACGTATGTTTACATTTTTAACACTTAGTAGACCGTGATGTGAAAAATGACAATGTCATACAATGACATTAACCAACTACTTCTCTTAATTCTTCTATTAATGTACACAGTGTAACGATTTAATTTTCCTACCACATTGGAAATCACTTATAGGGGGTTGAAAGTGCAAAATTCTTGGGCTAGAGGTAGGATAAGCAAACAAACTGAAACGTTTGAGAAGGGCCACTCTTGTTTTGGTTGGAGAGCTGGGTTGTAAGTAAGTGAACAAAGGAGGAACTGGAAGGGGTAACTACAAAGAAAAAAATAAAAAAAAACCTACATAAATTTTCTGGGCAATAAATACATACTACATAAGGACAAGAAGCTTGCTAATCCATTTGATTTGGACGCCATTTAAAAGAATTTTTGCTGGAAAAAAGAAAGGTTTTTCTTTCCTTTTAAAAATAAATCTTTTTAAAAACAAATAATTCTACAACTCCTGGTTTAGAGAAAAACATTACATATTTATTATTACTTCATATCAACAGTTATTATAAATAATATTAACAAAATTTATTAACAAACCTTACAGGTTGGGCGACAATTTTACAACTAGTTGTTGTGACTATTTAAATAATTATTAGAAATAAAAATTATCTAAAATTTTCAACGACGCTTACATTGAATTTAACCTTTAAACAAAACAGTGATGTAAATTTGTGATAAATTCTGGTTTTCAAATATTGTTCTATTTTATTGATTTTTAAGCTCTGACTCATTTTTCCAGATCCTGCCCATGCGGACCTTATTCTTCTGGTAATTTCGGCAGTTTAATTTTCTTTGTTAAGTTTCATTATCTCTCCTAGGCCTTATGTAATCGCTTACTGTTTCCAAATTTATGTCGCTCAACGTTATGTCTCTAATGTTCGGTGTATTTGTCATTATTTTTGTTTTGTTCACGTTTATCTTAACACGTATTTTTTCCGAAGCTTGAAATAGTAAAGTAATCATGGTCTGTAGTTCTTCGAAACTTATAGTGAATATTACAATGTCATCAGTTTATCTCAAATGACTCAGTTTTTTTCCATTAACATTTATTTCTTTATCTACCCAGTTAATATCTTTGAGCAAGTCTACCAGTCCAAGTGTGAATAGCATTGGTGAGATAACATCTCCGTGGCAAACTCCTCTGTTAATTGGTATAGCTTTAGTTTTTGCATCTATTTGTATTTTCATTGTAGCTTTCTTTTTAATATTATGTACGAGTATTCTGTATCGGGAGTCTATCTTGTAATTGTTCATAGCTTTCTCTATTGCCCAAAGTTCTATGGAGTAGAATGCCTTTTCATAATCAACGAAGTCAATGTATAAGTTCAAATGATATGCATTGGCTTTCTCTATTAGCGTTCTGACTGTAAGAAGATGATCCGATATCGAGCTTTAACGTTAACCTGTTAGTTATTACTCTCATCTACTTAAAATGAATTTCCATCAAGTAACGGTCGAATCCATCAATTACTCTCATAAACAGTTTGTACATTTTTGACAGCAGGTGGATTGGTCTATAGTTCTTTATATCTCCCCTGTCTCCGTTTTTGAACAGAAGTATTGTCAAACTTTCATTCCAATTATCTGGGACTTCTCCTATGTGAAGACATTCGTTAAAAACATTTTTTAATTCTTCGAGAATAATTTCACTCCCCTCATTTAACATTTCCATCTGGTCACGGAGCCTTATTATTCTTTAGTTGTGCCATAGCGTGTTTATTTCGAAGGATTCTTTGTTGGATAGTATTTCTGAGTTGATATTCGTTATCTTTCTCTTAAGATCTTCGTACAGTATTATCTGGGTTCTTGTTTGAGGAATATAAATCACGGTAATATGTTTGAGTAACTTATAGGATTTCGTTCTTTTCTCTTATTTCTTCTTCATATTTATCCTTTAATTTCCTTTGGTACGCCGCAATTTATTGGGACACCCTGTATATTTCAAAGTAATTTTAAAATGTAGCTTATATTAACTTACAAACTATTTATCTAAAAAAAATTTAATCTTCTACCCTAGGGTTTCTTAATCTTTTTGCTAAATGGAACCCTTTTTAGTAGTCACTTTTATTGCCGAACCCCTGGTTTTTCTTAATATCTCTCTTTAATCCAATTCTGACCCCCTGGAAGGAGTGTAGTGGTTGACGTGATGTCGTGTATTGTCCTTCTCCAAACACCTCTGTCTCTGTTCATCTCTTTTAACTTATGCATAGTACCTTTTGCATATTCCTGTAATTTGATCGATCCATCTTGTTGGGGATCTTCCTCGATATTTGGGCCTTCCACAGTTTCTTGTATAATGAGTTTTAGCATGTTTTCTCTGTTTACTCTTTAACATGTCCAAAGTACTTTAATTGTTGGAGATGTACTTTACTGGAAAGTCGTTGACTAACTTTTAGCTCTCTTAAAATTGAATTATTTGTTCTACTGTCGGTCCAGTCCAAGGAATTCGTCATATTCGACTCCATCGAAATATTTCAGTAGCATCTATTTTTCTTTTTTTACGATTGTCTCAAGTTTCAGGATTCATATCCGTAGGTCAGTGTTGGGAATATTAAGCAGCAAAAAGTAATTAATTAACATAAAATTTCTTAAAAGAACTTAAATTTACACTAACAGGACTTTTAAATTTTAATTTTAATGGGATGAGTGATCATTGTAATCACTGTGTGATTGTGACTTTTTATTACCACAAATATACTTAATAATAAATAGGCTTAATTGATGAAAGTTGAACTCTTATGCCAATTTTGGGCATAAAGTCTGTTCTGGTATTTAGTTTTTATCGACAAATAAACTGAGAACCCTATTTCGCACTTAAATGTGGTAACAAATGGTAAAAGCACCAACATTGCCTTTTGCGACAATTGTCGATATTCATATTTTATACTGGACCAGAATTCCGTTAATGGCATTAATTTAAATTTATTTTGCATTGACGAATCAGATTTCATTTCAATAAAAGTTTCTTTTTCTCCGTTAACATGGTGGAAGGCCGTGCATTTACCAAGAGCTGTACTCAATCCTTTAATATGTTGAATAATTTCTTCAATAAATGCCTCTGACATTTCAACCCCTTCGTTTTGTAAAAAGTTTTTATTTCAAAGAATCGAACACGTTGAAACTCATACATATTGTCCAGGAATCAATTTTTTTCTTGCAAGCAAGAATTTGTTCATGGACAATAAATCAATTTCCTTGTTTGTCCTGGAGGGTTAAATTAAGTTTGGTGCTGATGGCGCCTTACAATGAATGGAAATATCCAGAATAGTAAGTGGAATTTAGTTGTGTCGATAAATTTGTATTACTTTTTTATGTTTTATACTTCCTTAAATGTTATTAAAAAAACACGAACCTTTCGTGGAACCCCTGAATTATCTCTATGGAACCCTAGGGTTTCGCGGAACACAGTTTAAGAAACGCTGTTCTACCCTTCCGCTTTAATCTTCCCGTTAGTGGTGACTCACCTTGTATATGTATATATATATATATATATATACATATATATATATATATATATATATATATATATATATATATATATATAACCAAGAAACTGATTTGCAGCGTATTAAAAGAAAATCTAGGCGATAATAGGAGCGCGACAAAAAAATCAATAACCGTTATTTTGTATCTGTATGTATCTTTTGCACCAATCATTTTTTGTATCCTTTCGTCACAATAAAGTGCTAACCTGCTAAGTCTACTTTTATTATAAAATAATATTTTTGCACGGTTCGAAAGCTATTTTGCTTTTTTCTATGAGCTGTTAACCAACTAACTCCTAATTATGCCATCTATTACCTAATACGAAAAGATACTATCTTTAAAAATCTCGATTCGTAAAAGTAAATACTGTTCTCGGCTTCACACCATTTCATGTCTAGACTCGCTACAGCACGACCGCAAATTTTTGTCGAGAGTTACATTCAAGAGATACATATTCACGTAGCATCATTAAATACCCAGCAAAGAGTAAGAAGAGAAAAAAAAGGTTTTTAAATGCAGGAATTAACTTGGTGCGTACAAAACAATAAACGATTACGGCAAACAGGGAAAGGATATTTAAGCAAGAGAAAAAAAAATGAAGGAAAATGGAACTATGAAGAACCAAGGGATCCTCTGCTATGAAACCGAGATGCAAAAATGGGACAGGTGCTATAAAATGCCTCTCCTTTACACAACAAGGCAGACGTCAGATATTTGAATCATTTTGGAAAATGAGCTGGAGGGAAAAAGACATTTATAAACAGTCGTGTTGTTTCTCTAGCTCCCAAAAGGGCAAGAACTCGAAAAATATCTAAGGAGACAAAAAGAGGATAAACGCTGCAATATTTTTTAAAGGTCAAAGATCAGAATCTTAGAGTGTGTAGAACCATGTTTTTAAATCCGCTGGGAATCGAGAGATGGACAGCTTATCATCGGAAAACATTTCTGAAGCTCGCGCTCCAAGTATTTAAAAAAAAAACTTTTTAAGACCAAAAAAACCATTTGATATGCGTCGTAAATGCTTAACTGTAAAATTAATTTGTACTACCGTTATTTGGCGAAAATCTGCTATCTCCATAATAACCAAAATATATCTTGTAAATTTCATTAGCATATTGTATTTCGAAATGAATAAGTTACTAGATTAATTTTTTTTTTTTAGAAAAAGATGTCGCATCCACCAAAAGGTTATTAGCGACGGAACAAAATATAAAGAACAAAGTTAAATACCTACAGATTGTACAAAATGTTTATGGATCTAAGATTATTCACTTTATTGTTACAGGAACAGTTTTGACCTAGAGCCTTTAGTAGAACGTTTGGGATCCTGTAGCGCTGTCTTTCTTGGTCATATTTACTACAAATTGTTAAAAAATGTTCGACTGTTAATCGGACATTACACTAATCACATATAGGTGGATTTTTCTTTGTAAAAAGGTAGGAGTACGTTAATCTGGTATCTCCTAGGCGTAAACGCTCAACTGCAATTTGTTCTCGTCTATTGAGCGACGATGGAAACCACTGAGACACATTATTTTTGATTTTATTTAGATTGGAATTAGTTTGAGACCACTCATTTTGCCACAAACACCACACTTTATTTTTAAAATAAGCTTCTAAGTCACTAAAAACACACTTGTCTATCGGCTGCGACAAATCACTTAAAATTGCCTCTCGTGCAGTCCTGTCAGCTTCTTCATTTCTTCAATTCTTGTTATTCCGACGTTTGAGGGAACCCATAAAAATTGGACGCATCTTCCATGTTCATAAGAAATAATAATATCTGGAGAATATTTAGATAAAAAAAAGCTGTAGCATAGGGAGACGATGAAAAAATCCATCAATGTTCCATTAAAGTATCGAGTTGAATGTTGTTAACAGATTCGGAGTTAGATGATACTGAACAATTGTCTACAGAAGAGTCACTATCTAAGTCAGAAATCTCTTTCTCTAAATGTTTGTGTAATTTCTTTTGAAGTTTTGTAAACTTGCTTTTTGTAGATCTATCATTTGCATATTGATAGCTGCTTTGTAAAAGATGGAGTAAACCACAGATATCAGTTGTAAATTCTTTGACGACGCTAATAGTGTCGGAGGAGCCTTGGACATTATCAATCAGTAAGGACAATTGGTGGTAATTTAAAACGAATGGTGGGGTATGATTATCAATGAAATTTTCAAGAGTTTTCCGTGTAGATGGGACTTTATATGAGCGCGGTTTTTTTGGTTTAGAGGGTTTGGGTTTTGCAAACAGATTTTCTGATGAAATTACTGAGTCTGAAGGAGGCGTGACGATCTCACCAATACTGCGTTTAATGGAAGAACTTGTGTTTTCGGAATTGTTATTAGAGTTTTCATTTAGATGCTGTGGCTTTATTACATTTGGAAGTACTGGAGCAAACTCCTTGGTAGTGACAGAACTCGAGCTTGAACCTTTATTTGTAAGATTGGTTGAAATGGTTGTTTCAGAAAATTGTCTTGTTGTATCAGTTTTATTAGAATTTTCTGCAGTTGTATCTAATGAAAAAGGAGCTGATAGATTAGAGGATATTGCTTCCGAAGTTTGTGAAAACGGTATTGCTACTGAATGAGGTTGATTGAAAGTGTTGTTATGAGTAGGAGCGTTAGTAATTTCTTTGTCATGGAGATTTGTAGGTGTAGGTGATGTGCTTGGATTTGATGATGGATAACTTGATGACTGCTGGCTGTTTGGTACCTTGTGTAGTATATTTGTTGAAGCTGTTTGATTTGGTACTACATTGTTTGACTCAATAAGAGTTGATTCCGTTACCGAACTGTTTTTGCATTGGGATGATATGTGCCCTGTATTTTTGCAAATAAAGCAGGTGAGTGTACCTTGTGACAAAAATATGCGGTAAGGTGTTTGGTCGAAATTTATTAGAATAGAATCTGGAATTGGTGATGTTATAGGGCTTATATAAACTTGCCTCCGAAAGCTCAATATGTGACTATATTCGGGAAGAGTCGAGCTAATTTTCAGAAATGTTATTGGAGAAATAAGCTTTAAACCGATATTCTCTAATTCTTCAACTAATACTTGATGTTGAATTGACGGGCAGACTCCAGACAAGACTAGTCTTTCTGCTGGAGAGACAAGTCTTCTTGCTGTTACTACTTCGCCGAGTACTTCTATAGAGCCATATTGTGTCATGAAGTTATCTTCTACGGTCTTGTTCGCCAAATACATGCAGATTCTATTATGAGATAATCTAGATGAAAAAATAATATTTTTTGGGTTGATGATTGTGCCCAAAGGAATGAGATAATCCTGCACTTTAGCATTATCGATACAACTAAATACAATTGCTTGGTTCTTACTCGGAAAAGAATGTGAAGCGGCTGATGCATAACTGTTTGTGATATTCGAACGTTGATTTACTGGACTGGTTAGATCGGAAGGTGTGTTTACATTGTGTGAAGTCATTTTGAGGTACGGTAGCGAAGGCCTTACTCCGACTCTGGTAAGTGAAAAACCAGTCGCATGCTACGATAAGCTACTTATAGCAGCTAACCTCACAAAATGATTGTATGGTAGTTTATATTTATTATTTGACTTTTTCTTTTCACAATAATAAAATAATAATTACGTATAGATGACTTACGTAGTAGTATCTAGTAGATAAACACTTTAATTTTAAAAAACTGTTTAATAAAACCACTTGTTTTTATTAAAAACTAGGAGTACGATATCAATACAACTTAACCGTACCTTGCCAGGGCCGGTCCTCTCTTATTAGATTAATGTTTTAAACAAAATTGTATTTTTATAACGTTTGTTTACCCTCCCGTAAAATTAGTTAAAATGGACTTAGCAGGTTAACACTTTATGGTGACGATTTGAAGGAAGAGCGAAATAAAATTAGAAAAACCGTTACACAAAAAATACTAATATTCTCTAACTGATAAAAGAAACGTTGACAGAAAAGTCAGTATGTAACATAAATAAATAAATTATAAAATTACACAAAAACCACAGCAGGAAACTACGATTTAATGCCTTTGTTGATTCAATTCATATCTCGGTTATAATATACTTCCAAACAAAATTTATGTTTCTGTTTTGCCAGTTTGCAGCAGAAATACTGCACAACAGCTCAGTAACGTTCGCGTTTGCCAAACTACATACACCGAGCCAAATTTAAAATTCGAAATCTCAACGAAATTGAACCTTTAACCTCTAAAACTTTCTTTAACAAGTTTCGTTATTGCTTGCTGCAGTTTAGATACGGTTTACGAGATGCTCTTAGGTTATACGACTTCTCGTTAGCCAGGTTATTTTAAGCGCGTGAATGCTACTTGCGGGAGTTGTGGTTTAATCATAATATTAGAGTGATTTCCGTATAAAATACTAATAATAACTTTTTGAAAGGAAATTATTCATTACCATAGCTTTGTTTAAATAGGATCGATATTAAATAATTCAATCATTTATACATGTATTCATAAATTATTTATGATTATTTATTTATTCATTATTCATAACAGATTTTAAATGTGAAATTATTTTTTCACTGGTGCAAGCTATCGATTTTTAGTAAACAGCTAACAATTTTTATTTTCTAACGTTTTATATAATTTTGAAATATGAATAAAATATTATTTCGTAAATAGCCCACAGTGAACATCGCAAAGTTAAGGAATTTAAATAAAACCATTTCAAAAGCTATTAGGAAAAACATAAGGGATTTTAACACTAAAGAAAAAACTAATATCATAGAACAAAATAAAAGCCTTAAAGTTCTAAAACTAAAGTTGAAGACAGGAACCAGGAACATTTATAAACTAAAAAATAGACAAGGACATGCTGTATATGAACATTAAGAAATTATGAAAATTATCGAAGAGTACAATAGAACATTATATTGTCGAGATTCACATTTTGGAGGTGGAAATCCCAGCCATACAAAATCAAGGATCAGAGGAACTTCCAGATATAACCGAAGAGGGAATCGAATCTGCATTTAAAGGTATGAAGAACAGAAAATCACCTGGAGAAGATTGCATTGTAAGTTAAATGCTAAAATTATGAGGCGAGTGCATCATAAAAGCTTTAAAAACCCTTTTTTAATTCCTGCCTCTTTGAAGGTGTTACTCCAAAAAAATGGAATAATGCCATTATAATAATATTACACAAAAAAGGAGAGTAACAGAAATTGGAAACTACAGACCTGTCAGCTTGTTATCTCATTTATAAAAGCTCTTTATGAGAATAATTACTTACAGACTGGAACCTAAGCTAGATTTTCACCAACCATTAGAGCAGGCCGAATTTAGGGGTGGTTTTGGAAGGAATGATCACCTACAAGTAATAAAATCCTTAATAGAGAAAGTTACAGAATACAATAAGCCATTGATATTAATATTTGTAGACTTTGAGAAAGCGTTTGACTCAGTCCAGCGTAGCTCCATGTTAAGAGCTCTTACAGAGTGCAGTATGAATCATAGGTGCACAACTATTCTTCGGCATATATATATATATATATATATATATATATATATATATATATATATATATATATATATATATTCTTCTTCTTAGTCGTTAACCTGATGCAGGTATCGTGATATCATGAAGCTGTTAGGTAATTTTTCCAATGTTCCTCCAAGTTTTTCTATCTTCTGCCAATCTAGCACATTCTAACAATGGAGCGCCAATGGTAGCAACAATATGGTCCGTGTATCGTGTAGGAGATCTACCTCTACTTCTTTTGCCTTCTACTTTTCCCTGGATGGTAAGTTTTTCAAGACCATTTCTTCGATGCACATGTCCAAAATAGCTTATTATCTGTTTTGTTATTTGTGTTCTTAGTCTTTTCTTTATGTTTAGCTGGACCAGTATGGATTCATTTGTTCTTCGGGCCACCCATAGTATTCTCAGCATTCGTCTCCAGCAGTACATCTCAAATACATCTATGTTCTTTTTGTCTTTCTCAGTAAGGGTCCAGCATTCCGATGCATAAGTAAAAACTGGAAAAACTAGACTTCTTACTAGTCTCATTGTTGTATCGGTAGTAATTTCATGGCTTTTCCAAATTTTTGTTAATTTTGCCATAGCGCTTTTTGCGATTGCTGACCGCCGCTTTATTTCTTCAGTACAGCCTCCTTTGTTGGTTATTAATGAGCCCAGATACACAAATTTATCTACAACAGCGATATTGTTTATCCTAACCAGATGATTTTGATTGTTGTTAGCTCTGTGAACTGGACTGGCATTCATTCTGACAACAATTATCCGATCGCTGACGGTTATGTATTCTTTTACGGAGGTTTTAAAGGCATTATTTACTATCACTGCGACGCCATTCCGAGATTCGTTATCATTGCCGGAGAAATAAATATCATTGCCATTTTTTGACGTAAAATGTCCTTTATCCTTCCAGTGGGTTTCAGATAGACCTACAATGGCATACTTGTGGATCTCGTTTTCCACTACATCCAGGGTTCCAGCAATCCTCGAACATTCCACGTACCGATTTTAAGGGTGCTCCATATTTTTATGTTTATTCCAGACTCAGAGTTTCCAGGGCGCGGTATATATATATATATATATATATATATATATATATATATATATATATATATATATATATATATATATATATAGCGCATGAGCGCTGGTTACCTACATCTCTTGTCTACGCACTGACGCTATTACAGTCAGATTCTTTATATACTTGTGTACTCTAGTGTTTAAGATGCCTCCAACAATCGTGAGTCACGCTGATTGTGATGTACGGGCTGTTATACGATTTCTTAGTGCTAAAGGCGTACCGATCGATATTCATCGTGAGATCGTTGAAGTTTACGGACAAAACATTATGAGTGATGGAATATTAAGGAAATGGGTGAGAGCATTTAAAGATGGCCGCACAAATGTGCATGGTGAAGAACGGAGTGGGCGAAAAGGTAAGAGAAAACAGACGCTTTGCAATTTCATCATTAATAATCAAAAGACTGATATTTTTTGTACACACTTATGACAAGTCGAAAGAAAATGCAAAAAAGTATTTTTGAAGTGTGTATATTTTAGGCAATTCCTAGCTGAGCGCTTTCGGCTTTACAAAGCCATCATCAGAGCTATGCTACAATAAAATGTTCTAGTAAGTACTAATTGGTAAAGATTGTAATTTTTAACTTACGTCAATTTTTAAATACCACTACAAAGGAGAGATCTCATTTCCTTAAGTTTCAAAATTATGATTTTTTGTAGGAGTTGGAATTCTTAAAACATACAATTTCATCATTGTCCGACTGCTTTCCTTAGTATTCTCGTAGTGTTTTGTATCGCATTGTTACCGAGAACTTGAATTACCGGAAATTGTGTTCACGTTGGATTCCAAAAATGTTGACGGATTTGCACAAAACTCAACATTTAGGCAGTGCATTGACTTGCCTTGAGCGGTACCACAGTGAAGGTGAAGATTTTTTAGACCAAATTGTTACTGGTGACGAAACGTGGGTGGCCTACGTCACACCAGAATTGAAACAACAATCCATGGAATGGCGACATTCATCATCACCCAAAAGAGTGAAGTTTAAGCAAACAATTTCTGCCCGGAAAATCATGTGCACAGAATGGGCACAGAAAAGGGCATTTTTGGAACAAAAAAGAAGTATTGCTAGTGGAGTTTCTGCCTCGTAATGAGACAATCAATGCAGCGTCCTATTGTGAGACATGGAAAAATCTGCAGTCGTGCAATCCAGAACAAAAGACGTGGCAAGTTAAGTAAGGGTATCGTTTTGCTGCATCCACATGTGGCTAATCAGATCAAACATCTCGTCATTTTCTCGTTACAGCTGGTAACGGAGCTGTAACGAGAAGATGACGCTGAAGTCCGTTTGAAGAGGTTTACTCTCCGGACACTGGAACTCACTTCAAGCATGTTACCTGAAGTCAAATTCAATTTAATATTTAACATCACAGTTTTATAACAACAATATGTACAATTTTTAATAACTACATGTAATTTAAAGGGTTTTTACCCTGGTATTTTGGTGGCTCAGGCATTTTAACCTAGCAATTTTAAACCTGATGATGGACAGTTTAGTCCGAAAACGTTTGTTTTTTTGATGTAGCCCTTTTAAAGGTTTTTAAATAAATATACCCATTTACGAAGACTAACTTCTTTTTTGTGATACGTGGTACAGCCAGCTACAGGAATTGTTTTCCTTGTGGATTTTTTTTTAACTGACAGTTTTACTGTCAGTTTTAATACAAAAACAATACAAAAAACAATACAAAAACATACAAATTCGGTTGTAAATTCCAAGCGCAAATTCACCACAATGTGTATGTTGTCACGTAATTTGACACAAATGACAGTTCTAGAGCTGTAAACGTCCAAAAAGTAAGGTTTTTAGTGACAAAATATATTGGCATGCCTTAATCGTATATCAGCATATGATTTTATTATAAAATTCTTAAACAAATTTGAAAAACTTAAACTTTTGTGACTGATCATAAAAATTTGATCACCCACTGTAAATAAATTATTGAAATAAAAATGAAATTAAAGCCTAGATACAAAAAATCTGCATCACACAACCATTATTTGTTAAAATAAATATAAAATTCGAGTAATAAATTAAAAACAAGTTGTAGCATCCCCCATACGTCAGTGTTCCTACTTAAATCACTAAAATATTCCCAACTTCTTAGGCTAGCGGTAATCCGTAGATTCTCTTAAGTTGTTCCTTCAATCGTTACGAGCCTAACCTTTGATACAAGAGGCTTAGCTGATTGTAGCAATGAGGGTTTAACCGTATAACAGTTCCATTAGACCCCTTTGCATTTTTAATGATGACGCAGCGTACCGCGCCATTAGAAATTCGCCCCTTCCGGATCGGTATTCGGAAGTTGGACAAAAGAAAGATGAATATTCATATTAGTATGAATAAAGCTAAAAAAACTTCCATAAATATTTAAGCTAATATACGTAAATAGGTTTAAAAATATGTGTGAATATATAAATATGTTTATGTGTTCATATTCTCCGTATTACTTACCGTTTAAATACATAGAAATTAAGTGAGTTAAGGAAATATAAAGCATATTTGAAGATTACATAACTAAAAACGAACCAAAAAAGACACAAAAATCTGTATAGTTGATTTGGAAATGTATGATATAACAGTTTTTATTCCAGAAAATTACAACACGGACTATACAAAGCAGAAATATCAATACCTTCTTATCATAGTCTTCACAAGAATTGATAAACATAATCTAACCACTTTAATAAATTTCGAATACAATACATCATAACAAAAACAAATCTGGCTAAGCTTACTGGAATAATCAGATAGGTTCCTAATTATGGAAAATTGAGTGTATTTAGCAGATGTTTTAACCAATAGATTGACGACAAAATGCTACGGATACCAGTCGAAAGAACAAGCTGGTTTTAGAAAGGGATTCAGCACAAGTGACCATTAACTAAGTATGAAAATACTTATAGAACGAGCAAATGAATACCACATTCCTCTATATATGCCGTTCATAGATTTCGAAAAGACAGTGTTGAACAATATACGGAACTAATAGCCTAATAGCCAATATATATATATATATATATATATATATATATATATATATATATATATATATATATAACACTGTTTTTGATGGGTTGGAGTCAATAAAACGGGCTATTTGTTGACTATTTTTTACTCGAGCTTTCAATTGTGATTACAATTTTTATCAAGAGCTTCTAAAAAATACAAAATGTCTTACAAAGTTGAACTAGAAATAAAAAATTTTTTGTTAACTCACCAAATAAAATTAGTTTTTTATATAAAACTACTGCTTACATAATAAATACAAAAAATATTAATAAAAAAATGCCTTATTCTAATAAATGTTTCTCTGAAAAATTTAGATGAAGTTTCTTAAGAAAAAAAAATTGAATTTATAAACAAAAATAGATTAGCTACAACCAGCCTAAAATGTCATAAATACTAACTTAAAAATTTTTATTTTTGACATATTGTCAAAAATAAAATTTTGTTTAAAAAATTCTTCTTTGTTTAGTAACAAAAAAGAAGCAGATTTATTCACCATTGATAGATGCCCGAAAAAATGTAACAAATACATGAAAAATTCAAAATGTGATATTTTATTGACTGCATAAATTAAATAGAAATTATATAATTATAAATTTTGCTTAAATTTTGAATTTCTGACCTTTTGTTTAAATTATTATTACTTTTGCTAATACAAACCATTTCCAAAAAAGTTCTTTTAAATTTATTACTTTCATTACATAAAATTTTAATATTATCAAAATCCATAATATGGTCTTTGTCTACTACATGCTCTGCCAAAGCACAAGATGGTTTCTTAATTCTACAATCACTCTTGTGAGAAATAATGCGATTTGAGAGATTTCTTCCAGTCTCACCAATATACTCAGCTTCACACTGAGTACAAACAATGCTGTATACTACATTTGTTTGATCTAATTTGTCTATAGGATATTTAGTTTTGGAATATAAAGATGAAATAGTTTTGATGTTCTTTGTTGCTATTTTTATATTGTCAATAACCTTTAATGTTTGTATTAATTTAGGAGTTAATGATGGTATAAAAGGTAGTGAATGATAATATATGTTTTGATTGTTGGATACAGTGTTTTGAGATTTAGCAAAAAATGGTGTTAAGTTATTTATATTTAATAAATTAGAAAAAAAGCATCCTATGTAGCATATCAGGAGGATAAGAGTTTTCAATTAAAATATTTTTTAACAAATGAAGATCTTCTTGTAGGTAGTCTGGATGAGAAAGTTTTAAAACACGTTCCTTTAATCCTGTTATAAGGTTCATTTTCATTTTATTATATTAATAAAAAAAAAAATAATTCCGCAACCATGACATTCTTCTACGGCCTGGATTCCGTTTTCCTTCTATTTTTTCCTGCATTATATTTTGAAGTAATGCGTATTTATGTCCTCTCATCAGGTGACCAAAATGTTCGAGTTTTCTTCGCTTTAGCGTTAACAAAATCTCTGGGTCTTTTCCTATTCTTTGTATTACTTCACAGTTTGTTATTCTTTCAACCCAACTAATCTTCAGCTTTCGACTAGCACTACATATCGAAGCTTTCAATATTTTTCATGTTGTTCTGTTTGAGAGTCCAGGCCTCTACACCGTATAATAGCGTGTTAAATACATAGCCTCTCAGCATTCTTAATCGTAGAGGGATGCTTATATTTCTGTTGCAGAAGAATTTTCTCATCTTTATGAAGATGATGACAATTTCGTTACGTCTTTTTATTTCACTGTTTTGGTCTCCAGTTTCGTTTATTAAAGTTCCCAAGTATTTGTAACTTGATACTTTTTCAACTTCAGTGCCGTTTATACTAATATACGCTGGTTGTGTCATGTTTTTACTAAAGACCATATACTTGGTTTTTTTTAATATTGATATTTATACCATAATTGTTGCAAGCAATATTTATTACGCGTTTTATATCAAAAATATCAATATTTCCTCAAAACAAATTTATATTAAATTCTACACCGTACCGAAAGATTATTTAATATTAACTAACCTAAAAGAAAAACAAAACTTCAAAAATTAATAAATCTAAATAAAACTTTTCCCGAATCTCTTTGTTAAAGTCCGATAAAAACCCTTTATGTAGCCCTCCTTTCAAAAATATATTCACCCGATAGGACCGTCAAGTTCAGCAAACGAACATCTGGGAGTAAAGCCCTTCGTGGATCCGATACGTCCTTTGGAGAAGACGCGAAAAGGAAAAGCAAAAGACAAGACATCTCAGCTGCCAAGGCGGTATTCAAAAGACATCACAGGCTTTTGTTGATAAAGTTTTGTTGCCGAAAATATACACGACACAGTTGCCACACGTACGGTGAATTTGTATCAATTTTCAGCCTTTTCAGTATACATTTTTAACCATAGAATCATTTTACTAGTTTTCAAATCGAACATACTCTGTTTCTGTTTCGCAATAAAACACGAAAAATACCTAATATGATCTTTAAATTAAGAAAAGTACCCTTCTATTAAGTTTACTTATGTATGTATGGTGTATATTTTGCTGATTAAAAAATATGTGATTGTTGTTAAACAACAAAATTATATACAGTGCTAGTCTAAAGTCCGTTTCCACCCTCGTATCTTTCGAACGGTTATTGTCATAATAGTGAAATTTGGAGGGAAGTAATAAACAGAAGAATGGGACTAGTGATTAATACCAAAAAGACCAAATTCATGATCATCTCCAGAAACTTGGATGCACTTGAAAACTCCACCATAACACTGAATACTAAATTCATTGAAAGAGTGAGTAAATTTAAATACCTGGGATCGTAGCTTTTTGAAGACTGGGCATCGGACAGGGAAGTAAAATGTCGCATTGAGCAAGCTCGACAAGCTTTCGTAAAATTCAGGAAGGTACTGACTTGTTCAGAGTTCGATCTTCAACTGAGACTAAGGTTTACTAAGTGCTACGTGTGGTCAGTGCTGCTATATGGCGTAGAGGGCTGAACACTCAAAACGAGGGATATAAACAGATTAGAAGCTTTCGAAATGTGCCTTTATCGCCGTATCCTAAAAATACCATAGACAGCGAAAATCACAAATATAGATGTCCTTAAAAGAATCAACCAAGAACGCCAACTTTTCGAAACCATCAAGAAAAGGAAAACGGCGTATCTAGGTCACATCATGCGAAATGAAAAATACCAGTTCCTCCAACTTATAATCGAGGGTAAAATTGAAGGCAAGAGAGGAATGGGACGCAAGAAAATGTTCTGGCCCCGAAACCTAAGGCAATGGACAGGGATTAACGACATACAATCTCTGATACATATTGCAAGAAATAGAGAATTAATGGAAAATGTGATCACTAACATCCATTAGTGGATTTGCATCTGAAGAAGAAGAAGAATAAATAGACGTAGGCTTCTGAACTAGTCGTAACAGGTGACTTAATAGTGACAGATGACGTTAAATCGCCACTGTGACAGATAATTTTAAATAGGACATTATGGCAAGTGATACCTCGTTTGAAAGGTATTGAAAATACCTAATCAGTCATAATAATTTTGTGCCAGTTTAAGCTTATTTTGATGAATAAATAAAATAAATACTAAAATTGTAGCTTTTCATTTAATAAATAAATATTTAACAACAAATTTTATAGCAAGTGTACAAAATGTGCTCCATCTACATCCTGACAGTAATGCATCCTATTTATGAACTTTTGCCGTACCCGTTTAAATGTGTCGGGGGAAATTGCTCTACATTCTTCAACAATTCGTTGTTTCAAAATGTCAATATTCGGATGCTGTAGCGCAAACTTTAGATTTTAAGTATCCTTACAGAAAAAATGTAAAGGTGTGAGGTCCGGTGACCGAACTGGCCATTCTATTGTACTTCGTCGTTCAATCCATCTACCACGATATTCTTATTTAAGTAACGTCTTACTGCAGCATAATGGTGTGCAGGGGCACCATCTTGTTAAAACGTTATTTCCAAGTTGCCGAATTCATCTGGATTATCCTCCAGATTTTCAAGTATTAACGGTTCAATTGCTTACACTTCACCGGTTAAGTTAGTATAGAGAAAAACATGTCCAACTATGTGGTTTCCCAAATTCCTGTACATTTTTTTTTTTGTAAATCTAGTATGTGTTTCACAAAAGACGTGAGGATTTGAGTCAGTCCAATACCTCACATTGGGTTTGTTAACATTTTCATTGAGAGAAAAAGTACTTTCGTTACTAAACAGATTGTTTTTATGTAACCGGGCTGTTGGTTAATTTTATTGGACATATTTTCACAGAATTCTAGTCTTCGGTAGGGGTAATCATCTGAAAGTTGGTGCACAATTTTTTATTTGTATGGAAGAAATTTGTTTTTAGCCAACAGTCAGTGTACTGTCTTTTGATTCATTTCATAAATAAATGCAACTTGAGCTGTAGAAGAAGTAGGTTCACTACCATTTTTGAAATTATGTAAATATTTTTGTCATCACTAATTGTTAGTCGACTAAATCGTTTGACATCTTGAAAACCACCTGTTTGTTTAAACTTCCGAAGAAGCTTCCTCGAATAAGCTCTTGATGTAGGGCAATCAAGGTACCTTCCATTAAAAAGACGTTACGCTGCATGGAAATTATTTCCAGATTCACTAATTACGATTCTGCCTTTGTAAAAATTTTAACGTTTCGTAAAACAATAATTAAACTAAATATTAATTAAGAACATTAAACTAAAAACAACTTAACTAAGTTATTTTATATAAATATTTATCTTAGTTGTAGGTTTAATTGTACTAACCGCGGAATTCTCTCGGAACAAATATAATATATATGCTATAGCAAAACAGGTTATATTTTATCAAACGAAACATAAACAAATAATTTTGTACTAGTAAATTAGCAGGTAGGTATGCGGTCTGTTGAATATTTCTAAATAAAACTCCTTTCTATCCTTTACATCTCTATATTTCGCTAATTGTTTTTTAGCTTCATCAGGAGAAACTACGATATAATTTTAAATAGAGTTAATAAAAAGCACGATGTTATAAATTACTAAATTTACAGAATTACGAGTATTTTAACATTTCCATGTTCAAAACAGTACTGACAGACAATATAACTTAATCCTCTATTGCATGAATTTATTTTATTTTTTGACAAAATAAAATAAAATTATTCTAAATAGATGTATGTAAAATTCACCGTTTCTTTTTTTTAATGATCCGGTTTTTGAAAAAAAAATTGTGCCCATTCGGTAACATTACATATAAAAATTGTCGTACACATAAGATCGATGTATTGTCAATATCAAACTATTCGAAATTGTGAAACTTCTTAAAACAGTTACTACTTTAAGAATGAAAGCATAAATGTACCTTACATTTTTCGCACTGGACCCTTCATTTTCCCTTACATCATCTTACATCCTTCCCTGTTTACAGTCCAGTTTGTACATGTCCAGTTGTACATATCAGAATCTTCTTGACTGAAAACTGATCTGTTTGTACATATATATTGGATCTAGGTTCAATGCATCTTCTTTTGGATGGTTGTTCGTGTGTGAAACTTCTAAGCCGACCTATTTTCTTTTTTGGAAAAAACCACTGTTTGTTGTTTCTGTTTGTACATATATATTGGGTCTAGGTTCAATGCATCTTCTTTTGGATGGTTTTTTGGGTGTGGAACTTCTAGGCTGACCTACTTTTCTTTTTTGGAAAACACCACTGTT
The DNA here is from genome assembly GCA_918026665.1 of Diabrotica balteata. Taxonomy (NCBI): domain Eukaryota; kingdom Metazoa; phylum Arthropoda; class Insecta; order Coleoptera; family Chrysomelidae; genus Diabrotica; species Diabrotica balteata. Next base: position 186,904,755 of record OU898276.1, read on the forward strand.
AGTTGTTCAGCTAGAATTGTTTTAAAATTCAGCAGTGGTATAATCTCTTCAGTTTTTCCAATTTGTTTTTTGGTTCGTCTGTGTAATAGCCAAGCATTGACTACTGATACATTTTTTACTCTCGATTTTGATTGGATATAATGCCAATAAGAAATCTTGCAGATCCACATCTCCCATGTGCCTGTTATATTATTGTACAATGTCTGGACAATCAATTACTCTTCTAGTTCTTTCGGTGCGAAAGAATCTTTCCACTTTGGCTATTGATTGAGTTCTAGATTAATAATCTGACAATTTTGTTGTCACGCCACTGAACTGTATGTATTGCAGTATTCTTATAAATACCAAAGTTTTCCTAATGCTTCCCCTTTGTAATTTTTTAATTTCTTTCTTTTGCAATCCTATATAATTCAAAATTCGATTTGTACGGGTTATTGCGAAAGAAGGTATGCCTCGTTTTGACAAATATGACACCAGTGGTATACTTGAAACATAATTATCGTAAAAGAGTTTGTGGTGTTTATTGGACGATATTTCTTTGCTCAATCAAACTACAACATTACTACCAGCTCCCAAATTTACTTCATTCGGTAATTCTGTGTAACCATCTTTTCCAGCCAAAATTTTAAAATTGTATAAAAATCCTGAGATTCCTAAGAGAACCCATATCTTGTATTCCCATTTATAAGGCTTTTTGGGATTGTATTTCTTCATACTTGAACGTCCTTTGAACAATATAACTTGTTCGTCACAAGATGTTCTTCTAAAGGTATCTGCAAAATTCTGAATTTCCGATATCTTCTGATATCGGAGCAGTACAGCCAATTTAATATAAAAAACTACCATTGATAAAGCGTTTAACGCCTTCTGTGACTAGATTATTTAAACAATTTACTAATATAAAAATTTTTAAATATAATTTATTAGAAAACGACAACCGTTTTCAAAAGTAAAAGGCAAGACACCAACTCTTTATAAAAGTAATGTTATCTATAAGTTGCCTTGTTCGGATTGTCAGGGCTGTTATGTAGGACAAACGTCAAAATGGCTCGAACACAGAATACCACAACACAAAAGTGATTGTACAAAAAAAGAAAAATACGTGTGCGGCAGTTAACCACCATTTAAAAACTGACTATTTTGATTATTTTGACTACTCAAATGTCAGTCTTAAGGCAAAAAAATAGTTACAAAAAAGATTGTTTTGGAAATATGCCACATAAAAAAAAAGAGTCAATAAATTACAAAGTAGACACGGGACAGTTAAGCACTATTTACTGTAATATTCTAAATAATTTAAATTAATTTGACTGTATAAACAATAAAATATTTTAACCATGCTCTATATATAAAACTGACTATTGCTATTGTTTGCTTAATATGTACTTGTGTTTCCTTTATGTTTCCTTTTTGTGTTTTTTAATCACTAATTGTAATTAAACACGCAAGTGATTTTTTTTTCTAAATATATTTATTTATATAGAGGGTACTCATATATATATATATATATATATATATATATATATATATATATATATATATATATATATATATATATAGAGAGAGAGAGAGAGAGAGAGAGAGCACTATAGTTGAGGATATTAGTTGAGAAAACAGCTCATATGGTATGGACATGTGAGCCGAATGGGGGACGAAAGATTACCTAAAAAAACGATGATGTGGCAACCCCCAGAGAAGAGGAAACGAGGAAGACCACCACAGAGCTGGAACCTGGGAGTTAGGAAAGCGATTAGCGCTCGAAATCTGGACGAAGACCTAACTCAAGACCGAATACAGTGGCGGTTGGGAGTCGGACAACGTCGTAAGACGTTATAAAACCGAATGTATATATATATATATATATATATATATATATATATATATTTATTTATTCGTCTATATTAACGCGGTCTTCTTCAAAGTAGTCCCAGTCAGATATTCTGCACTTGTGCCAATGGTTCTGCCAATCCTTGAAACACTTCTCAAACTCGATTTTTGGGATAGCCCTTAGGTCTATTAGCAATGCGCTTTTAATGTCATATATGAATGCGAAACGGCAGCCCTTTAAAGTTTTATATATTTTTGTTAATAGGAAAAAGTCACACGGAGCCATATCTGGACAATATAAAGGCTTGCGTATTATTAGAGATTTGTTTTTGGCCATCATTATAAAGCCATGAGTTGTTTTTCCACAAATCCGTTTTTCTTTTCTGAGTGCTTCACACAAATGACATTCAACTTGGAGGTCACTCTTTATTGACCGAACTCATGGTGCACTATGCCATTTAAATCAAATAACACGTAACCTGTACGTTCACACCGCACTTGTCAAGCCTTTTTTGGTCTTGGCAAACCATAATGCCTCCACTGGGACGATTGAACCTTAGTTTCGACGTTACATTGATAAACCGATATTTCGTTACCTGTTAAAACCCTCTTAAGTAAATTTGGGTCATCGTTTATGTATCTTGGTGACTCCTGAGCAACTTTTGTTCGAAATTCAACAATTTTGGAATAAATTTTGCTGACACGGATCTCATAACAAAACGTTTGAAAAAATGTCATTGCATGAGCTAGTTGGTAAGCTAACTTCATTAGCGACTTCTCTTATTGTGATTCGGTGGTTGTTCATAACCATTTCTATCATTTTTTTACGTTTTCATAGGTTCATGATGTGCTGAGGCATCCGGGGTGTTCATCATCTTCAACGTCTTTACGACCATGTTGAAAACGCTTATACCACTGGTCGAAAACACTTGTTTTTTCATAACAACTTTATCATAAGCCTTTGGTTGCATTTGACAGACTTTGTTATACTTTATTTAATTTTTTATTCAAAATTTGATACATATTTTAAACAAATGAAAATCGCCATGCTCATAAGAACCGTCGAACCTTAGCGTCTACCACAGATAAGGTAAACAATGAATATAGCCTCAATTTTTTTTATACTTTATGTACTACTAGCATGTAGGTATACTAATATAATAAAAATAATCTGATGATTGAAACCCTCGAAATTTAACAATATAAAATAAATATACATAAGAAGGTAACAAGCAAACAGCCTTAAGTCATACAATAAGACAAGTTGAGTTAGATGTGCCAATGCATTGTTCTGTTGTAACCAAAGTGGTTTATTCTAACTGATTGATACAGAAAAACTTATTTTCGATAGCAACAGCATCTTAAAAATCAACTTTACATGCAAAACAACTTATTTTCACTAGACTAGTCCATGCAAACCAGCTTATTTCTTACCAACCAATAGAAGGGCAGCAAATGCCATTCAGTTGACCCAGTGAGTCTTGCAAATTTGAGGTTATGTAAGGGTGTTTAAGCGAAAAAGCACCCATAATTTGAATTAAACAGGAATACCATGATATTTACAGTCTTATAGGCAAGGTAAAAGCACTAGGAGAAGATTGGCCCCTACTTGATACTAAGAAGCTAAGTAAACTAAAGAGAATTAAAATACGATACCGGACACAAGAAAAAATTAAACACCTTCAAGAAAAGAAAAAAGGAAAGTCTTACAAAAAAATTGTATTAGTAAGAGGCTTAAACGGGTATGAAGGAGAAGAGTCTTTTGTATCTTTGAGAAAGAAAGGGAAAAATAATCTTAGACAAGTGAGACTGGAAGAACTACCACTTTATCATGTATTATCCAAAGAAAAGATCAAACATGTTGACAAGCTTTTGAAAAAAATATTTGAAGAGGACTGGTCTACTTCTGATCCACGCCTTGGTTGGGACAAAAGTTTAATTTTTGATGAATTCACTACATCAGCTGATGGTGGGGAGCAGGAAGAAATGTGTGACTGCCTCGACGATGAACGCTGTGACTTGCATATTTAAAAAACTATTTGTTGCATGAACTATTTATAATGACAATGTTTGTCACGTGTTCGTACGAAAGGTCTTATTGCCAAAACAAAATCAATTTTTTAAACTACTTTAAGCTACCCTGACTGAAATGAGTATTTTAATCGCATATTTAAAACCAATACTATTGTATAACAATGGTTAAAACTTATTATCCTTTTTCAAAGAAAGACTACAACTTTTTCGCCCTCCATGAAAAATTATTTATTTGTGATTTAAGCTTGTTTGCATTTTACCTCCTCACATATAGACGGTTGCGTTTCGATTTAATTCGAGTCTCTTATCATTCTCCTACACGTATTTCAAGGTCTACCTATTATCAGGAAGACTTGTGAGAAGATCGAACTGGATCGAAACTTACTGACTAGTTGGTTATTATTGTAAAACAATATACAAAATTATGCAATTATCGACCTCTAACGAAGATTTTAATCGACACTCAATCGTTTTGATGGTGATTTACGTGGGTATTGATTGATGTATTAATGGAATATAATTATTGTTATTAGCTTGATTAGCTTGAATTTACAGCTTTTTTATCGCTATCGACACTTAAACATATACTTTTATATGTAATAGTACATGTAGGTATATACCAACTATAATTATAATATCGTATAAACGTACCAAATATCTTTAGTAAATAATTGAAGTCATATGTAAGAGTTGTTAATTGACAATAAAATCGTTCATATTTTTAAAAAGTTCTGCTGTCGAATGTTTTAGCCTATGCGATCAAATCTACAAAGTAATTTAAATTTTTTTACTCTGCCTCAAGTGTATTATAATTTTGGGATTATAATTAGGTTCCAGAAGTTTGGCAACACTGCACAAGACGTAGTACGTTCGACGCCGAAGGCGTTTGGTTATCTTTGGCTTGAAAATTAGGGATGCTGATAATAGTATTTTGTCTAGGGCGCTAAATTCTGAAGTTCGTCGACGTCAGAGGTAAATAGACGACGTTGCGGTTTTGTGAAAACTATATATAGCTTCCCTGTGTCTCGAGAAAATATATTCTTATTGTATCGATTAGAAGAAGGCATTTGACCTTATTGACAAATTTGGCTCCGAAGATAGCAAAAACAGTTTAAATATTGTCTTATAGCTTCCTTTATTTTCGTGTTAATATGAGCTTTTCAGCGAAGCTTGAAAAATTTGGTATTCTTACACACACAACATTCTCTTGGTGTAGAATTTGGTCGTTGATTATGCTAACTGTTGATTTTTAATTTACTAAGGTATGTACAATTTCTCTGTAGTTCCCCTCTCACTGTTTACTTTATTTTACTGTTATAGAGCAATAATATTAGAAAATTGGCTATGAGTCAGTGTATAAAAATTAAAGAACTGCATCCAGGTCTCTTCGAAAGGTATACCTCTAGTTATTTCTTTGAGCTCTGAATGGATAAAAACTAATTTAATTCTAAAACTTATTTAAGTAAGTCGTGAACTCCAGACCTTAAATAAAATTTCGAATAAAAAATAAATTGATAAATATGTGATAAATCGAAATATATGATAAAAATCAGAAAATAGGGGGTAAGACTGCAAAATATTTCTGTACGTGAGTATTAAAAGGGCCAAACTCCATTTTTGCCTTTATTGAGTATAAGTATCACCACAAAAATTATAATATTCAAAACTTTTAATACAAAAAAGGCCAATCTTCTTGTATGAATGGTTGTCGATTTCTTTAATTTCGGGTTAATCTCTAAATCAGTTTAAATTAAAACGGCCAATGTACACATAAAACTGCTCACTCTACTTAACTAAAGGACCAATACTCAGTGAGCATTGGACTTTGGCCTTTTTATTCTTAAGTCATTGGAGATTGGTCTTTACAAAAACATACCCTTAACAAAATTGTTTTTGTTATAATGACCGGTGAAGCTCTTCTGTGCCGTGGCGCACCCAAGGGCGGGTTTTGAGGATAAACTCCCCCAGGCACTATTCCGACACAGTTACTCACAAATTTGAAGGCCTCAAAAATAGAAAAAAAAATTGGTGCCCAATCAAACCCCCCCCCCCCCAATCCTTAAAGACTCCGGACAAGTTGGTGATAGAAATAGAAACGAAAATGGTAAGTACTAAAATAAAATGATTATGCAAATTGCGTTATTTTATTAATATAAAAAATGGGTTTATATCATCCTACTGAAGAATCCATATCAACTTCTTTTACCCAGTCTGGTTGCAGTAATTCCGCTCTTATTGTGGAAATGATCCCACAAGATGTAGATATGCAATTGAAGACCTCGGTGCAAGAACCGGGCAAGTCCATTTTTAACTGAAATTGAGTTATTGCATTCAGCATAGAAAATTTTAAGTTGCGCATATTTTAGTACAAGAATCGGGTAAATCCAACGAATATTTATTAAGTTAGCATAGCAAAGGATTTATCCGATCATTCATTACGGTGCAAGACTCAGGCAAGTCCAAAAGATATCTGATTTTAGCACCGAAATGGTCGCGTGTAGTGGGAGATGTCGGAGTAGGGATAACGCTGAATGGTCCGGTGGTACTGGTGTAGTGTTTAGGTATTTTGTTTTCAGTTGTGAGAATTTGTTAGAAAGAATAGGTTGTAATTTTGTGTTTACTATAATACGATTTATAATGCCGTCGGAATCAGAAATCGAGAGCGATCCTTTTCAAGATTCGGGTAGTGAATATACTCCGAGTGATTTAGATCAACCTAATACAAGTCGTGGATCGAAAAGAACGGAAATTAAAACAAAAAAAAAGAGTTCGCAGACGTTTGGATCGGACAAAATTAACAGAGAAGAGAGGTAGAAAACAAATAAGAAACGAAAGTGCGTGGCAAAGAAATGTAAGGAAATCGTTAAAAGCCTGCGGAGAGGAGTATCTGAATTCAGTTAAAAAGGTTGTACCTAAAAGAACAGTGGAAATAAGATGCACTTGCCGACTTAAATATTTTGACAAAATTAACGAAACGAAAAGATTGTCTATTCTCTCCTCTTTTAACGAATTAGGAAATAAAGAGAAGCAAGACTTATATTTGGGTGGATTGATTTCTTTAAAACCAGTGCAAAGAAAACGGCCAAAATCAGGACAAAAAAATCCAAAAGAAGTTTCATTTTCATACAAGGTATGTTTTATTAGTTGTTTTTTACATTATTTTAGTTAGTATTTTTTCAACAAGAATTTTATTAAATCAGAACATTAATAAGTTTAATATTTATTAGTACTACATAGTTTACAAACAAAAAATTGTCAACTTTTACAGTTTTATTACCAGTCTCTTACATAGTTAAGAGTTATTTTTTGTGATAAGCCTAATCTTGATTCGAGTAAATACAATCCAACATTAATATACTATTATGTTACGTAATGTACATAATATACATTATACTGTTATACTAATAATATTGTGTTTTGTTACAGATTCGTTTTCGACATACTGAACATAAAGTCTGTAAAAAGGCGTTTTATGGTATTCATGGCGTGACCAAACATCGGGTTGATCGTCTTGCTTCATCACTGGAAACTGGGATATCCGCCCCACCTGATATGAGAGGAAAACACATGAATCGACCTAACAAGATGCCAGAGGAAATATTGCTGAACATAAAAAATCATATAAACAGCTTCCCAAAGCGGTGTTCCCATTACAGCCGGGAAAAAAATGATTTACGTTTTTTCTGCCTGCAGAGTTAAATATTTCGAAGATGCATAAGCTGTATTTGGAGAAGTATGAAAATGAAGTTTTCCAGGCATTAAAAAAGGGCGAAGAAGCCCATCCAAAAGTTACCTACGACTTTTACAATCGCAGTTTTGTATTAAATCATAATATCAGTTTCGGAACTCCGAGGTCTGACACATGTCAAACTTGCGACAGATTACAAAATCTTATACTTGCTGAGATAGATCCTGAAGAGAAAAAAGCACGTCTGACTGAAAAAGATATTCATATTCATAAATCTGAGGTGTTTTACAAAGAATTAAAAAAAGTTCTCAGTAAAGAAGATGAGTCAATCGAAGTATTATGTTTCGACTTCCAGCAGAATTTGCCTTTACCCCATGTTCCAGCAGGAGATGTGTTTTACAAAAGGCAACTTTGGAAATATAATTTTTGTATTCATTCGGGAAAATTGGGCACGTCAACTTTTTACATGTATGATGAGCAGACCGCTAAGAAAGGAAGTAACGAAGTCATATCCTTTCTTGATCATTATATAAACACATATTTGCCTGGTTCAGTAAGTAAGCTGATTTTTTCGGACAATGCATTTGCACAGAACAAAAATCAAACGTTAGTGAAATATCTGTATACTTTGGTAAATGTAAATAAAAAAATTAGTCAAACACATCACCACTACCCCGAACCAGGGCACAGTTTTCTACCATGTGATAGGTCATTTGGACTCATAGAAAAAAATAAAAGGAAGAAGGAAAGAATATATCTACCATCAGAATGGATAAAGTTAGTTAAACAAACTTCGAAAACATTTAAGGTAGTTCCTGTAGACCAAGAGATGATCCTTAACTTTTCTGACCATTTTAAACAACTCTTTAAATCAGCCCCCAAAGGGCCAAAAAAAGAAAAGTTTGCTATATCAACCTATAGGTTAATGAGGTATACACAAAGTTATCATCCACAAGGAATCTACGTTCCTGTAGTTGGCTGTATACCATGTATTAAAAATTTAATTAAAAATCCTTTGTAAAAGGTATATTTTAGGGTTAATATACCTTTTACAAAGGATTTTTAATTAAATTTTTAATTAAAAAGTTATCAGTTCATCGAATGTTCTGTAAGTTTGGGATTTGTTATTTCCACAAATTTTTTTATGAATCCAAAAGGAGATATTATTGCATTCGCCATGCCTAATAATAAAGCATACTCGAAGCCCTTTGACATAAACCCTAAAAAAATTAAAGATTTAAGAGAGTTAGTACGAAAATATGTACCTTTAAATGACCAAGGGTATTACAACCGTATGTTTGAAAATATTATGCTGAATAATGCCGAAGACCTAAATTTTGGAGATGAAAACGAAGATCCTGATAAAGGTAGTGTTAGTGACTCTTCTTATGTTTAAAATAATTATTTGATTATTATATTTTCATTTTAATTAAAACGTATCATTTGCAATAAAAATCCAAAACAGTACATTGTTTCATTTTTATTTTTAACACGCGGGATTTTTGGAACAAAAAACAGGCAAGTCCATTTTTTCAAAACAAAATTGTTGCGTCTACAATATGAATTAAAAATAATGATTGAATAAATAAGACTTGTCTAATGTTCCTCTAGAAGGATTAATTTAGTTAAGTATAATTTATTAACATTTTCTAAAAATATTAAGTTTTTTCGATTTCCCAACAATTTAGAAAAGTGGAGTTGCCCAGTTCTTGCACCGGGGTCTTCAATTTCAGGCACCTGACAATATTGCAATGGATCAGTTAAGAAACTTTACAAAATGTAGCCTAGATATTGATGTTGATTTAAAAATCAGGTAGATAATCCTTAAATTATCCAAATTGTTGTAATCTTTAATTCCTTCTGGTTTAATAATAAAATAATTACCTACCTAACTAAGTGAGTTTTATTATCTTGCTGTTGTATATTTTGTACCTATCTATAATACACACTCTTAGGTGGTTTATGGTTTTAAAATGTCAATGAATTTCTTTTAGAATATTTCACTATTAAGTTCAATGAATTTGCTTAAAAAACAACTTAGTGAAACACATGAAAGCAATCAACAAAATGAAAATGCAAAAAATCATGAACTTAATTTATACGTAAGTGCTTCCAACATACTAATTTGTGTCTTTAACATTCTTAAAAACTTAAAAAACTTTTTTAGAAATCAGAAAGAAGTGAAGACGTTTCCGATGAGAAAGCAAGATCCTAAATATAGTCCATATGAAAACGATAGTGAAGAAGACGAGCTTATTTTAACAGTTGTAGTGTAAAAAAAATAAATCAAGGAAATGAATGATACGTATTCAAGATTGGAAGTAATTTAAAAGACAGGAACAAAAATATAAAGCCGAGAAATATAAAACTAAAAGGCAGAAGGTAAAGAAAGCTAGTATTAGAAGAAGAAAGTATTACAGTCATCATTCCACTATTGGCGAAAGTGTTAGAATAAGATTGGTAATGCCGACACACCGAATATATTTTTGTGATTTTACTAAGTAAATCACAATCGCTTAAGATCAAGTGCTAGCGGAAAATGTAAGAAAAAAACTCAAAGATAAGCAAAGGCTGGCATCAGGGAAAATGGAAATCAGCAGATTTTTTCCTAGGAAACATTTTTCAAAAGATTCAATCGTAAATCGAATGGAAGTTTGTCAAAGCATAGATTTAAGATTTCTATTTAAAAGATAAGAGTTATTGTAGAAAAAAAAAGAAGATAGCCTTACATTTTCTGAGTAAGTAAAAGCTTTAAAACCTAAACAACTACAAACAGCCAACCAAAAATATGATGATTTAATGCAGTTGTTGTCGTACATTAAGTGATCATACCAAACGGTATTTTAAACAGTTAAAACGTTCCTCAACATTAGATGCATTCCGATGACTATCCTGCTTTAGAGGACGAAATGCAGTACAACTACAAATATTTGTTTTTACGGGATGCTATGTTCTTTTATAAATACTTAAACAAAACGAATTTTGCAAAATACGTATTTTATTCCAGTGCCAATATCCAAGAAATAATACTATTTCTTAATTTTTAAAGGGCCAAACTCCTTCCAAATTTAAACTGACTAAACATTTGACAACACAATATTTAGTAATAAAAAATACTAATTTTATTTTACATGAAATTTCGTTACTAGTAATCAAATAGTATATTACTTTATGAGGCGGAGAAGCATGACTTTTCTTGACACGCCCGATATTACGCGCCGAACGAAGTGAGGCGCGTAATAGAGGGCAAGTCAAGAAAAGTCGCTTCTTTGCCGAATAAAGTATACTATTTTTTCTTCAAACGTAGCAACTTTCAACCATAAATAGTACAATTAATACGCTATTTTTACTCGAAATTAACTGTGACAACTATCAAAGACGTCAAATTATTAAAGATAGCTTATTGTTGTTGCAACCGCAAGCGCAAATTTAGTGCAAAAATGGAAATCCTAAACGAAATTGAGTCCGCGGCTAATGATGCAGTAGCACGTTTGGGGCCCTCCAAGTCCGGAATAAAGTATCGGTTATCGTACAAGCACTTCCAAGAGTGGTGCGATACAAGAGGAGTACGGCAAGTTACCGAAGACGTTTTACTGGCATATTTTATTATAGTGGAAAATGAAAATAAATGGAAATCTTCTACAATGTGGTCACGATACTCTATGATAAAATCCGAGTTAGTTATTAGAAAAAATGTGGATATAGGCAAATTTTTAAAGTTGCGTGCCTTTTTGAAAAAAAAAAAAACAAGCGAAGGATATACTGCAAAGAAGTCTAAAGTTTTCACTAAAGACGAGTTTGATAAATTTTTGATAAAGCATGTAGTATACTCTACTAAATTATAAAAATATTTCAGATTGTTTTGTTAATTGGGGTTACCGGCGCCTGTCGATGCGACGAAATGGTAAAAATGAAGACTGTGGACATTGAGGATAAAGAGGATAAAGAAAATGTAATAATTATCAAAATCCCAGACAGTAAAACACGACAAATTAGATCTTTTACGATAATTGTTCAAAACTACATTAAACTGTATAAAAAGTATGCATCACTGCGGCCTGAAAATTTCACAAAAAACCGATTTTTTATCAAGTATCAAAATGGAAAGTGTTACCGAAGCGTCATGGGAATACATTCGATCAGAGCAGTAGCCCAAAAAGTAGCTAGTTATTTAAATTTAAACGTTGCAAGCGCATACACGGGTCACTCTTTATGACGAACTTCAGCAACACTTTTATTTGGAGGCGGAAATCTAGAATGCCTCAAACGACATGGGGCTGGAAATCAAGCACGGTTGCCGAAGGATATATAGAGGATTCCATAAGAAATAAGAATGATAATGCTTAAAAAAATTTAAACCCTCATGATTCGCCAACATCGGGAATGATTGCTGAAAGTTGTTCTAGACCATCAGTATCATTAACAATTACCAATGCGTATCAAGAGTTGGGAACATTTTTGCACGGTTTCAATTTTGAAAATGCCTCATTAACTAATTGTACTTTTAATATTACTATAAATAAAAATGATGTTTAATTGTTGTTAATGACATTTGTATTGTTGCTTTGTGGCATGTTTCATATTGTTGCCATGACAACATTTTTTCCTCCGCCGCGCCGTAAAGAAATGGGAAAAAAAACTGCTGCCGGCAGAGACATCAAACTTTGACAGGATCAAGTTAGATAAGTAAAAGTCGCTTCTTTGCCGAATAAAGTATACTATTTTTTCTTGAAACGTAAAAATTTTCAACCATAAATAGTACAATTCATACGCTATTTTTACTCGAAATTAACTGTCACAACGATCAAAGTCGTCTTGATGTTAGAAATTAAAATAATTAAGTCATCGGTGGGATTTGCGTCTCCCTGGTTACAGTTGTTTGCAATTATTAAAGACAGCTTATTGTTGTTGCAACCGCAAGCGCAAATTTAGTGCGAAAATGTAAAACCTAAACGAAATTGAGTCCGCGGCTAATGATGCAGTAGCACGTTTGGGGCCCTCCAAGTCCGATAAGAACGATAATGCTCAAAAAATTTTAAACGCTCATTATTCGCCAATATCGGGAATGATTGCTGAAAGTTGTTCTCGACCATCAGTATCATCAACAATTACCAATGCGTATCAAGAGTCGGGAACATTTTTGCACGGTTTCAATTTTGAAAATGTCTCATTAACTAATTGTACTTTTAATATTACTTTAAATAAAAATGATGTTTAATTGTTGTTAATGACATTTGTATTGTTGCTTTGTGACATGTTTCATATTGTTGCCATGACAACATTTTTCCCTCCGCCGTAAAGAAATGGGAAAAAAACTGCTGCCGGCGGAGACATCAAACTTTGACAGGATCGAGTTAGATAAGTAATGTCATCATTATTTGACGTTTGAAGAAAAAATCTATTTTACGTAAATTTAAAATTGACATTTCACTTTTCCTGGAATTTAAATTGCTTATTACTCCAAACAGCAAAAATGGAGTTTGGTCCTTTTAATACTCGGGTCCAGATTTAAGAAAAGGTGCGAACGATAGGAAAATACATACAAATATAATCATATCCCTTATGCCGATAGGTGTTGAGGGTTGGTTCATCTGATTTTTGTTGTAACTTTCTCCATTATTTTCTGTTCCGCGCCATTGGTTTTTCTTTCCGCCATTATTTACCTTTGAGTCTTTGATTTCAATTTAAAATACAAAAGCCATAGATAAATAAATCCCAGTTTGTGAATTGGTATGATGTCATAATATAAGACTTTATTCTTGTTCAGTTCTATAAATAAGCTCTTGTTGTTTCTACCTCCGCCACTGTTCGTTCCTTTTTTAAACTCGGCAAGTTTGTTTTCTCCGGCCCTTTTTCATTTGAGCGGGCGCAAGACGTAATTTCGTGAATTTTTTGACTTTATTTTATTTCTTTTTCGGATTAGTATGCATGGAGTTCCATTTATAATCATAAAGTTTCATATTTCATCCCGGCACTTTGTCACAATTCTAAATATGTAAACGCCGACGGAGAATAAGCAGAAAATATTCGCGTGGCGGCTTTTTTGCTCTCGGAAAGTGAGATTTTGGAATTGTTCCAATTAACTCGGGAGAAGAAGAGTTCTTTTTACGTTTGAAATGAAAGATGGGGCATTATTTACAGATACAGTGGCGGTTCAAAAGATACCAATTAAATAAAATTAAAATTAGAATTAGAACAAAAGGTATAAAAAATAATTCAAAAGCTTCTTGGTCGATTGTTCCGAGTACAGTCACAAATGTTGACAATGTCGTCTGGCAAAACCCCTAATTACGGATTTTATCAATAGCTTTATAGTATATCTCTCATTCTTTATTCTGAATAGTTTTATTCTGATTTCTAGTTTTCTTAGTCATCTCAATATTTTTGAAGATTTCGAAATTATTTCTAGCTCTCGCTCTGTCTAAATTTTCCAGTTTTCTGCTCTTTATTGATTCTTGTTATCTTCTTCTAGTACTTGTTTAGTAAGTCTTATGTTAATATTTTGGATTGTTAAGTTATCTCCTTGCGCCATTACCCAGTTTTCTCATCTATGCAACAGAGATAGCCATTACGTTATAAAATATTATCAATTCATTGTTTCTTACCTTGTTCTTCAATGGTCTATAAATTATTTCACATATATCATCACCTCAGAGCAACAGTAAGCCATGTGCAAAATCTTTGTTTGCGAGAAAATCGATTTTAAAATTTGTGTGTATTTTAAATCTGTAATAAAATCACTAGTAATTAGTCAATCGAAATGATTTTTACGATAATAGTACAAAATAACAAGACAAATAAAAATGTTTAGGTATAAAAGGGATACAATTTTAAATTTTAAGAGAAAATAGAACTTGTCCTACTGTTGCACTAAACTCCTTGAAATCAAAAATAGGATATCTAGTATTTGTCTTAGTGTTACCCTATAGTTTAATAATATTGGTTTTAATGTTACCTTTTATATAAAAATACAATAAAAACAACAGAATAAAGAAAAGCAACTACTTTATTTAAAAAAATGAAAACAACAAATAAGTAGGTGTCTATAATTAAACTTTATTTACTCTCAGAATCATTATTTTCTGAAAATGCATTAAGGGACATGAAAAAATTATGACACTTCCTAGGAATTAGATTATCATTGCATAAACTTTTTTCTTTGTTTGTATAATAAACCTATTTTTACTATATTATGCTTTTTAATATCAATTAAGTCATCTCTTATTTATAATGTCATGTATTTACTAATGCTGAATTTCATTAAATATTAATATATTTAATTATTAATATATAGAGAATATAAAGTTAAATAAAATCATTTTCTTTCATAACAAAATCATAAAGACATTTTCTTTTTGGGATTTGTAACAATACCAAAAACGACTCCGATCCTGATAATGATGGCGTTGAACATGCAATTGCGCATTAAAAAATAATTTAGATTTAGTTAGATCTGTCAATATAATTCACACTTTGTTTAATTGAATTAGGGATTAACATAGCAACAATAAATTGCCAAACTACGTTTTTCCAAACAGATGGATAACATGCATGAAAGCTCTAGCTGACGTTCAGCTCTGTTATATACGTCGTATATTTTCATATTTGGTAGAGATAAAACAAAAATCAAATGCGGATATCAGAATTTTAGCTGAAATTATGACAATTGTGGAGATAATTTTAAACGTTTGATAAGGTTAGAGGTGAATTGATTCGATTTTAATTTTGGATAGGAAATGTTGATGGAAATTTTATGACGGAAAGTTTCAAGTAGCCATTTTTTACATTAAGAACTTTTATGGGGAAAAAAAAACATTTTGAAATACTAAAAATAAATGAACCAGATAGCCCATTTCCAGTGCCGTTATTGCTCTATATTCTTTTTTTTTTCTGTAATATGGCTTTGGCAGAGACAATTAGCCAGACTTGTTTGTTTTTATTGTTAAAATCGACTCAATTTTAATTATTAGTGATTGCAGATTCATAGTCAAAATTTTCTTGTTATAAGTTATCAATGTTAGTACTACATATACCTAATATTTATATAAAATATATTTTGATATACTGTTTTTGTTTCTTTTTTTTTATTTTTTTATTATCTTCCTTTTTTTGTTTTGTTTTCTTTTTTTGTTTTGTTGTTTTTTTTGCTTTTTTTTTGTTTTTTTTTTTGTACTTCTTTTGTTTTTTTGTTCCATATATCTATTTTCTTAATTCTTTTGTTTTTTTTTTTAATTTGTGGTATAATTTTTTTGTTTTTTTTTTCAAACCATATTAACAGATTATGCCTACATACTATTTACATCTTATATTTACACATTTTAACATGTTTGTAAATGCATGAAGAATTTCCATATTATTTGAAAATATTAAAAGATTAAGGTTTATTGGAAAACAACACTTAGAATTTATTAATTCCTTATAAAGTTCGTTTATATTATTAATTTGTAAATCACATTCTAATATAATATGTGTTAGATCGCCTATTTTGCCACAAGTACAATTGGGAGTATTTGATAAGCCGATTCCATGCATGTAAGATGGCGTAAGAGCACGATTTGCTCGCAGCCGATTAATGGTCTTTATAAAATGTCGATTAGATTCTGTGTAGAACCATCTTCTTGAGGGTATCCTAGTGTTACAATGATAAAAATTTAAGCCAGTTTTACATTCTGTGTAATGTAAATGCCAATTATGTTTACGTTTTTGTCTACTAACGGTGTCAATATCTGTCGCTGGAATTAAATTTTTGTTTACTTTTACTCCAAGCATATTTTAATCCGTTTATAAAACTCTACTTTGCTGATCTGGTTACTTTGACAATTTTTTTAAGCTTATGGCTTACATTATAAAGTAAAAAAATGTATTAACCCTTCCCCTTTTTGCGTTTACAATACTGTACAAACATAAAATACTTCGTCTCTTTTTTGACTATCATGACTATATTAATTGTTTATGATAGTTGTATATGTCAACTGTCAACACTGTAGTCATCTGAAGAACAGTCATCTGAAGTTTTGTAAAATCAATAGCATGATGCGTTATTCGGACACTGCTTCATCGAAATCAGCGTTTAAGAGATGGTTGCCCAAATTTGGTGGTCGGCAGTTTGCTGGGAAAATAATAAACATGACCATAAAATAGATTTGTCTGATCGTAAATTAAATATGTATGCGATAGCCGAGACATACAGAGCAGGTGTATGTAGGTGTGTACCTACGCGTAGGTGAAACGCATACAGAGCCCACCAATGACAAAAACGTCTGGCGGCTGGATTTTGGCTACCGTATTTTTGGATTTGCAAAGTACTTTGTTCGTCGATTCTTGAAAAAATAATAATCATTAATCTTTCTTTCTTATGTGTTATCTTTTTTAAAAAGGTTAGCAATTTCCATGATAATTTGTGTGTCTAAAGTCGCTGCTCTAAATAAATTCTCTTCTTCCATCGATCAAATAAACTCCTTCCATCGATCTCCATCCTGAGTAACATACCTCCAACTTGTTACGTCTAATTTTTTGATGTCATCTAACCATCTTATCTGTGACATCTTCTCATTTGTCTACCTTTGTAAGGTCTTCCAATGTCCTATTGTGACATTCCAACGTTTGTCTTATTTTTTAACAGTGTGACTTGCGAAGCTACATTTTAGTTTGACAATTTTTGTTGTGACATCCTCAGCTTTTGTTTTTGATCACACCCAGTCGTTCCTCTTTATATTTAACAGTCGTATACATACCATTGCTCTTTTTATTGCCCTTTTTTGCTATGCCTAGTTTGTTCATATTTGCCTTGGTTAAGGTCCAAGTTTTACATCCATTTGTCATGATACAAAGGAAGCATTGATTAAACATTTTTCTCCTCAAGTATTGTGATCTTCTCATCTTCGCACCTTCTTGTGATTTTTGTACTTTAATAATTCTCTTTGTCGAGTTTTAGAATTTGGCCTAGCTACATACATTTTTGGACTTGTTCTATCTCATTGTCATTTATACTTACACGTCTAGGGTAGTCTATGTCTGCTATTGTTCTATCGATCGGTAATTACTTATTTTTTAAGTCAATTGGCTGTTAATAATTCTCATAAACAGTTTGTTCACTTGACTGATTAACGATATAGGTCTATAATTCTTTAGATCACATTTGTCTTCTTTTTGTGCAGAAGTATTACTAGACTTTCGTTAGAGTCTTTAGGGATTTTGCTATTATGAAGACATCCAATAAATAACTTTGTTAGTATAGAGATTGTTACTGTCCTGGATGTTTTCAAAGGCTCGGCAATTTGAGGCCAGGATTTATTTTTTTTTAAAAAAACAAAGGACTAAATTTTTTTTTGTAATTATTGGCGTTCTTTAAACTTACATAATATGGTTACCAATGTTAACCACTGAGCACTAAACCCAAAAGGAGAAATAACAAACATTGGATTTAATAAAATAAAGTTACTTAAATTATAAGCCTCTTTTGTATGAAAAGCCTATTTGTTTAGGCATAATCCAGCGTTACACACTACACATTTCCAAATGGTGTTTTTGTTGCTACAAAATGTACAACGTAGAGAGCTGCAGCGTTCTGGCAGATGCTCAGCTTTATCATAATATATTTCTTGAGAAACAATCATTTCAAACTTATTTATTTATTTTGGAAATGAGTTTCGACCACGTTTACTTGGTGAAGTTGCACCAATCAAACCTCTAGCGATATACATCCTACTTTTTTTAGGCTGATGGATTTTGACGGTTTGCTTATTTTTACATACAAAAAATGGGCATTAGTAAGGCAGGCATCCAGAAAATAAAAGAATATTCGATGCCACCACTTGTATAACCTACGGTCAATTTCGTAAAGGCTTTTCAGCATATCAAACTTATCGACATAACCCATATGGTCATTATAATTATTCACCATTCTTGGACAGTTCACTTTTTCTACAGACCCTTTTTTTCTTCTTCGATTGCAGTTTTTCAAAATTTGATAAAAAAAAGAACACTTCGACGATCCATCCATTTTAGCGCTGTCTTTTATTTGTCCTTTATTTGATACTCTCCAGTCAGTCAATATTTGTATTAGTTTTGAGATCAGGAAAATTTTTTCTGCTCTTGTGAATCATCCCGGAGGCATTAATTTCAATATATAACAAAGATTTTTGTAATTCAATGCAATTAAAATAATTTTCAAAGAAAACTTAATGATTTTTTACAACTAGCTCTTTTGTCAGATCTTCGACAACTCGGTTACCTAATTTTTTTCTGTATTATTGTGTATTTTCCCGATATATATATTTAAAATTCATTCATGTAACCTTTAGATTCGGCCCTTACCCAAACTTTATATTCTCTTTCTGTAGGCTTGTTCGGCATCGTAATTTATCGTAGTTTTGCTCATTTTTTTCCGGTTCAACGGAATTATCATTGAGATATATGTTACTAAGAATCGAGGAAAATCGATCTCTGGAAATAGCACTGCTAATACAGGAAAGTTGGTATTTTTTAAGACTCATGAGCAAATTGACCCCTAAGAATATTTTTATTTGCTCACAGGTTCTTGGAACGAAATTAATAATACTACCATTTTTTGCACAACATACAATTTAGTTTGGAAAACAATGAGTTAATAAGCTTCTCAGGAAATAAGTTTAGGAACATATCTGTAAGACTTTTAATGGGATCGGGTACATTTGAGCCAGTCTCTTCCCGAAACACCTTGATTTGATTCTCCTTGTGAAAAGTCAAGTGTCCTTTTTTGTGATTTCTTTTCCGTCGTCGTCATCACTTTTCACATTTTTAATCAATCAAAAGACTGATATTTTTTGTACACACTTATGACAAGTAGAAAGAAAATGCAAAAAAGTATTTTTGAAGTGTGCATATTTAAAAAAAAAAAAAAAAAAAAAAAAAAAATATACACACTTCAAAAATACTTTTTTGCATTTTCTTTCTACTTTTCACATTTTTGTTTTGCTAAGAAACAATATTTTCTGTGTCTGTTCATCACATTCTCCAAAGTCACTGGCTCACCATCACTTGGTATTTCATCTAATAATGCCTCATAGTGAAGTGGATTCATATTTTCTAATTCTCTTACGGACCAATGTGTTTTTCATTAAAAACTGTGTTTTTAATGAAAAATGTGTTTTTCATTAACTCACAAGTGCCTAGTGGTTCCCAATCAAATCCGGCAATAAAACGGGCTGGTAAAAGTCACACCAGATACACTTTTTATTCTTTTTATGTTATTATTATATTTTCTAAACAAAACAATATGCTATCCACCTGACATTTTTGAGACACTTCTTATAATAAAAGCCGCTCGAAATAAATAAATATAGAAAGATAAACTCCGAATATGTCACTGTAAATGTACCATTCATGTAAATATGACGATAAAGTTTTTTTTACCCGCGATATACTCCATGGATGAGAATTCCACTAAACCTCTAAAAATCATACGAACAAGCTAAATTTTGTCGAGAATATTAATTTTTTGATTTAAAATAAGATGCAAAAACGTTTACCACCTTTACCTCCGGGCTACCCACTAAAACCGCTTTCGCAGAGGGGTAAACCCACAAAAAAATCGATTTACCAAGAACTTGTACGCTGTAGAATAAAATATTTTAAATAAAAAATGTAGCTGAGATAATTTTAAACAAAAAACACTTAATTAGCACTTTTTGCGTAGAATGAACCGTTCTCTCAGAAAGAATGCTTGAAGCGACCGTCGATTTTGAATGTTAGTCACGTGCGCTAGTAAACATAAGTTTTATAAATGTGTTTTATAAATATATAAACGTGGTGCGATTCTTACCATTTTCTATGATTCTCATGAGATCAATACAATATATTCCTTTTATTGACTGGCCACTATAAAGTTTCGATTTGTAGAGCCTAAACTTTATAACCCATATTGTTCTGAAGCTATTTTCTTGTGGCATTATAAATTAATTACTATTAAACTGGGAATAAGCCACAATTAAAGATAAAAATACGTTTATTGACGTTTCAATTTCCACTTTGGAAATCGTTCTCAAAATACAAACAGTAAATTAAACAAATTTTGTTTTTTGTGAAAAATTCTTCTAATAATTTAGTTTTATCTGACTCATTTATATTGACAATTCAGACATACATTATGCATTTTAAAGTAGACGACTTTAAAATGATATTGCCAATATTGTTGAGTTGTGCTCCTGGGACGACTTTACTTATAAGATAGTTCATTCGATTACATGAAATCAACTTTAACTTGAGAATATCCGTCAGAAAAAAATCATAGCATGTAATTCGTCTTTAAAAAGACAAACACATGACATGATGACAGTAAAATTCTCCTGTTAGTGATTCCATAGTAAATTATGAGGGAAAACCAGGAAAAAACCTCATAATACTATCCCGACATTGTAAGTATTTGTTCGTGAATTTAGTTTACCTTCAACAAACATCAAAATTCTGATTTTGTATGTTACGTTATTTAAAAAACATAAATGATGTATCCTCTATATGTTACTGAGTTACTAATACTGGTATTTTCTTATTAATAATTTCCTCTTTCAATATTGGTAACCAGATCCTACTACATTCTGCCGAGGAATTTGCGACACAATTGGCCTCATTTAGCATAATTAGAGCCGCTTCTTTGATTTTTCTTTTTTTACCATCCCTTTCTTTTAGGACTACATTTGAATTATTCCATTGAACCCTATGTTCATTATTCCATGCGTGTTTACATATTTAAAATCTATCAAATTCTCTATTTTTAATATAAGATTTATGTTCACTTATTCTAACATTTAATGGCCTTGATGATTCACCTAAATAAAACTGATCGCATTCACAAGGTATTTTATAAATGCAATTCTTTGTCCTTTCTTGTTCATTGTTAGGTTTGGTTTTGGACAAAATAGATCTCAAGGTGTTTGTTGTTTTGAATGTTGTTGAAATGTTAAAATTATTTCCTATCCTTTTAAGTTTTTCTGACAGTCCTTTTATGTACGGTATTGTTATTTTCCTCATATTATTCCTTGGGTATGCTGTAGGATCTCGTTCTAAGTTGTTCTGTTCTATTCGATCGATTGTTGAAAATTCCTTATTTATAAACGATAAAGGATAATCATTTTTTAATAAAACAGATGTTAATAAAGGTTTTCTATACACCTGAGTCTCATATCCAGTATCGTTCTTAGAGATTAAAACATCCAGGAAAGGTAGCGTGTTATTATATTCCTTTTCCATGGTAAATGTTATTGTCTCTTCTTTATCGTTTATATCATTTAGGAACTCTGATCCATGAGGCCATATTGAGAATACATCATCTACATACCTCCACCATACTGTGGGTTTGAAATTTTGTTTAGAAATGATATTTGTATATATCGGCTAAAGATATATAAGCATAAATATATCGGCTAAGAATGGAGATAAACTAGAGCTAGACCAAAATTTTGTTTATAGAATTCATTATTTAGTTGAAAATATGTATTATCAGTACATAATGTTAATAACTCCATTATAGCCGATATGTTTAGTCTTGTTCTAGTTGCCAATGAATCATCACTCTCTAATTTTGTCTTGACTATACTTAAAGTCTTATTTAATGGCACATTCGTAAATAAACTATTTATGTCAAAACTTACCAAAGTATGATTTGAATTAAATTCAATATTTGATAATTTATTTAAAAAATGTTGTGTATTTTTTATGAATGTGTCATTTTTATTTGTAAATGGTTTTAAAATATTTAATAAAAATTTTGATAGTTCACTACAAGGAGAATTCATGGTACTACAAATGGGTCTAAGTGGTATATTCGTTTTATGAATTTTCGGTACTCCATAAAAATGAGGAGTCTTAGTGTAATGAGGTGTAATTAATCCTCTCTGATAACTTGTTAAAACATCTTTAAACTTGAATAAAGTTCTATATATTTTGTTTTCCAAAGACTTTGTTGGATCTTTTGTTAATTTTGTATAAGGTCCGTTTATTAATAGATCTTTAATTTTATTTTCGTATTGAATTTTATCCATTATCACAGTTGCATTCCCCTTGTCTGCTGGTAGGATGATTATGGAGTCGTCATTTTTTATGTTTTTTAAATAACGTAATAATCATTTATGTTTTTTAATGTTAATAATTTTTAATGTTAATGTTAATAACTATCTTATAAGTAAAGTCGTCCCAATCGGAGCGCAACTCAACAATATTGGCAATATCATTTTAAAGTCATCTACTTTAAAATGCATAATGTATGTCTGAATTGTCAATATAAATGAGTCAGATAAAATTAAATTATTAGAAGAATTTTTTACTTTGTAACAAAAAACAAAATTTGTTTAATTTACTGTTTGTATTTTGAGAACGATTTCCGAAGTGGAAATTGAAACGTCAATAAACGTATTTTTATCTTTAATTGTGGCTTATTCCCAGTTTAATAGTAATTAATTTATAACCTATAGCAGAAAATTTTAGTTTTGGGTCTCACGGTATATACCTCTAATAATAGTCAACACAAAGCAGAATTTTTTGTACTTTTACTTCCGTAGCTACATTTTTTAATACAGTCCCCAAACTTAAACATCGCCCCGTGTTTATATTTACTTTCTTATAGACAAACCCAAATGCCATTAATTTAGCTACAGTAAAAAAGAACCAGACGCTCAGAATCGAAGCAACCGAAGACGTTCCACAAAAAGGAGCCACTCTTCGTTATCTCTGTAGAAAGTGAGTTTTTTGTTCTTTTCATTAATTTCTGTAAAATACAATTAAACAAGTTTGCCGTTGTTTTTTGTAGACACTTTGCGACAGTGATCAAGTGAACGATGCGTTGTTTTAGGGGATTTCGTGTAAAAAATGACGTCGATGTTTCAAGTTAAAAATCTAAATGAGTGATAAAAAAGATTTTCAATTAAATACTTTTTTGGAGTTCTGAAGTATAGTCAGACATAAATTGCTAAATTTTATTATGTTAAATAAAAAATAAAAAATATCAAAGCTAGGGAAGTGAAAAGTACGAAAAATATACATAATGTAACAAAGAAAATGTTATTATAAAATACTACATTACTATTATTTGCATTATTGGAATTGATGGACATTATTTGTATAGTAAATTAATTGGTTATGCTAAAATGGTAGAAAGTAACAAACAAAAAGAAGTAAATTCGGTTTATTGTACTTTTTAAAAAATATTTTCTGGATTATAATAATTTTTTTTCAGTGGGGTTATCTATCTGTTTGAAGGATTTGCAAATAGTGGAAATAAAATTAATGCTAAAATTTTCGATACAATTATACTACATCGATAAAGTACATTGAAAAATTTTATTTTACATATAAAACAAACTAAATATAAATATCGCTCCATCCCTTACAATTGAAAACTGTGTAGCCAAAAACTAATTTGTCTCACTAAATGACCTATATTATTTTACATAACTAATAAAAATAAACAATTTTATAAATTTCATTATGTACTAAAAAATAGACACGTCTCTAAAAGAACACCCGAAACATTCCACACATCTTTTCCTTATATGTACAGTATTGGAAGATTCGAAACGGAACATACGAATTATTAATACAATTATTAAGATCCCCTGACCTGCAATTACCCAGTGTAAATTTCAATATAATGTCGCGATGTCTTATAATTAATTCATTTGTTCGACTGGACTCCTTCTCCAGTCGATATTTTGCTGTACTGCTGTACACGTGCGCACCTTAATAATACGACTAATAGTTGATTGTGTCGGTATTGGCCTATCTTCATACGCACAAGTAAATAAATTTATAATATCACGGTACGAGTTGCCCCCATAATACCATTTTAAAATTTGTACTTTTTCTTTGTTTGTATACATGGTTTATGGTTAGAAACACTACTTTTATTTCAGCTTATGGCGTTATAATGAGAAGCAAAGCAAAGGAAGGGCATGTATTTGTTTTGCTCGGCCAGTGATGTTCCTTGGGACTGTTGCCAAATCGATAGATACCTTCGGCAAAAATCTGTAGATTTTGATGTATCATATACATCCTTTTAAATTTTAAATTATCAACAATATTTGGAATAATAAATATATTAAACTATACACTAACCAATTCAAATAATATCTAATGAACACAAAAAAATTGTTATTAATAAAACATTGTTATAATCTGCACAAAAACACAGAAAATCAGTGGACGATAGACAACAGTGTCGACGTACACCTGTCGAATACGCTATAGAAATCGCCAAGGAGTAGCAATCCAGTCGAACAAATGAATTAATTATAAGACATCGCGACGTTATATTGAAATTTACACTGGGTAATTGCAGGTCAGGGGATCTTAATAATTGTATTAATAATTCCTATGTTCCGTTTTGAATCTTGCAATACTGTATAGGAAGCTTAAAAAAATGTAATATCCAAATACCCAACAACCCATCAAATCTTCACTGATGCTTCCAAATGTGAAGAAGTATACGCTGCAGCCTACATCTACGAAAACGTCAAGTCTACCATACGAATCCCAACAAATTGTTTTATATATACTGGAGAACTTACGGTAATTCATCAGGCCATGAAAGAATGTGGTTCTATCAATTAAAGAAAATTTGTTATCATCACCGATTCAAAGGAAATCTTCATGGCTATGCGGACTCTGTTGACTGCCGCTCTAAAAAGTTCTTCACTACTGCATTCAAACCTGCTAATGAACACATTACTTGGAATAAAACAGCTATATACAACTCACGCCATACTTCTCAAGATCAAAGAAGAGCTATCTTATCTACAGACTCAACAAAAAAAAATTTCCTTTATCTGGGTACCTTCTCATATGACAATAAACGGTAATAAGAAAGTGGACTATCTGGCAAGCAATGCAACAAACGACCAAAGTATTGCTATCATAAATCAAATGCCTTGGTCTGATCACAAAGTAAATTTCAAAGCCCACATGTACAGAGCGTTTCAAATAACTTGGGATCATACTGCCAACAAACTCAAGAAATGTATAAGTCAAGTAGGAACCAGACTTATCTTACCAAGTAATAAAAAAGACCAAGTCGTCATCAACCGACTCAGAATAGGGCATACTTTCCTTACCTACAAGCATATCTTCAACCAGGAGGCTGCTCCGATATGTACCAAGTGCAACACTCAGTTGTCAGTGAAACATATAATTGTCGAGTGTCCAGTGTACCAGAACTAAAGAACCGCGTGTGCCCTTAGTGACAATTTAAAAAGTGTACTAACGTCAAACTTTATTAAGTTTATTAAGTTATTAAGTCTTTAAAATAGGTAAAAGAAATAATAAATAAGACTTACTCACAATCAGTTTAATTTAACTATCTAAACGACCGGTTTCGCACTCTACAATATGGAAAGCTTCTTCTGATTTCGATACAAAGTTAATTAAATGCTGAAATAATAAAACCCATATTAGGGTGTTGTCTTATACAGATAAACAAAGATAAATGATATAAATTACAGTAATTATGCCAATATCACATGTCTGTGGTTTTTCAAAAAATGAATAAACTGTTTAAGCAGACAAGGTAAGACCCACAAATTGGTATAAAATAGTCTATTGATTTTTAATAAATTAGTAAATAAATAAAACATTACTTACATGCCGGTACTCTATTAATTAATGGTTGGAAGAACATGGTTCAAACTATCCTGTATTGTTGAGTGGGGAATTAAGTTTTTGCTATTGTAATTGTTTGACAATAAACAGGGAAGTTCTTGAGGAGATAGATTTTATCCGATGAAGTAGAAATAGGTGTAATGTGATTGTTTGTTAGATGGGAGTGATGTTCTATATTATTGAATTATTTAAAAGTTATTTATATTTATTTAAGAGATATACTTATGAAATGTTGTTATTTATTGAGATATTATGAAGGTGATGGTGGTGACAATAAGTCTTTATTGAGTTATTTTAAAATGACTAAACTATATACCAGATTGTAAAAAAATATTTTTCTTTTATCTAACAATATGTATGTTACTGTTTGTGTATGTCCCCCGCTAATAACCGTTAGTAGTTAATGCGGGTATATTTGTTCAAATAAAAAAAAATATTTACTGTTCCGCTTCTAAACTTTATATCCCTGTAATATTGTCCTTCAATTTTAATAAACCGATTAACTTTGAATTCTAAAATTGATCCGGATACTCTCTCCTCAATTCGCTAGTTAAACTCTCTTCTTGGATCGGGTCCCAAAATAAATCTCGATCTGACGTCTAAACCAAAACTCCTATCTCCTTTTGGATACTAAGTTTTCCTAACTTAAGCTTATGCCAATGCAATGATAATTTATTGGTACTTACAAATTCTGTAAACATTAACTTCTGCACTGGTACCATTCAGCATTATATGGAATAGCCACTGCTACCATTTTTTTAAACACTTAATAAACAGCATAAACATAACAAAATAAAATTACTTTTCAAGTCACAGTTCTACCATTTAACTTCACCAGCATGCAACTTACAATTTTATTCAGATGTTATTCTTTTTACGAATGAGAAAACTGTCTTTTTTTTCACTTTTAAAATTACATCAAAAGTACAACTTCTCCTCCCTTTTTTAGTTTCAACCAATAATGATATTTTAGTATTTTAAACAAACACAGAATTCCCAGTTTCTACAAAATTGATCAAATTAATATTTTATTATTTTCGATACACACCCAACAATAGAATCTGCATAAATAAAATTTCTAAACTTTAACATTTTTGACAAGCCAACAGCTGAACACGGCTAATCGCTGTTTTATAATCCCATCGTTAAAAAATAATCTCAAACTAATTTTCCCTGAATTTTAAAACGAAACACTTTCTATTCATAAATTTATTTCTACTCAATATTTTAAATTTCACAATTTACCATACTTCGAAAGTAAGACCATTTCACTTCCAACACAAATAAAAAACTTATATGAAGATAATTCAATTTTCTACTTTTTTACATGCAGAAATTTTTGTCATTCTTTCTTTTCTCTATCATTTAAACTTCGTGCAAATTTCTTAATTACGCTTTGCTGTAGCTTGGTTATTATATGACTAATAATATGTTCAATTTATTTAACAGAGTTAAGTAAATATCATGAAATCTGTGACGGCATCTTCGGAATATCCATCATCATCATAATTCTGTCTTTACAACCCTGCGTGGGTTGGACTCCCCTTAAGAATTTCTCTTTAGTCATCCTTATTAATCGTCTTTCTCCGCCATGTACAGTTGCGGTCACGGAATAGTTTACACCTTACTTTTTATATTGTAATACTGTAAAATTGCAGTGTCGTACGGATTTGATAAATGTCAAAGTCAAAAAATTTCAAAACGTCAATGCTTTCGCGAGTGTTCAACAATAAAATAAAAGTATATTAAACTCTTCCAAAATGGTTAGAATACATTTGAATTATGCGCAAAAAGCAAGAGCAATTGCCAAACTCGAAGAAGGTTGGTCACTAAGGCAAGTTGCTGCTGATTTGAACGTGAGTCATATGTGCATATGGAAGATTAAACAAAGATGGGATAATTTTCACTCTATAGCACGGTTGGGCGGTTCAGGAGGGCAGAAGATTTCCACAGATCAACAGGATGAGATGTTAGTAGATTATTTGAGAGAATCTCATTTTGCCACAGCTCAAAAGGCAAGAGAAGAGGCAGTGTTTCCAGGCAGTATTCGCACTGCACGTCGAAGAATTAAAGCAAGTGGACTGCTAAATTATGTAGCTGCACGGAAACCTTTTTTGACTGAGGATCACAAGAGGAGACGAGTTGAATTTTGTAATGAATTTATAAACCGCGATGAGAATTTTTGGTCTAGGGTTATATTTTCCGATGAAAAAGTATTTCAGTCGTATAATCATGGTCGAATAAGAGTTTATAGGCCGAAAAATCATAGGTATGATGAACAGTATACGCATCATTTAAGAAATAGTGGAGGATTCTCTGTCAACGTATGGGGATGGATAAGTGCCGAAGGCCCGGGCGTTTGTTATCATGTAGAGGAGAAGTTAACAGGATTATATTACAAACATATTATTGAGCACACAATGTTGCCATCGGTGATCCAGAGATTCCCCAACAACGACTTTATCTTCCAACATGACAATTGCCCGGTGCATACGAGTAGAATTGTTCGAGAATGGCTAGAAGAAACTGATGTTAATGTTCTTCCGTGGCCTTCCCGTAGTGCAGACTTTAACCCCGTCGAAAATGTGTGGGCAGAGTTAACAAAGAAACTAAATGAAAGAAACCTTAGACCACGGAATAGAATTGAATTATGGGAAGCAATTGAGCAGGCATGGGAAGAGCTTGTTAACTATAACATGAGGGGATTGGTGCTATCTATGAACAGAAGATTGCAAAATTGTATTGACAAGAATGGGGCTTCCACCAAATATTAATTATTATTTATCATTGTTTATCGTTATTTAATATAAAATAGATTTAAAATAAAATGCATATAAAAAAAAGACTTCTTTATTTTCGTTATTAAGATCATAATCCATTTTATTCAAAAAACTGTTTTCTATATTTTTCATTTTGTAAAATATTTTGATGTTTTAATTTTAATCTACCTATTCTAGCTAGTACACCACTGGCAACGTCACTTTGACGTAAAAGGTGCGTTTAAACGAAGTAAAAATTTAAAAAATGGGCTCCTAGATACGTGAACCTGTAAACTATTCCGTGACCGCAACTGTACCTATTTCCTTATTTCTCATATCTTCATCAATGTTATCAAATAATATCGGCTTCGTAATTAACAATACTGTCTAAAAGCAAAGGAGAGGAAAGACAGTTAAAATTTAATTTTACGTAGAGTGCATCTGTATATCAGCTTATACGTATTTCATCCTAAAAGAAATCTTCGGAGCGGCTATTTACAAACGCTCTGTACATGAAAACTATCTCTTTCCTGTCGTAATAAAAGCAACACCAAAATTTATTGTAAATAAACAATGCTAAACATAATAAAATTATTTTTAATTCGAATCATACATAATTGTGTCAAAAATAAAAATATTTTACTCTCGAATAAAAATCACAGTTTTTAAAACACTTTAAATTATACAACTAATAAAAGTTGATATCTGATGGTATATGGTATAGATCAGTATATTATAACTGTTTGTATGGGAAAATAAAACTGGTTTTACTATTTTCCTTACAATTTCATATTTTCTTGAGTTTATGTGAAACTAAAAAAGTAAGTAGACATGATCTTTCCTAACTGTCACTTTATGCTTAAATAATCTACCACTGTGGTAGAGATGGGTCTTAATAAAACATTTTCGATAGGAATATAAATATAAGTGGACCGTTGCGTTTTATTTAATTAGAGTGTTTTACCATTCTCTAACACGTGTCTCTGGGTCTACCCGTCATCACAGACACATGTAAGAAGAGTCAAATCAAATCAAAGCGCACTGACTTGTATGGCAATTATAGAAAAAATAATAACCAGAGTATGCTACTAGCGACCTCTAGTGAGGAAAGATGAAGTGAAATGTCGATAGCAATTAAAGTAAACTATATACCCAAGCTTAATCAAGCCATTCTGTATAAGGCCATTCTGTATAATCAAGCCATTCAAGCCATTTGGTATAAGGGTATATTGAAACTGTTTGTAATGGAAAATAAAACTGTTGTTGTTGGCGAAATGAATTCTCAACACAATATATTTTAATGTATTTTATGTTTTGTGTGACACAATGTGTTCTATGTTTAACTTGAAATTCCAACGCGTGCGGGTTGTCAGAAAAAACAAAAAGTTCATTATAAAAGTCGGGCAAAAAGGGTGACTTCTGGTCAGTCCAATAAAAATTGTAATTATTATTAAAAAAATATAAATTAAGTTACTTAAAAATATTAGTAGCTCTTCCCTGTAAGAATCCAATCAGTTTGGTGTAAGTTGAGTTTGTGGAAATAAAGGTTTTATCGTGATAAGTTGCCTAAATTATTCCTAGCCTCCAAACCAGCGAAAATTCTTTAATGTTGTAAAATTCCAACAGTTGTTTCTACTATTCTCCTTATAATTTCATCATATTTATCACCTATTAGACCTTCCTAGGACTAAAATAATTATTTTAAAACCAAAGTAAGCCAAGTCGATTCAGCCATTCTCGATTTATTATACACATATACATTATGGTAGCAAGACAAGTTAAGTAAATTTAGAAGCTTTTCTTAACAGCAAAACTTCTGTTAAAGTATCTAACAAATATCTAAATGATATATCTTTCTTAACGTTTTAAAGAAACTTTGTCCCATTTGTTCTACTTATCGCAACTTAACACTAACCGATCTTTCAACGCCCTAGAGGATTCTTGCTCTGTTCCAGCACTCGCGTTTTTTCAACTACTGCACGTTTGACGGGCAATTTTCTTTAGACTCAAGTTGATGTTTGGCTTAATATTATATGAGAGAGGAAAAAGTCGGGGTGTTTTTGGAGCGAATGTGAATTTAGATGCTTTTCGTGGCGTATCACGCAGTAAAGTTTATATTTTAAGGATGTCGTTTCGAGTACGGGGGCAAAAACATAGTTACAAACATTTGAAACATCTCTAGAGAGTATCAATCAAGACTCTTTATGTTTTATTGATTTAGAAATAGCGTCCAGTCATATAAAAATAAAACAAAAATTCTACGTTCTTTAATACTTTTAATAATAATATCTCTAATACAACTGCTCTTCCACCTAATTCACCGAAGATAGGCTATATATAAATAATGAAATATGTATTTCTAGACTGTCTAATATGTCTTGTAGACAAATTTCTAATATTGTAGGACAACTTTTTATATTGCAAACACTTGAATAAGAAAATGAACGTCTAAAAAAACATGTTGTATGTTTAGGTAATGTGAGGGTATTCTTGTGTCTAAGATTAAGATTCCGTCAGTCCTATATAAGTTATTCGATTCTACAGGTATGGTGGAACTCTGTCTTGAATGATTTTATGGTAAAAACATAAAGCCTGAAGTTTCCGACATTTTTTCGTAGTTAGCCACTTGACTTGGGTGAAGACATGAATTAAATTCAGTGAACTACGTATTGTATAGCACGTAATAAATTACGGCTTTAATGCAGTTATTTTAAAACGGCGTACGCTCTTTGTAAACAAACACTAACTTGATATGTAAACCTTAAATCTTCGCCGAACCAAACCCCTAGGATTTTAATCTTTTTGATAAAAATTAAATATTTATTTCCTAAGATAATTTGATTGGCATATATATATATATATATATATATATATATATATATATATATATATATATATATAAACTGTCAGTACTGTTTTGAACAAATTATGTTCAACTTGTTTAAATACTTTCCACTCTAAATCTGTAAGTGAGTCACTTTTTATTCAAACTGATTTTTATATTTATAACTTTTATTCAAATTTTTAGTTGTCTCCTGATGAAGCTGACAAAAAATCAGCGAAATATAGAGGATTAAAAGAAAAAAAATTATTTTTTTTAATAATAACAGACCGCATACCCGATATTCCAACACAATAAATTGTTTTTTTACGTTTCGGTCGATAATCTTACCAGTTTTGCTATATATATATATATATATATATATATATATATATATATATATATATATATCGGTTTCAAAACGTCTTGCGTCGTTGTCCGATGCCCAATTTCCATTGTACTTCGGTCAAGTCTCGGGAGCTCATTGCCTTTGTTATTCCCTCCTTCCAAGTTCTTTTTGGTCTTCCTCGTTTCTTACGATTTGGTGGCATCCATTTCATGGCGATTTTTGGTAGTCTTGTTTCTGGCATTCTTTGAACATGACCATACCATATAAGTTGTTTCCTTTCTATGTCTGTTGCCAGTGATCCATCTACCCCCATCCGATTCCTTATTTCATCGTTTCTAATTCTGTCTGCCCTAGATATTCGAAGTGATCGTCTAAATACATCCATTTCTGTTGCTTCGAGTTTTCTTTTATTGCTTTCTGTTAGTCTCCATCTCTCTGTACCATAGATTAAGCTGGTTTTTATGAGAGATTCATGTATATTGTATTTTCGTCTTCTACCAATTTCTGAGCTCCAAAGAACTCCGTTAAGGCATCCAATTGTTCTACGGGCCTGGGTTATTCGTTTTCTAATTTCCCTATTGTCTGTGCCTGTGGTGTCGAAATCAATTCCTAGGTAGGTATATTCAGTGCAGAATGCAATTTCGGTTGTGTCCATCTGAATGTTGGATAGTTCTGCGCCTATTGGGAAATATTTTGTTTTTTGTGTATTAAGTTCTAAACCCCACTTTTTGTATTCTTCCTGTAGTTTTCTGGCCTTATATGTCAGGTCTTCCTTATCGTTGGCTATAAGGACTTGATCGCCTGTAAACTGTAGGGTATATAGGCAAGTTTCTCCCAGGTCAATGCCCATTCCTCTGCACTTTCTCTTTCACTGATATAGTGCTTTCGCCACGTAGATTTTAAACAATGTGGGGGGTATGCAACACTCCTGCCGGAGTCCTTTGTTTACAGGAAATTTTTTTGAAAGTTTATTTCTAATTTTTATTCCCGACGTTGATCCTTCATAAAGCTGTTTAAGGGCGTTAATTACTGTGTGGTTAATGTTTGTTTCCTGCAAAACTTTCCATAGCTTTTTAGCGGGTACAGTATCATAGGCCTTCTGAAGGTCTATAAACATAAGGTGGGTTTCTTGATTGGTACTTGATCTTTTTTCTATTATTTGTTTCAAAACAAACACATTATCGGTGCAGCTCCTTCCCGCTCTAAAGCCAGATTGTTCCTCTTTTTCTTGTTCCCTATATTCTTATTCGATAATGGCTCGAAGTATCCTTCCATATATTCGACTTAAGGTACTGTTTACTGATATACCTCGATAGTTTGAGCAGTCCAGTTTACTTCCATTCTTATGTATAGATGATATGAAGAATACTTTCCACTCATGCAGGACTGGTGCATCGTTTAGATATTGGTTTATACACCAGGTTAATCGTTCAAACAGTTTGTTAGTGCCGCATTTGATTAGTTCTGCTGGAATTCCCTCCGCACCTGCAGCTCGACCATTTTTTAGTAGTTGAATCGTTTTTATGACAGTCCTCTCATCGATGTTTATCGTTTCTCCCTGTATGTGTATTTCAGTTGGAGACATATAATTTAAATGGCATACTTCTCTAAAAATCTTCCAATGGATATTCCTCCCAAATGTGATACCCTAAGTTTTTTATGTATTCAATGTTAAACAATGATTTTGAGAAAAAATCTGCAGATGAAGAAGGTCATGATTTATTGCATTTACCGCTTAATCACACACATTTGATATACATATAGAGTTGCGGTCTTCTGCGTAATAATGCTGTGAAGAGGACAAACACACAGAGGAAAAATTAGATGTGTATATAGAGAATAAAATTGGACCTAATATAGATCCTTGAGGCATGCCAGTATTAAGATCTAGAAATGGAGAAATATTTTAATTAAGTTTTACTGCTTGACATGTATTAGAAAGATAGGATTTCATTAGATCAACTGCTCTTGCTTCTAGACCAATATATTTTAAAATAGAGAATAACAAATTATGGTTAATTGTATCAAAAGCTCTTGAGTAGTTAAGAAGAATTAGAATTAATATTTTGTTCATAGGCTCTAAAAATATCATCTGTAATATTTAATAAAGCAGAGGGACAACTATATCTGGACCTAAAACTGGACTGCATCATAGGGATTATGTTGTTAATTTTTAAATACGTTTGTAACTGAATATCGATCACCTTTTCCAAAATTTCAAGTAGGCAGTACACTTACTGGTCATAATTCATTCATGCTTTCTGTAATTTTAGTCTTCAGTAAAGGAATAACATGTGCCCGTTTCCATTTAGTGGAACAAATTGAATTTGTTGAGCAAAAGTTAATGATATGTGTGATATACGGTAGAAGAAATGGAATACACAGTTCAGCGTTAATATGTTAATACCATCATCGCCAATATCTTTACTTTTTATATTATTAATAATATGTAAAATATTAATTTCATATACTGGTTTAAACGTAAGAAAAGAACTGAGGGAATACTTAAAGTTATTTTCATAGAATATTTGTGTATTAATATCTGCTTTCATGTTTGGTATCACTTCAATAAAGTGTTTATTAATCTCATTTGCGTTCCACATGTTTTTTATTTCGAAATTGTTTTTGATTTTGCAATTATCTAGCAAATATTTTTAATTATTCCACATATCTGTAGAAGATTGAGCATGTATGTTTTTAAAATATGATTTTTTCTCTCTCATAGTCATGGCTGTTATTAAGTAACGTAATACTTTACAGTCATTCCATTGATTTATATTTTTAGTAATCTTGTAAGCAGTAAGTGCTTTATCACTATCTAACATTGCCTGATGGTATTAGTTTACCATGGAGCACACTTCTTTGAGATTCTGAAAGTCTGATATGGAACATGTATGTCAAGTAGAGTAATGATATTATTAGAGAAAATCGACATTACTCTCTATATCTGGCAATTCATATATTATTCTCCATGGTATAGATTCCAAATCTGATTTAAACTGGCTGTAATTTAAGTTTTTGAAATTCCGAGTGGTAATATATTTATTTGTATTTGTTTTGTCATCACAACCAAATTTTAAAACAACCATTTCATGATCGCTTATTTCTGGGATATGTTTTACTTCAATAGACAAAATTTTATCCTCAATAGATGTGATTACATAATCAAGTAGAGTCGATGTGAACTGGGTGATTCTAGTTGCTTTAGTCCAAGACCATCTAATACCTACATCTGTAATAAACTGTGTGGAATAATTATTGGTATTGACCAGATCAACATTAGAGTCGCCCAAACAAAGTAAAAGATCTACAATTGGCAGTACTGATGATTACATTGTTTACAAAATGCCAAAGAAAGTTTTAAAATTTTCCATATATGTATTCAGGGATTCTACAGTGTTCACTGCCCTTCCTCGCTCAACCGTTTCCATCTCTCTCTGTTTTTTCATTCTCCATCGTTTAGGCCTCTCTTACTCCTGGCATCGTTTACTTCGTGTCTCCAGGATCTTTGGGGTCGTCCTCTTTTCCTCCTTCCTATGAGGCTCTATTCGTTTATTTTCTTTATCCATCTGCTGTCGCTAGTTCTTGTTACATGTCCATACCACTTTGGTCTTGTCTGTTTTATATATGTTAGTTTGTCTGTTTCTATTGATGTTCTTTGCTTTATTTTGTCATTACTTCCCCTATTCATTCTTGTTACTCTGCAGCATCTTCGCAGGCATTCTATCTCTGTTGCTACCATATTACTGCTGTTTTTCTTGATTATAATCCAATGTTCAGCTCCATATGTTTTTGTCTTCATATTTAGGTGTCTATCCACCCATACTGTGTTAAGTTGTGGGATTGCTGTTCTTATTTGTCCTAATCTTTGCGTAATTTCTTTCTCTGTTGTTGCCTTTTTCGTGATTATTTATCCCAAGTATTTGAATTTATCCTTTCCTTTGATTGTTACGTTGTCATCAATCTATAGATCTTCTATGTCTTCTTCACTTGTAGATAGGTATTCTGTTCTCGCGATGTTAATATCTATATCAGCCTTTGTATATTCTTGTTGTAGTTTCTTCATCATGTAGCGGAGGTCGTCTTGGTCTTGTGCAATCACTACTTGATCGTCTGCAAAGTTTAAGGTATATAGGTATTCGTTCTATACCGGTACTCCCATGCCTTCGCATTTTCTTTTCCATGTAGTTAAGGCTTTCTCTAAGTATATTTTGAATAAGGTTGGAGATGTGGAACAACCCTGCAGGAACCCTTTTTTTTGCTTTTTTCTTTTCCAACAGTTGTTCCAGTGTGTATATGTGGTCTATGCATGATCTTTATGCCGTGAAGCCAACCTGATCCTCCTCGATTTTGCCTTTTATCGCTTGTTCTATCTTTTCTCGCAGTATCTTCCCATATAATTTTTATATTGATGATATTACGCTTATTCTTCTGTAGTTTTCGCATCGTTTTCTATCTTCTTTCTAGGTAGATGCTACATAAGGATTATATAAAACACCAATACATAATGTTTCATATCGAAGAGAGATTTTTAACCATATATGTTCAATTTCATATGATGGCTCTATCAGCACATAATTTATATTACAGTTTATGGAAATACCCACACCTCCACCTGTTGTACTTTTATTCCTGTCGACTCGCTCAAAGTTATAGCCAGGCAGAGTTGTTCTTTTACATCAATAAAATACTCGGAACAAGAGAGGCGTTGTTTGCACTGAACGTTATGTCTCAAAGATGTCTTGACATAAATCAAGATGTATTCATGTGTTTCATAGATTACAACAAGGCCTTTGATAAAGTGCGGCATGATCACCTTATTAGACTCCTGACAGAAAAGAATTTAGATAAACGAGACGTTTGACTAATAGCACATATGTACTACAACCAGAAAGCAGTAGTGAGAGTAGAGAATAATACCACTGAAGAAATTGAAATAAAGCGAGGTGTGAGACAAGGGTGTATATTGTCACCGACCCTGTTTAATCTCTATTCCGAAGACACTCGTAATGAACAGAACACTCTCTGAACAATCCGTAGGTATTAAAATAAATGGTGTTAGATTAAACAATCTGAGATTTTCCGACGACACCGTTCTGATCGCAGAAACACTTGAAGAGCTACAGACATTGGTGAATAAGATAGCAGACTGCAGCGAAGAATGTTTACTATCTTTGAACATAAAGAAAACTAAATTTATGGTAATATCGAAATCAACACAAAATGTCCAAAATTTATATTTACACAATGAAATTATCGATCGAGTTAGCAAATACAAATATTTAGGCACTTTTATAAATAAAGACAGGGATAGCTCAGCAGAAATCAAAATAAGAATAGAAAAAGCCAGATCCATATTCACTAAAATGAAGAGAGTGTTCTACTTTCTGTGCTGTTCTACGGAATAAAGTCATGGACGTTGAAAAAGATTGATATTCAAAAAATTAGAGGCATTTGAACTGTGGATGTATCGCAGAATCCTGAGAATATCATGGACCGAGAGAGTCACAGATGTCGAGATCTTGAGAAGAATGAATAAATAAAAGGAAGGCATAT
Organism: Diabrotica balteata; assembly: GCA_918026665.1. Taxonomy (NCBI): domain Eukaryota; kingdom Metazoa; phylum Arthropoda; class Insecta; order Coleoptera; family Chrysomelidae; genus Diabrotica; species Diabrotica balteata. The sequence continues at coordinate 186,942,413 of OU898276.1, forward strand.
TTACGATCAAAAAACGAAAACTGCAATACTTGGGACACATTACAAGAGGCGGAAGATATGAACTGCTTCGAATAATTATGCAAGGGAAAAAAGCAGGAAAAAGGTCCATAGGAAGAAGACGAAACTCCTGGCTAAAGAATCTACGGGAATGGTAAGCTGTAGCAACAACGAATTGTTTTGGTCAGCAGTTTCGAAAATATGTATAGCCCTGATGATCGCCAACCTTCGAAACGAAGATGGCACTTGAAGAAGAAAATACTATTTGTTAGTACTTTTGTAATTTATAAATTAAAGGACGGATAGGCGATGTCGAAATAATCGCTAAGAATTGGTTGCAGGAAGGTCAAGACCGCTAGAACTGGAAGAAATTAGAAGAGGGCTATGTTCAACTTTGAACACAAAAGGCTGTATGATAATGAATTGATAAATGACGTAAAAAAGCTTATAGTTTTTTTAGCCAACCTTGTCTCCTTTATTTAAATATAACTATTGTAATGGATTCATTCCCCTTTTTCCAGACATTTTTCTCTTGAGCTATGCATATCTTATGATCCTTAATATCTGTATTTTTCATTGAAAATTAAGATAACAATCATTTTAATTGATTAATAATACAAAAAACAAGGTGGTACTTAAAAATTCATCCCGTATAATAATGTCTAGAGACTTTCCTTTCTATAAAACAAACGTTATTACGATCAACTTCCAGCGCATCAATTCCTGTAACGACGCTGGTCCTGGGGGAACAGTTTCATCAAAAATTGAAATTTGATGAAAGCTTAAACCTTAGTCCCCTTCCTTTAACTGCTCCCCTGAAGGATACCAGAGCGCGAGATGGATGGGGCCTTATCGATTGCGCTGGAGCAGACGTTGAACGAACACAGGCCTGTCACAGACATCCCGTGCCAGGTGTCTGTAAAAAGCGGAAAGACGCAGTTGAGGAATTTAAATTAGGTTTTAAAAAATGAAAAGGAGTATTAAGCACTTTGTTGAATAATTGAGAGGAGTTTCTGGAAGTTTATAATGACTTTTTATTGGGAATTTTTTAACATAGACGATGAGATGCTGTCAGATAAATAGTATAGTTATATATAATTATATATACTATAGTTATGTTTGAACGGAACTTTATACTTTTTTAGAGTAAACCATTATGTATTTTTTTCGTGACTTTTCTCGTTGTTTTTCAGTGTTATACCTTACAGATACTTTGTCTTTTTTTTCTTGTTTACCATTTTTACCTTTCATAAGGATATTCTTGGTGTTGTTTCTACATCATGAAGCTTTGAATTCTTTTATAATAAAAACATTGCTTTTTTACCGCTCTTCTTCTTCAATTACTACTAAAGTAATTCTTTTTTACAGTGATGTTCAAATATACATTTTTAGATAATCAATCTGTGTTTATCTATCATTTTTAATATTTTGTCATAAGAACTCTCGATGTTTGAGATATTTTTCTCACTTATTTCGGCAGATCTTATTTTAGTATTGCTGGCGAATAGATTTGTAGGCTAAGAAATTAAGACTCTGATTTTACGTGTTATGGTGATCAAATTGAAATAAACAGGCTTGGAAAAAGCCCAGGAATATAAGCTTTTTTCAGAACCTATGTCTCTCCTGTAGTCAATTTCTTAAACTTAATTAGTTATTTACCAATTAAGGTTTAAAAATGGTAAATTTTCGCTTTTTTCATCTATTAGCGAAAAGTAGAGCACCTGAAACAAATTTGGGAGTAAGACACTTATCAGTCATGTAAAAACTTTCAAAATAGTGTTTTTAAAATGTTTTTATCCTTATATATATTACAAGATCCAACTTGTAAATCAATACATTTTGGACGTGGTCTACCTCTTTTTCTTCTTCCAGAGCTCCCATCTGTGAAGTTTTTGGCGCCAACGTTCATCAGGCATTCTTAATAGGCATCCAAACCATGCTAAACCTCTTCTTTCTATTCTGTCAATGACCGTTTATGTATCATTGATTTTATTTCTTATAAATTCGTTGGTCTTCCTTTCCAGCCTTGATGTTCTAGCACTTCTTCTCAAATAATCCATTTCAACTGCCAACAATCTTCTCTTCAGATCTACAATAATTGTCCATACTTCTTCATCAAGAACTGATTCAACCATGATTTGCCCTATTATTTTTTGGTTCCTTTTGGAAATATTGCGATCCTGCCATAAGAAGTTCAGACATCCTAGAATTTTAAGTCCCTGATTAATTCGGTGTTTAATTTCGGTTTTTTCGCAGGAAAATCTTATCAATGAGTACACCTAAATATTTAAATGTTTCCACTTGTTTGATTTCCACGTCCTCGTCAGTCAACACTTTAAACCTTGCATCAGAATTGATAACTAAATATTCTGTTTTCTTCATGCTGACTTGTAATCCCCATTTTACATATTCCCGGTATAGACGTTTTATCATACATTTTCTAGATTATAAGAATCCTAAGCTAGGAAGACTTGGTCATATGCAAAATTCAAGGAGAACAGTACGTCATTTCCTATCGAGATTCCCATTCCCTGGCAGTGGTTTTTCCAATTTTGGAGGCTGCCTCAATATATAAATTAAACAGGAACTCTTCTATTCCCAATGCTCTTGTAAACATTGATATTTTACTATTTCGTAGAGATACAGGTACTCTTCGAGGGGGAAGAGTATGCATCTATTTAGCAAATGAAATTATCAATACTTTTTCCATCAGTAATAAAACAATAGACGTACCCAGTATAGAAATTATCCACTTACTTATTACTAAGTTTTCATGTACTATATATATACTTACTCAGGACAATATGCTTATTCACAAACTTGAGTAATTATCATCCCTTGAAAATCTCATTGTTGTCCATTATTTTCAAAACTGATACTATCAATTTCCAAAATTTGTTTAAAAACTTTATCATGAACTCAAATTTATTACAACTGATAACTGAACCTATAAGGTTTAGAGCCAACAATAATCCTTCAATTTCAGACTTTTTTCACAAATGACGATCAATTAATTTTTACACTAAAAGTGTCGTCTCCTGGGGGTCTTTCTGACCACTCGCTTATTAGTGCTCACATTCAATTTAGTTTAACAGCGACTTACAAAAATAATTTCTTAACGTATGCTACTACTAATTTCTTTAATGTAAATTCAGTTTTATCCCAGTGTACAAAAAGGGTGTACATATGTGGGAAATTATTAGTATAATTTCCGTGTATGTGGACTGTATTATATATGGCTGGTTCAATAAAATTAGGATATGTAGTAAAAGGTATACATACAATAGCAAATTATGTTTATACAAAGTCTTACCAGTATTTCTGCTCCACACCCTCACGGTTGTTTCTGGACTTCACTCGTGGTTATTCTGCACCCGCGAAATCAGTCCGATGCACCGGTTTCTCAACACGTGTTTCGCACTAATATCACGATATAGAGCACACCTTGTCTATACCCGATTTAATACAGTATTTTCGATATTTCTCGCATAACTAAGGCGGGAAAGAGGTAATTACGATAGAAAAACAGCCAAGATATATGCTGTTCTTCTTGATAATCGAAGAGAGAGAGAGAGAGACAGAATGACTGTCTTTAGCGGTAGCCGAGAATCCAAAAAAGCACGACTCACCTTGGCGGTAGTCAGATCAAGAGAGATGACGTCTGGCCCTAGCGATGGCCAAACTAAGAGAGCCCGTCTTTCTTCTTTGCTATCTTAACACTGTCTGTATTTCTTAAGAGAGGGGGTTGAACTGGAATAGAAAGGGTTATCAAGGGTTGGACTAAGGTATTGATTGTAAAATTGTGATATAAGGATAGTTAATAATACACCGAAAAAATGACATGATTTTTCGCATGTGAGAAAATTGAAACTGACAATCGATTTTTCTTAATCACTCCGATCCATCGTGAATGTGGGACTCTTTTCTTCATACTACTATTACAATAATTTTTGATCTGATCATACAATCAAATGACAGCTATTCAGAAATCTACTAAATCCTTGGATTTACCTCGCAGCTACCCACTTAATTCGACATAAGCGAAAACTTTGGCGAAGATATAAACTTACTGGTTACCTTGATGATTTTCCCGCCCACCGAAATTTTTCTAGCCGAGTCAAACAATCTTTGCTAAAGTTAAAAACAGAATTTGAAGAATCTATCGTTGCAAGTGGTAATAGTAAAAAAGTTTATCAGTACATCTTTATCTTCTAAAATCTTCATACCATTACATCAAAATGTTTATGGGTCTTTATATTCTTCGAATAACGAATCTTCGGAATGTTTATCGTTATTATTTTCTCAGGTTTTTACAAATGAATCTAACGATACCGTTCCCTAAATAATGTGCCCATGTTTATCTAAAACTCTTCACAATATATATCTTTTACACCTGATGAAATTAAACATAATTTAAGAAAACTACGAAATAATTCATTACCTGGATTAGACAGACTCACCTCCTTTTTCCTCAAACATTGTGCAGAATCTGTAGTCATCCCTATATCTCTCATAATTAATGTTTCTTTCAATGAAGGTTCTCTCCCCTTGTCCTGGAAATTGGCTTCGGATACTCCTATATTCAAGAAAGGAAATAAACTTGATTGCAATAATTATCGTCCAATTACCCTGGTTTTTATTGTCGGCAAGGTCATGGAATGGATTATTTCCGAAGCTTTATCTGAAATTCTTTTTCAAGAAAATGTCATCCCTCACCAACAGCATTACTTTATCAAAGTTCATTTAACGATCACAAAACTTACTTCATTGTGTAAATGATTGGTCATTATCTTTAAACAATCGAAATCCTGTCGATGTATTTTACGTAGATTACTTCAAAGCTTTCGACTGTGTTCCAAAACGTCAATTACTAGATTGGATCACTATGGTACCCGCAGAAAATTAAACATTTGGATTCAAGATTTTCTATCCAACAGATACTTTAGGGTTCGTGTTAGGGAAGACCAGTTACTAGATAATCCAGTCAAAAGTGGAGTCCTACAAGAATCAGTACTTGAATTGCTACTTTTTTGTATCTACACTATTAACCAACAAGATCTTGATGCAATATTCAAATGGTCCTCAGAATGGTTACTTCTACATAACATTAAAAAATGCGTTGTTTTACACATCAGAAAAAATAACCCATCACTGTCGTAATTTATTATTGGACATCCCTTAAACTCGATAATCTTCCACAACGATCTCGGAGTGATAAATAATAGTGAAATAAATTGGTCTGATCACATAGCGTCGATGTGTAAACGTGCAAACTCTAAACTGTTTTTGATCCCTAAATATTTTACATGTATATCTCTAACCTCTGTTAGTAAACTTTACTCAATATACGTTAGACCCATTATTGAGTTTACCGGACCAGTGCTGAATCCAGATCTAAGTCACGATAAAATCGTACTTGAAAATGTTAAGCGTAAAGCCACAAAACTGGCATATGGCCGTATAAGACCTAACTATGAAGATAAACTATCCATGGCTCATCCTTTCAACATTCCAACAGCGACGTCTTCGAGGTGACCCAATTATGTCCTTCCATATTTTAAATCCATCACTAACACGCAAGTACTCCAAACTTTAGACAAAAGATGCGAAATTCTAAATGAGATAAAAACTAGAACGATGGAATACTTGGGGCACATTGTGAGAGGTGAAAAGTACGAACTTTTAAGAAACATCATGCAGGGCCAAATTAAGGGCAAAAGAAGTGTGGGAAAAAGAAAAATATCGTGGCTTCATAATTTTCGTGAATGGTTCGGGTGTAGTTCGATTGAACTTTTTAGGCGCGCTGCTAACAAAGTCGCAGTGGCCATGATGATTTCCACTCTCCACTAGGAGTGGCACGAGAAGAAGAAGAAGATATTTTAAAACATAATTTTTGAAACTTAAACACCATATGCACTTTGAATCCAGACGAAAGATTAAGAGGCCATTAATACAAATTACAGTGGGATCAAACTACTGCAAGGTCCAGGGTGAACTTCTTGCCAGATTGAACCTTTAATATCTGGAACAATTTGGATCAAGACATCATTTCGGCATCTAGTATTAACATCTTTAAAAATAAACTTGATAGAGCTTTATTTTATTTATAGGATTGTGTTTCGGTCAGCATCATTTATTTATTTATTGTTTTACAATTCAATTTTCATATAATATACTTAATTGTTTAACTTTACTCAACTTTATAATTGATATTAGTTTTATAAAGATATTTTTTTTTGCTTTTCGAGCATAATAAGAGCTCGCTCCTCTGCACTTATTTGTTATAAATAATAATAATAATAATAAGAACATAGACTAACACATTCTGTTTATTGATACATTTTTTTGTCAGTTCCATCAGTAATATTAAAAAACATTAAAACAACATGACAGATAATGTAATAAGAGCATTAGAAAATGGACCTTAGAAATGTAGCATAAGATTTCCTAGAAGCCACATTTCCTAGAAGCGTCGGAACTCTGTACCAAATCCAAAAATCCATTTTTATAACAGATTAAATTTTCCGATTTTTTTAGTAACAAAAAACGAACTGTAAGCCACTGAAATACGAAGTTTTCATTGTTTGAACGTGTTTATCTATCCGGAACAAATAGGCCGCCACCAGCGGCAAAAATTCCAGCATCAAGTCGAATATACCTACTTATTATGCCACGACGGCGTCCATCTCTGGCATATCCACGTAAATTTGTCAAGAGCATGAAAAATGGATGAAGAAGATGCTTGTATGGCATCGTTGTGGAGGAATGAGACTTGAAATAGCCGTGACGGGACAAATCGAAACACCGATGTTATTAAAAATGGACAACGTAACCAGCTTGTTCGCTTTTCTGCTTCATCGGTCTTTTAGCAAACAACTCCATGGCTGGGGAAATGGAAAAAGGTAAGGTTCGAGGTCCAGAAGATATTAAAATCCTATTGGCGAATGACTTTTTTTTATAAATAAGGCGCATATTCTTTATCTATTTGTGTTCATTCTCAATAACAGCTTCTTCGTAAATCATGAAGTAGGTACATTAGAAAACATCTCGTAATATCCTGCCATTCTAAATATTGGGTCTAATATTTTAAACATAAAAAATCAATCATTTAGTTTGTGTAGTCCCTCTTTTCGTCCGCTGATTAATGCAAATAAATTCGGCATTAAGTTATGTGTGGAAACATTATGAGGCCGGAAGTTTTGGAGAAGACGATACAACTTTATAGAATATACCAGGAACCTGATTACTCATAAAACATATTGAGATAGGACGTCTGAGGTAGATAGGACATGTAATGCGGATGGAACAAAATGACCCAGCTAGAAAAATGCTCCTTGATAGACCCATTGGTCAGAAAAGAAGAGGAAGACAAAGAACAAGGTTCCTTGATAACATCAATGAAGACATGTGCTTGGCGGAGTAAAGCGATGGATAGTGACGACTGGAGATAAATTCTTGAGGGGGCTAGAATTGACGCAGGGTTACAAAGCCAGAATAATGATGATGAAGAGAATTTATTCTCATTCCATGAATGTACTTGTTTACAAGGGCGTAGTTTACGTCAGACATCGTGGCCAATGTTCTTGATTTCCTACCCATGTCAACGAGGGTTTAGTTTTTGTTTAAATTGACAAATAATTGTTTACAAAGTTCATCGTTTTATGGAAATTTTACGATTTCAATAATAACTATTAGCTTCTTTCTTTATCGGTGCAAAGTTTTCTTTTCAATACATTTTTGGCTAAGTAATTATCTTTTCCGCAAATCGCCAGGAAATTTTGACATTCCTGTCAAAATTTCTTGAAGAAAAAGTCAGGACTTCCTTACTGTAAGGAAATGTCATTTCCTTACTGTAAGGAGATGATATTCCGTACAGTTGTTAGTGTTTGACAATTCAACCTCAATACGTTTCCATAGTAACCCAAGTAAATTTATTAGGAATTTCAAAGCACCATTTATTTGGGAATAAAATTATCGCGTTTTTTTTTAAATCAATCAATATCTGTCGAATTTTAAACAATTTGCGGAAAAATAGTATGTTTACCTCGTAGGAAAAGCCACATTCCTGGACTCTGTGTTGCTAGCAATCGACTTAGCAATCTTCACAGTCGTCCAGGAACGTTAAGCTTTTCCTACCCGGTAAACAATGTACTATTATCGTCCATATGTTACTCTAATTATTTTTTTCTATAAAGCACGGTATTAATAAATAAATACATTTTTGATACATTTATTATGTATAAAACCATAGATTTTAAGTTATTTACGCTCTCAAATATTCTGGAACATAACTTAGAACATCAAAGTGTCATATTTCTGGGTTAGGGTGTCGTACCACCCCCTTGTCGTGCGGAAGAGATTTGAGCCTTGAAATGAAACTTCGCCTGATGAGATGTTACGTACTTTCTGTGCTGTTTTACGGAATGGAGTCATGGACGTTAAAAAAGATTGATACCAAAAAATTAGAGGCATTTGAACTGTGGATGTATCGCAGAATCCTGAGAATATCATGGACCGAGAGAGTCACAAATGTCGAGGTCTTGAGAAGAATGAACAAAGAAAAGGAAGTCATATTTACAATCAAAAAACGAAAACTGCAATACTTGGGCCACATTACAAGAGGCGAAAGATATGAACTGCTTCGAATAATTATGCAAGGGAAAATAGCAGGAAAAAGGTCCATAGGAAGAAGACGAAACTCCTGGCTAAAGAATCTACGGGAATGGTATAGTTGTAGCAACAACGAATTGTTTCGGTCAGCAGTTTCGAAAATACGTATAGCCCTGATGATCGCCAACCTTCGGAACGAAGATGGCACTTGAAGAAGAAGAAGAAGACCACCCCCTTGCTCTAGGTTAACGTTGTAAAAGTGGGGTATAAGCGCCCTGATTAGAATATTAATATACGAGTGCCTTGTTCCTATTAAAATTTTGAGTGTAATTAACACTTGAAAGAGCCCATTACCTTTGGAGCTTTTGATGGATGGAAATTTAATTTGATTCACTAACCGCTGATGGAGCTTGACTTTTAGGTACTTTTAAGTTATATACGTAGAAATAAAATTCTTAAAACATCTTTTGTTCTTCAAAGGTATGTTATTAATGTCATGTCGGGTTAAATCACAATTATACAATAAATGTTTTTTTTACGACCGTTTAATAACATCCTCATTATTCAGTATTTTTGAATAGATAGTAACATCCATTACTTTATCCATGAATAATATTTCATTATCCATGGGATTAATTAATCAAGTTATGCATGCCTAGTGACATAAGTGACAGATATTAACCCTTTGGAGGTCGCGGTCATAAAGTGTATTGTATAGGTCGCGGTGTATCTCATAGATATACTCGTTTAAGTTTAATGTTTTAATAAGATTAAAAAAACTGATCGAGATGGGAAGAAACGTTTATTTTGAACATAATTAAAAAATAAACGGATTTAAAATTAACTTATTGACAAGAGTAAAAACATGTAGTAATTATTATAATTGTTACCAATTTAACCCAAGAATAACCCAAACACATAATTAGACTTAGCTAAACTTAACCAGGTTTATCAGCGGAAGGATTAATAAAACGGTTATAACAACTGTTGCAAACAACATTGCTATGATCAAGACGTAAAAATGTGGTACAACATTTACAATAGTATTTGGACAAACGCGTCGTCTTTGTCGCATAGCAAGAAGAACAGCTTTTTCTTTTATTTCCCATTTTAGTAATATCTGGATCTGCCCCACTGGTTGAACTTTCCTCCATATGTTTCTGAAGCTGAAGCTGCAATGGTCTGTGAATACCTGTAGTAATATTCGATCGCAGTTTTATTTGCTCTGACAATAACTGACTTGAAAAGTTTCGAATTAAGAGTCTACGTCGTACTTTTGAATTATGATGATTCCAGCAACATTCAAGATGACGGTAAATATCACCATAGGTCACCTTCTGCTATTTCTGACTACATTATACGAACCAACTATTTGGGATACAGTGTTAACTCATACTAGGTACTAAAATTACGGTTTTTTCCTTCTGCGGTACATTCGATACAAGAGTACAATCTTCACTAAAAGCAAAAAAGTTATACCGTATTGGTCTGTTTCCCGTACTCACTAATTAAGGTGGTAGTTGGTATTTGTTTTTTTTTTACTGTCTCTACATATGATAGTCTGTTCTTTTTCAAATCGCTGACGAGACTTAGATCGCTGAACCAATTATCAGCAGTGATATTTCGTCCTGAATTATAGATAGATTCAGCTAATCTCTTGACCACATCTACTGGTTTATTGCTGACAGGAAATGGACCTGCAGGTTGCAGTCCTACATAAATTTCCATATTGCCTGTGAAAAATAGCTTAGAATCAACCATGGAAAAAATGTTAATCATATTTGTTAGGTTTTGATGGAATATATTGTATAAATCGGCATCTATCCCGAAAGCTTGCCAACATCTTGTCTATAGTTACATTTTGTCCCATAGAGTTTTTTTTGTAATTTTTTACAAATAGTGAAAAGATTTGTCTAACAACTGACAACTTATCAATATTTAGTCAATCTGGTCGAGTCGTCTTGTCATCGAATCTTATACAGTTGTGAATAAATTTGAATCTTCGCATTGACGTCGTACGTCTAAATAATTCAATTCCACTACGATCTGTTGCCCGTAAATCTTCCAAATTTAGTCGATTACTGCGGTGTAAGCTGTAATGTAAACTTAGCAAGTAAGTAAAGATTAAAATAAAGGTTTGTAGCATAAGGGAGAATAATAACCATTTTAATGATTATTATATATTCCAAATCAAATAAGGGATAATTAATAAAGTAAAGTATACATTTTAAATTACACAAAGAAATTGACCTAGTTAGTGCATTGTTTGATAATTGTTTAAACGTAGAAAAAGCACGTCAAACAAAAACTATTGTTGTAAAAACACCGCTCGTCACCCAAATAACGCATAGGACTTACAACTCAGCGAAAACACGACCTTGGCACTATAACCGGCATTGAAAATACGAGCTCAATAAAAACAAGAAGAACAGAGGAGTCGGGCAGTCAGTAATAGCGAGTCAGTCAGTAATGGCGGGGCACCGTGACTGGCCGCTCAGGCAGTATTGCCGGCATCGGGTCGGACGCGATAGCTTCCTGTACGCGCAGGCAGTCGGTGTCTTCGGGCAGGGTGGTTAATACGAGAGTCGGCACTAGGTGTGGATTACGCGCGATTGTTATATTTCGACGGGGTATAGTTCCGTATAAGTGTCGGGTACTGAAAGAAATCCGATTTCCGGAGGAACTGAAGGGCGTATCATTAGCTAGAGCCTAAATACGCGAAAGGTAACAAAATTATATATACTAACCCGAGTAAATTATAGTATTACAGATTGTCACCCCTTTACTTTCTTGCTAAGATCTCTTCTCGTCTCCCTTCGCGCCGAACGAGTTATTATTACTTATATCTGACAGTTTGTTAACTTAATTGTAAACCACATAGTATATTCAATATATTTGTAGACTCTAAAATTGGTTTTATGTTCCTTCCGACCGATTCAGACAGAGACCAGAAGAGTAACAAATTTCGGCTTATACATTTACCGGCTTTTAAAGTAAGCCCATAGACTCAAACTCTTTACAGGACCTAAGACCTAGAAGTCCTTAACCCCTATTCCGAAGTTCCTTACCTTCTCCTAAATCCACGAAGGCGAGCCAGCCCTCCAGACTAGTGGGACCAGTATTCCTTGCAGCCGCTCGCAGGGATAAGCATCCTTTAAGGTTCATTACCAGTATCTTACAGTGGTAACAGCGTTGTACAGTGGTGAAGATTTTCTCACCCTCTAGTTCCAGATGTTACAATAGGGGATATAACCTCCCGCTAGTTGTACAAAGCCAGCTAAATACAAAAGGCTTAAAAATGATTTAAGTTCTATTTTGTCGGTTTATATAGTCTATATATTTATTTGTATAATGTAAAATTAAATCTTCTGATTTAAGTTCTTTTGATACGAAACAGCTCCAGGATTCATATATTCCATATATTCAGTTTTTGCATTTTTTTTTCAATATTCCTTACTAGAGGCAATTGACACAGAATATTTTGTCGCCTAATTTTATTTCCGTATACTGGATTTATTCTCCACCTTGTTACTTTGTCTTTTTCGAAAACATACTCTCCGTTTTCATAATCGTTCTCTTCGCTCTTCTTACTAGAAATGTCTTGTTCGTTGTCCAAGTTTTCTGATTACTCTTCCACATAATCGATTTCGTCCACGCCACTTTCGTGTTCAAACTCAGTTCTTACATTTCCATCGTCAGAATCGCGAAACACTCTAAAGCTCTTCAACATCTTTGGATCATATAACTTATATCTTCTTCAAGTGCCATCTCCGCGGCGGAGGTCGGCAATCATCATAGCTATTCGGACTTTTGAGACGGCTGCTCTGAAAAGTTCATTTGATGTACATCCGTATCACTCTCTCAGGTTGCGCATCCATGACATTCTACGCCTTCCTATGCTTCTCTTTCCTTGTATCTTTCCCTGCATAATCAATTATATACCTTATAATTATTATTAAATAACTTATAAAACTTATGCGATATTCTGAATATAATATAGATCACACAACTAAATAAACACGAAAAAATATAGGTTCAATCTGCGAGGTCGCGGTATCTGTCAGATACAACTATTTTTCGGTTACGACAAACGTTCACTTCTCGATCGCTAGAAATTACCTAAAAGCCGACGTTGTTTTGTTTCCCCACTCCTAAGACATAAAAGTGAAGCTAGACAGTGCCGTAGAATTATACGATGGACTTCTTTCAAAACATTTATAAAAATGTTTTCAATATATCTCTCAGATCAACCACGACTTCTGAAGGGTTAAGATTGAAACAGTTAGATTGTCTGCTACACTTCTTGTAGATGGTGGGAGTGACATAACATCTTTGAACAGACACGTATGGTAAAAATTGTCCTCAGTAGCAGAGAGTTACATAGACGAATCAATTACAAACAAAATGGACACTGCCAATAATTTTTTAAGACAGTTAACCTTAATGAAAGTACATCATCTAGTTTTGTACAAGAAAACGCCAGAAAAGTATAGTATTCTACTTAGATGTAATGGTTATTACTCACCCTAATAAATTACGACACTGGCCTTATGTTTCGTATAGCAAACTTTATCATCGTGAGTAATAGCCATCATTACATACTACTACTTCTACGGCACTACAGCCCAAAATGAGCCTTGGCCTCCTTTATTTTTTGCCTCCACCCTTGTCTGTCTGTGGCTGCTCTTCTCCATACAGGGACTCCTAAAAGTGCTTGTGCGTCGCTGCTTACTGTGTCTTCCCAACGCTTTCTTGGCTTTCCAACTGGTCTCTTTCCCTGTATTCTGGCGTTCAGTGCTCGTTTTGGTAGCCTATCCTCTCCCATTCGTATCACATGTCCGGCCCATTGCAATCTTTGTATTCTAATGAAGTCTGACAGGGGTGTTTCCTTATACAGTTGATAGAGCTCGTTGTTATATCGAATTCTGAAGATTCCGTTTTCCCTCACAGGTCCTAGTATTCTCCTCAGTACTTTTCTTTCGAATGTGTCGAGTTTGTTTTTGGATGTTTCTTTCAGGACCCATGCTTCGCTGCCATAACATGCTGGCCGAATTAAAGTTTTATAGATCATCATTACATACTCGTTGAATAATATACTATTTTTATGTGAAATATATATTGATACAATGTGAAGACAAAACCGCATCTTATACAGTGACTATAAATAGCATGCCCCTTAACGATGTGGAAGTGTATGTAATGCGTGTTCCTCGGTATTTAACTTCAAGGACATGCTTGTTCACAATAAACTGTTGATTGTATACAACTGTCTGTATAAGTTTGATCTGTACCCTCAATTAATCTGTTTCTGATCCTAGAGATCCTAGCTCGACTGCGGCATGCTTTCGCAGTAAGATTTTTAACTTAATTGTAGGTTTTTACATAATGACTCCTAATATTTACAAACCCTAACATCAATTACCATTTCCTATGGTTACGTACATTGACTGAGTTGCCAAATTGTATAGATAGTCATTTTATCAAATGAAGTTAAAGCCACCTATAAAGACCGCTCTGTTATTTAATGCTGATACCTTTATTACTAGTAGATCAAGTAACCAGATATCTGTTACAACATCTTTATGTATAATATTTTACTGTTCTCCTGTGTCAATCCAAATATAATGTATCGTATTCGTACAGTGAATTTATTAATAAACAGGTTTTCATGATTTTTGTTTAATTTTTTGTGACTTATAATAAAGGTTTACCAAATAGTCAAAATTATGCCTTTGTGAAAACATATTGTTATTAAAAAAATACGGTTTTATCTACACATATCATTGAAAAATGATTCATGTTATCTAAACACTATTATCGACAAAGAAATATGTAGGTACTGCGGCGGCGACATCTGTGAAGACCGTATTACCATAAAATTCATACTTTTCATCCCATATGTATAACATTTTTGTTGATAATTAAAAAGTAAATGATCTGGTATTATGTAATATCTTAGTGGCAGTTACATTTAGGTAAATGGCCAATCGTCAAAAATGAAATTTAACATATGCGAACATGTCTTTCTTTTGATCTGTTGATTACTGGTTTCCGATGTGTTATTTGAAAAATGTTTAAAAAAGGCATAAAAAAGGTTTTTATTAATCTGATTATTATATTTATCTACCATTTATCCAATATAATAGTAAACTAAAACACTAAGTTACTAAAATATGTTAGTAAATTTACATTTTTTAACGTTTCGGCAGAATATCTATGTCGTTTTTAAGAAATCTTTGGAAATAAAAAACACTTCATCAAAAAACATAGTAAAATTTATTTATTTATTTTTTGCTTGCCAAACTTGTAAAAGTTGTCTATTAAAGCTCGCGGCATATTATTATACAGGTATAGTTTGCGGCACGTAGGGTTTCCAGTCCAGCAATCGGACTACGCGTTCACATTTTCATACATAGAACGTTTCAGTTTTAGAAAAATTATGTGCGATTGCTCTTCTACTAAACGATAAAGAAAGAAAAACTATAGTAAAAAGAAAGTTTAAAGTACATCCGATGCTAAGAGAAAGGAAAAAGGAAAGTGAATACTGGACTTATGGAAATATTATGGATATTTTAGAATGAATAGAATTATATTCAATATATTTTAAATTTAATCGCACCTTTAGTTAAAAAACAAAATACTACATTTAACGAAGCCATACATATCAAACCAAAGAGTATTTTTAAAAAAAGGAGAGGTATTATTTCCGTGCAAAAGTTCTAATTGTTTATAACTTCCGTGATTAATTGGTATCTGTCGGCATCTGTAAAATATTGTATTCGAATATACTGAACGGAACCGTTAGGTGTCTGATACGATAGGTTCCGGACAGTGTGAATTGTTCATATTTAAAACCATTTAAATTATATTTTTCGGAAACTAAACGCTATGGGCAGGAAACGCAACGTGCACGATAATATGCCACGACCTTAAGTGTCTATAAAGTATAAAGTGACCTTCATGTGGTGTTAGGTAATTGATAATCTTCAGTCATCTGTTGCTTTTCATTTAAGGCATCAACCGGCAGCGTTTTTCTCCAAAGCTGTAAACTTAGGCATCCATCAGTTGTTTAAATTTTAGCCGTGCTATTCATGAAACTTTTCTCTTTTTCCAATGGTGCTACAGCCCAAATCAGGCCTTGGCCTCCTCCAAACTATTCCTCCAACTCGTCGGTCCCGCGCCGATCTTCTACAGGTTCATAGGTCTAGCAAATTTTGCGCGTCCGCTGACACTTCATCCTTCCATCTTTTCCGTGGCCTTCCTTTTTATCTTGCGCCCTGCATTTTAATATCTAGGGCTCTTTTTGGCAATATTTTTGTCTCCGTTCTTACTACATGACCAGCAGAGCGAAGTCTCTAAAGTTTAACGAATTATGAGATCGGCGTGTCTTTGAACAGTTGGAAGAGTCTATGGTCGTACCTGGATCTCCATATTCCGCTTTTGTTCATAGGTCCAAACATCTTTCTTAGGAATTTTCTTTCGAAGACTTCCAGTTTTTTTTTGTCTCTTCTGTCATCACCCATGTGTCGCATGCATAACATACTATTCGTCTGATAATAGTTTTGTAGACCCTAATTTTCGATCTTCGGTGTGTTTTTGAAGCAGAACACATGATTGAGTGAAAAATAAGCTTTGTTTCCCTTTACTATTCTTCTTTGGATTTCTAGTTCCTCTGTTCCATCCGTGTTTAATGCAACTCCTAAATATGTGAAACTTTCTTCTTCTTCTAGTTCCATGACCGTTATCGATCGTTGGATATCATGTTTGCTACCATATTCGCTATCGTGACTTCATTGACAGCAGCTCTAAATAACGATGTAGTTGATTTTCCATACCATTGCCTTAGATTTTTCAGCCATGATGTTCTTCGTCTACCAGGACCACGATTATCTTGGATCTTTCCCTGAATGATCAGATGTAAAAGATCATATTTTTCAGGGTGTCTCATAATGTGACCGAAGTATTCCAGCTTGCGTTTCTTTATTATATTGACCAGTTGTGTTGTTTGGTTCAGCCATCTAAGAACCTCCTCATTTCTAACTCTGTCGACCCCTTTCCGAAACTTTCTACCGTTTCAATATCATCCTCTAATTCAACTGTGCGTCTGTTTCCCCTAGCTCTTGTCTGTGTTAACTTTTTTGCCTTTTGAATATTTACTTCTAGTCCGGTCACTTTTGCCTTTGTTTTTAATTGTGAATATATTTCTGCCGCCTCTTCTGTTCTGCGAGACATGATGCTGATATCATCGGCATAGGCGGCAATCTGTATTGATTTATTTCTTAAAAGATTCATATTCCAAGAACAAATTTCATAGTCAGGTTAAATAATGTCGGAGCTAGCCCGTCTCCTTGCTTTAATCCTTGGACTATTGTATAGTTTTCAGTGAGCCCATTTTGGACTCTAACAGTTGCTATTGACGAATCCATTGTTGGTTGAGTCGTAGGCTTGTTTGAAATCTATGAATATATTGTGGACGCCAATGTCGTATTCCCACGATTTGTTTAAAATTTGTTTCATTGTGAATAGTTGGTCAGTTGTAGATCTTCCTTGTCGGAAACCGGTTTGATATTCCCCGACAATATTTTCAGTTAGTTGTTGGAGTCGTTTGTTTAGTATGTAAGTAAAAATTTTGCACGCCGTGCACAAGAGGGTTATGCCTCGATAATTTTCGCGTTTCAGTTTATCCTCATTTTATAGATTGGGCATATAATCCCGATTTATCCAATCATTAGGGATCTTTTTATCATTCCAAATCTTGTTCATGAGCATATGCATTTGTCCTACTAGGCGATCGCCACCTAATTTATATAGCTTATAATTGCTCGTATTGCTCGTATTGCCTGTTTTAGCTCTTCCATCGTTGGGGGTTCTATATGTTCGGTGTCTCCCTCATTGTGATGCATGTCCATATGCTCTTCATTTTCTTGTCTCCCTAAAGTAGTGTGGAAATGGGTTTTCCAGACTGATTTTATTTCTTTTTTTTCTACCCTCTTAAGTCTAGTGATCAACCATCTCTAATAAACCATTTCCATGACCTTAATTTTTGATTTGTTCCTTTGGTTAATTTTCCAAAGTTCGGTCATGTCTCCATAAAAAAAAGAAGACGAAGAGGAAGAATTATATTCATGAGAGCAACTGTTGTGTTATATGTAATTTATAATTAAAAATTCGTAAGTAATGTATCCATTCAGATTATTTTTAACATAATAAACGCCTCCAAAACAAATTATGTAAGTAACACGATCCAAAAGTGAGTTTACGCCATTCGCAGAATTCCAGGACTTGCCTTCGTCTCTTCTTGGAAACTTCCTACTCATCCCGTAAAATATCATTTTCAAAACTTGTTACGTAAATTATTATTCATATGCAACCGGTGCTATAAATATTAGATTTTATTATATAATATATTAATTTCCTATAAATGCCGTATTTCTTTAAAATGTGTTGTCGAAAAAAATTGTTATTTAAAACATTGTATTGATTAAGTCTCGTAATCGTCAAACAACATTTAATATACACGTATATCAGATACTAGTAAACTTTTTATGTATTCTGTTTGTATCTGTTTGGTTTAAAGTCAGGCTTTTTAAGTAATTCACTCTTTGTACTTTTTAAAAATTTTAAAAAGAATTTAAAACGGTAAAAAAGATACATCTTTAAAACTCTTTCATCATACAAATATTTATACAACCAGTTTTCGCCAAGTCTTCAGTACGAAGTCGTAAGAAAAAAATTCATTTTGCCACGGACTTATGTTTGCGATACGAACAGTAACTATAAAGACATCAAAAAAGTTAGGAAAAGCCTACGAAATGGATCAAAAGGATAGCAGCTACGGCATCATCTCAACTTTATGAAGATTTTTAATAAAGTTGCTAAAAGTGTATTAGAAAGAAGTTGATTGAATTGAGGGAGTTTTGAGTAGTTGGCCCAGCGTATATTTCAACGTCTTTGACTGGCATCTCTAGCATTACACTATAGCAGAATTTTCTACCATATACAGGGTGTAGCAATAATGCGTCGAAATATGATACATTCGTTAAAATAGTGGATATAATAAATACTTAATAGTGTAGATATTATAACAATAAATACAAAAATTGTTTATAACTTTACATTGTAGCATTAATGGTTATAATATACAGGGTGGTCCTTAAGTAATTGTACAAAAAACCGTAAATTGTACACTATAAAATATTCCGATTTAAGCCAAATCGCTTTAATAAAATGTTGATATTAAGAAAGATACAGGGTGTTAAAGTGGATATTAAAAATTTTAATTTTCGTTATATCTTTTATGTTTGTTAACATTTATATATAAAAATTTATAACTGGGTACTACTCAACATCAGGAAATATAATTTGATGCATACTTTAAGGTAGCTGATATAGAGCGCCACATATGTTACGTATGTGGCATACATTTGCACTTAACTTTTTTGTCCTTATAGTTACAGGTGTTTGTGATAAAAAATATTAAAGATACATTATTTTAACAAAAAAAAAAGGTATACTTGTTAATAACTTTAAAACTCAACAGTTTTCTAGATAATCGCATTTTACAAATCAACTACATAATTCTGATTTAACGCAATTACTCCAGGCAACGAAAGAAATTGAGACAAAAACGTTAAAAAAAGGAATATGACTACCACGAACAATCCAATGTTCAGAAAAGTTGTATTTAAGTGTGTTCTCCTCTCTCTATAATGTGGTGGTGTACCATCTTGCATAAACCTCATTATTTCGCCTTAAGTTTGATGACCATTCTTCCAATAATTCAATAAAATCATTTTATAAAAAATGGAAATAAATGTCAAGATTTCAAATTACAAGGTAATTTGCATGTCCGTAAAAAATAATTACCAATGGTTCCAAATCATACGTTTATTTAAAATTTTTAAATGTTTAAAATGCATATTGAACAGTTTTGGATGAATTTTTTAGATAATATTTTTTATAAAATAATTTTATTGATTTATTGGAAGAATTGTCATCAAACTTAAGGCGAAATAATAAGGTTTATGCAATATGGTACACCACCACATTATATACAGAGAGCAGTGAGAACAAACACACTTAAATACAACTTTCCTGAACATTGGATTGTTTGTGGTAGTCATATTCCTGGCTCATGTGGTGAGATATTAATATAATTACTTCATGCATGAAAATCCCAAACGTATACTTATTATTATATTTATACTACTTACAAAAAATACTGCAACAGTGTCTTTAGAACCAATGATGCTATTTAATATAAGACGTTCTTTTATGGAATGTATTAACAAATGAATTAAAGAAAATGATGGACATATCGAACACTTACTTTGACAAAAAGTTTAATGTTATTTAGTTTAACCATTTCTTAATTTGGTTTACAAATAAAATATTTTAATTATGACTTTAATTTAATACAAAACGTAAACTGTTTAATGTAAAATCTAATTATTCTGTGATTTTGTCAAATTCTACTATTAACTATCCTGCTGATTATATTTATTTTATTTCATATTTCGTTAACTATCAAATTTATTTAAGTCATTTTATAACAAAATTCAGAAGTATTATTGTTTTTAAAAAAATTATTTCAAATCCTTTATAAAGGGTATATAATAAAATGCCCAAACGGGCTATCACAATTATATTACAAAACGTTTTCGGATTGTTAAATCCATCATCAGTATAAACGAGGTATACATGCTATGAGCCACCAAAATATATGGGTCAAAACCCTTTAAATGATATACATTTACAGTTGTTTTACATTATATATGGTTACAAATTATGATGTTTAAGTTACCGTTGAAATTGGTAACATGGCGTATTGTTTTGTGTAATTTTCTTTCGTTGCCTGGAGTAATTGCGTTAAATCAGAATTATATAGTTGATTTGTAAAATGCGATTATCTCGAAAACTGTTGGGTTTTGAAGTTATTACCAAGTATACCTTTTTTTTGTTAAAATAATATAACTTTAATATTTTTTATCACAAACAGCTGTAACTTTAAGAGCAAAAGAGTTAGGTGCAAATGTATGCCACATATGTGGCATATGTGGCGCCCTCTATCAGCTACATTAAAGTATGCATTAAATTATAATTCCTGATGTTTAATAGTACCCAGCTATGAATTTTTATGAAATTTATACACTTATACTTTATTATAGTTATACTTTACATGAAAGTTATAGCACAACTAAATTTTAAATATCCACTTTTACACCCTGTATCTTTCTTAATATCAACATTTTATTAAAGCATTTTGGCTTAACTTGTAATATTTTAAAGTGTAGAATTTCCGGTTTCTTTTTGTACAATTACTTAATGACCACCCTGTATACTACTATATAATACCTTAAGCAACTTAATACGAATTTAATTTATTAATTAAATGATTATTATTAATTATTAATTGATACATTTACATGAACAATTAATTAATAATCATAAATGATTATTAATTAAATGATGATATGCATTAACTTTAATCCGTTTTCAAACTTGTCTATCCCGCCAATTTTTTTACTTAAATTTCTTTTTAATGTTGCTTTAGCGACACATATTTTATGGGGTCTGACTCATTTTTTCTTTTCCAATGGGGTCCATTTCAATACCGTTTTTGGAAGTCGTTCCCCTTACATTTGCTTTATGTGTCTATATCCTATTAACTGTTATTTTTTAATACGTTGCATTATTGTTTCTTCTACTCCTATTTGGTTTGTGATTTCTTGGTTTTTTATGTGCTTAGTCTAGCACTATTTTCTGCTTTTGTTCAAAAGACTATTTCTGTTACTGTTAAGTTGTTGTATTTGCTTTTTTGTCAACTGTCAAATTTCTGCGCTATAAGTAATAGCCTGTCAGTTACTCAGTGAACGTTAAATGCTCCTATTATTTGTTTTCTTTTGGTGATTCTGTCTCTGATTGTCTTTTCACAGCTTTTTTTATTGTTCTTAATTTTGTACTTAGATATACAGATTAATTTCTAATTTTTCATTTTATCTCTGTTTAACTACAGATAAGAAAACGTACAGTGAAAGCACTACTAAAACATATTATATACAACTTAGATAATTGGACTTGGTTAAATGGATTCAATATTTCGTACCAAAAATGTGCCGTAGTATTTTTTTCAAGAAAACACCCTATTAAACATCACGCTGTAAACTTACATAGCAATGATATTCCAATTGTTTCGAAATTTAGATATCTTGGTGTCGTACTTGACGGAAATTACTTTGGACTCAATATTTTAATCATACAATTAGTCGATGCGAAAAAGGTATTATTTTTTTTAAAATGGTGTGTAAGAGATCGTGGGGTGCAGATCAAAACATTACATTAAATTTTTATCGAGCCTATATAACATCATTTGGAATGGGGCGTGAAAGTTAATGGAATTCTGATAAATACAATCAGATATGCAGACGATACCGTTATTTTAAGTGATGACATGAATGGACTACAATGCCTTTTAAATGCCATTAATACAGTGGGAAGAGAGTTTGGCCTAAACATAAACTGTTCAAAAGCAAACAGATGGTATTTAGCCGTTTAGCACATCAAGATGCACGATTATTTGTTGATGGTCATATAATTTAGAGAGTGT
This sequence comes from Diabrotica balteata, assembly GCA_918026665.1. Lineage (NCBI taxonomy): Eukaryota > Metazoa > Arthropoda > Insecta > Coleoptera > Chrysomelidae > Diabrotica > Diabrotica balteata. The sequence goes on from OU898276.1 coordinate 186,964,626, forward strand.
CCAGTTTGAATTGTCTTGGTTGCCATATTACTGAACAACTAGATCCAGATCAAGAGATAAAATGTAGAATCGAGATAGCCCGCACGACATTTTTAAAAATGAGGTCATTCTTCTGTAATGATAACTTGCAACTTCAACTTCGAAAGCGCATGGTTAAATGCTACATTTGGTCAGTCCTCTTATACGGTGTCGAAGCACGAACATTACAAATATCCACCATTAATCGTCTGGAGGCCTTTGAATTGAAATGTGGCTGCACAGACGTATATTAAAAATTTCATGGACGGCTATGCTGACAAATGTGGCAGTCCTTGAGAGAGCAAATGCTGCTCGCGAGCTGCTTGATAACATCAAATGTAGAAAGATGGCTTAGTTTGGACACGTAGTAAGGGGAGACCGATAATATTCTTCAACTTATTATGATGGGTAAAATCAAAGGACAGAGAGAAATTGGTAGAAAGCAGGTCTCTTGGTTGAAGAATATCAGGGAGTGCACAGGAATAAGGAGAGCTGAGCAACTCTTTAGAATAGCTCGAGACAGAGACAGTTTCGCCATGTTAATCGCCAACGTCAGGAGGACTTGATAGGGCACGTAAAGAAGAATATAACATTAATTATAGATTACTGCTGTTTGGTATATGGGTCAGCTAGCAAAACCAATTTACTAAAGCTCTAAGAATTGTGTTAGGATTGATGAAAAGCACTCCAAATGGAGCCACCCTAGTTCTAGCATCTAAAAACCCACTCTCATTGCGCAGAGAATATCTGTCAAGCAAATATTTCCTAAACCATATAAATAAAATAAAAACCATTTATTTTAAATAATCAATCCAGCATCTTGTCATAAATATCTGGCTGTATTCGCGTTAACAATGAGTTTATTTTTTAACTTCTTATCCATGATTTAAGAGTTTGCCTTTTTGTATTATCTTTAGTCCCAATTAATCGCTTATTCGTCAATTTGAATGTCGACTTCGAGTAATATATCTAATAAAGTCTCATAAACTTCTTGCTCTGTTAGCACCGGCACCTTTCATCTCCATGTCGTTTTCACATCGGCTCATAAAAAGCCCATTGTCGCGTCAGTCGGTTCGATTCCTATCACTTACGCGCTTATTGGCTCACAGAATCGATAGCAAACATCACGAAGAGTCATAAGTTGAATTTGCAGTAAAATAAGTCGCCCTAATCCCCTAGAGATACCCAATAAACTGGGACACACACATACTCGAGATCTCACTTCTAGATCTTGTTGAAGCTCGAGGAATATTGATTGAGCTGAATGGAGAGAGGTTTAGCGTGAAAAGATCCTTTAACTATCGTTCTCCAACGAAAAGGGCAGTTTGGAAATGGGACAAAAAGCTAATAACAGGTATCAACAGTAAGTTTTTGAAATGAAGAACGTCCTTTAGAGAGTTTATATTCTTTGCATATTAAATAAAACGCTAACATAATCTTGATTATTTTTCAAAACCGAATTTACCACAAGATTTAAATTTAAATTAAAAAAAAATAGCAAGAAAGTTTAACAAAACTGTCTTTAAGAGTATTTTATTTAAGTAAAATTTACAAGGGACGTTTATTACAGCTAATAATCAGAAGAATCAGAATATCGTCGGCGATCTGACATTACCTGCTAACTGACATTTTTTTCAAAACTACGTTTGTTATGTCTAGAGCTTCGTACACATGAATCATTTATTGTAACAAAATCTGCTGTCTTTTAAATACAAGTCTGGGATTTATTACGGTCTAACAATACCTACTTATAACAAAATATCAATTTAGTGGCGGCAATACCTGCTATCTGTCAGTTTGTCCACTGTCTGCACATTACACAGACACATACTTAGGTTAACATTTTGTCCGTTAGAAAATCATCGTCTATTCTATTTGTTAACTACTGTAAATTATACATACTAACTCAGTATACATTTAAAAACACTGTGAGGTAAGTAGGTTTGATTAACTATAAATATAATTTTAACTAAAATGTTTTATCTAGTGCGATGTAGTAGCAGATATTTCAAAGAAATTTTACTATTTTAATTGCATTTAGCAGCTTCTGCCTTTATTATATTAAGTTAGGCTTAGGAAATTAATTTTTTAAACAGTTTAAATACATAATTAGAGTAAGAATTGCAGTTCTATTTATTTTAGGATAATATCCACCATTGTGCTGTCAAAAGCACAAAAAATATACAACGCTGCTATCAAAGGCTGATTATTACAGTCCTGTGAGAAATCACAAAATATTACCCCGACTAACTGCAATTTGTGATCAAAACCTATCTATACACAAAATCAAGACGAAGAAGTAACTGATGTTATTTCCCATCAAACCACTGTACAAGTCAGGGAAAAAGATATTTCTTGGCTTCATAAAAATGAAATATTTGAAAATGGGAATACTCAAAACTTAACAGAACTTACCAATGTAGACATAGCAAATATTCCACTAGTAATAGTGACTAATGATGAACGAAGTGATGAACTATATATTTAGTTCCAATCATGACGGTGATTTGATAATTCAACAGGATAATTCTGTTTTAAAAACACAAAAAATCGCAGAGCCTTGTACTAGTTTAGATAGCAGAAATGTAGTTGAAACTTCAGTTTCTAATTCAGAAAAACTCTGGTGTCAAAACATGTTAGTCTCCAACCTCCTTCAAGAAAGACGACAGGGGCAGAAAAAAGCAAACGCAGAAACACAATAATCTATAGGTCACATAATGTTAGTTTAGTGCAAGTTTGTAGAAATATGTTTTTAAGTACCACTGGTTTAGGACGTTTTACAATAGAGAGTTGGTTGAACAATAGTGTAGTTGGAACTACTGAATCACAATCTCAAAGAAATACAAACAGAAAACACAAAAACTACAGGGTAAATGCTTTTGAAGAGTCATGAATGTGTTGCTTGTGTGAGTCCATTTCAAATAGGTAAAGAAATAATAAATAAGACTTACTCACAATCAATTTAATTTAACTATTCAGACGACCGGTTTCGCTTTCAACAATATGCAAAGCATCTTCAGGTCTTGATACAAAGTTAAATAAATGCTGAAATAATAAAAACCCATATTAGGGTGTTGTCTAATAAAGATAAACAAATTAGATGTTATAAATTACAATAATTATGCCAATACTACATGTCTGTGGTTTTTCAAAATGAATAAAAAGGCATAAAAAGGTATAAAAAGTTTTAACAGACAAGGTAAGACCCACAAATTGTTATGAAATAGTCTATTAGATTGTAATAAATTAATAAATGAGCAAATAAATAAACATTATTTACATGCCGGTACTCTATTAATTGATGGATGGTAGAACATGGTTGAAACTATCATGTATTGTTGAATGGAGAACTTAAGTCTGCTATTGTAGTTATTTGACAATAAACGGGAAGTTCTTGAGGAGATAGATTTGATCTAATGAAGTAGATATAGGTGTAATGTGATTGTTTGTTAGATGAAAGTGATGTTATATACCATTGTATTATTTAAAAGTTATTTATACTTTTTGAAGAGATATATTTATGAAATGTGTGTTACTTATTAAGTATTTGTTTTATGAAGGTGACAGTTTTATAACAATGAATAAGCTTAGATGTACAAATTGTATGGGTGTGCAATTCTTTCAACTTGTAATTATCAAATTTCTTTGATAGACACAATGAGTTTTTATGTTATCTATTAGATTTTAGAGGTAAATTTGACATTTGAGATGTAGGTTAACATGTGACAGTACTTCTTCTATTTCTCAATACTGCAAGTTAAGTTATCTAGTTTTATGAAATATGCTGATATTAATGAATGTCTTTAAATTTTTTTAATTAAGATATCAAAAGTAAATTGATGTGTTTAATATTGGCATACTTTAACAATCTTTAATTAATTAAAATTTAAATGTAACAATACGAATAATTGAAATGCATCCCACATTATAACTAACTCAGTTTAGTCCAAATTACAAAATAAATTACAGTGATTCTTTGGCAACTAAACATGTACATTTTATAATCAAAACGTATAACAATTTTTCAAATAACACAAATATTTTTATTTGAAAATATTGTTTGTGTGAGTTATCTGTCATGGTGTGTATAAATATGTTTAAATATTTAATTCAAGTTCTGATATATTAATATGTAACCAAAGTAATAAGTGGATAATTATTGATGGTAATTAATTTATGGATTCCAGAAATTGACTGAATTATTAAGCCTTCAATAATTAGTTGGTAGTTCTAATATCTGACAGTTGGGACCGGAAATTTTTATACCAACAGGTTAAAGGTCCTCTATTTAAACCGGTGTAAAGCAAATTTATTCTTATTTCAATTTTCCGTGTCACGTGAACAGATATACCTCACACCGACATGAACAATGGTGAGTTTGTACAACGATTTAAGTAACACTTTAATTTTTTTTTAAATAATAGCTGTTTATAAAAGTTAATATTTCTATTTGAAAATGTAAATTTGCAAATGATTGTGAATAGTAAAGATGTATTCAATTAATACTGCTAGTCTGAACGATTTTTCATGTTATGTTGGAAACCCTCAAACCACGTGTTGAGTTTGAAATCAAATCTTAAAAAATATTTTTGTAAGATGGATACGAATTGTACAGAAATGGATAACACAGATGTAGAACTAGAAAATTTGCACAAAGTAAGTCAAGAAATAAAAGAGAAATACTTAAAACCTGAAAGAACAAAGAAAAAGGAATGGATGATGGAGGAGATTCTGTGTATGATGGAAGACAGAAGAAACGCTAAAGATAATAAGAATTACTACAACAACATAAATAACGAAATAAAAAGGGCTATTAGAATAGCAAAAGAAAATTGGTGTAGCTCAAAGTGTACAAAGAGTCATTACAACAAAGACATGATTCATTTAACCTCCATAAAAAGATTAAGGAAGCGGCAGGCTATATATATATATATATATATATATATATATATATATATATATATATATATATATATATATAGACAGAGGAAGTAAGTATACTTAGAGGAGTTCGACAAGGGTGTATCCTTTCACCACTCTTATTCAACGTCTACAGTGAAGTGATTTTTCAAGAGGCTTTATTGGATATCGTGGAAGGTATTTATGTCAACGGAAATAGCATTAATAATATTAGATATGCCGACGATACTGTCATATTTGCAAGTGACATGGAAGATCTACAGTACATAATACAACATGTATACAATGCATGTGAAAGTTACGGACTGCAAATGAATCTCAAGAAAACGAAATCAATGATATTCTCAAAAAAAACACAAAATGTAAATAACCTGATCATCAATAATACAACGATAGAAAGAGTAAAAACATATAAATATTTAGGAACGTGGCTAACCGAAGATGGAGATCAAGTAAAGGAGATCAGATCTAGAATAGAAATGGCAAGAAACACGTTCATAAAATTGAAGAAATTACTTTGCAACCGTAACCTTAATCTAGAGATTCGCACAAGAATGCTACGTTGTTACGTCTTCTCTACTTTACTATATGGCATGGAAGCGTGGACAATAAAGCAGTCTGAAATCAAAAAATTAAACTCCTTTGAGATGTGGTGCTACAGGAGAATGCATAAAATATCGTGGATTGAAAAAGTAACTAATATAGAGGTGTTACAAAGAATGAAGAAAGAATGTGAAGTCATAAAAACTGTTAAAATTAGAAAGATTCAATATCTGGGACATTTAATGAGGGGTGAGAAGTACGTATTACTGAGGTTGATTATGCAAGGGAAGATACAAGGGAAGAGAAACCCAGGACGACGCAAAATGTCCTGGCTAAGAAATTTGAGAGAGTGGTTCGGCTGCAGCTCATTAGAATTATTCAGAAATGCGGCCAACAAAGTTAAAATAGCGATGATGATTTCCAACCTCCGCTAGGAGAAGGAACCCGAAGAAGAAGAATATATATATATATATATATATATATATATATATATATATATATAAACACAAAAACACTGGATTTCTGACAGATAATAAGGAAAACATAGTGCTGGAAATGGAGCATAAAAGGGATATCTGGAAAGTGCAAAAAACTTTTGAAGATGCACGAAGTAACACTGGTATTACAACAAACACCAATTGCGAATCTGGAGCACCATTTACAGTGGAAGAAGTAAAATACGCCATCAAAAGCACCAAAGATTATAAAGCAGTAGACCCTGATAATTTTCACTCAGAATTCTTAAAACTTATGGACTATGATGGCATAAAATGGTTGACAGAAAAGATACAAACAAACTGTATTTGGAACAAGAATTTACAACAATAAAACATGTACAATTCGTGTTCATCAACATATTTTAACAAGTGTTTACGAATATGAATCTTGCCTTATTTTCCCTCAAATAAGATCGTTGCGACTTATGCATTGAATACGAAAAAAATAATATCGACGAAGCGGTATGGAATAAACATGTTGAAGAGAAAACACTGCTCGAAATAAACAACGTGAAAATACGGCTAAAAATTATCAGAAAGAATGTATTATGCTCTGTATGGACTTGCAATCTGTAAAAGTAGCACCTTCACTAAATGCCACTAAAATATACTTCAAAACAAAGTTGGAATGCCACAACTTTACCATATATAACAATACAACTCATCAAGCTACTTGTTACTGGTTTATAGAAGTAGAGTACAGTTTGCAGGCTTCCACTTTTGTTTCTTGTTTAACGAATTATTTAAAAATGCACTGCTTGAGAGAAAATCTATCCAAAAAATAAAAATATAAAAATGTCTTACCAAAGGTCACACACAAATGGAATGTGACTCTGTACATAGCTGTATTGAAAGAAAACTAAAAAATAGGGTTATTGAGTTACCAAGTGATTATTATGAAGCGGCAAAAGAGGCTAGAATAAAACCTGATCCATGTGAAGTTATTTAACTAAGTCACGACGTTTTTAAAGATTATGCCAGATTAGAACTGCAGTAGAGCTTCACAATCAAACCTGGTAGAAATAATTTTATTGTATACATTAAAGCTTTACGGTATAATCCCGAAGGAATAATTCAATTTAAACTAAATTTTAACGAAGAATTTCAGCAGCTTCTTGTTAGACCCAAAACCATTGAAATCGTTTGGCAATCACTCAAAAAAAATTGCGTTACTTATAGGATTTGAAGAGTGTCATATCAAAAGAATGTCACCTGTTTTACGATCATCTCCCATATACAAAGGAAAATTCCCCAAAAGTCCAAAAGGAAGAAATACAAACCCCACATCGAGCTTCTAAAAAAAACCTGATCAAAATAAAAAAAGTACCTAAACGCTATTTTAATTTTATTTTTGTAACTAGATTGTTAAGTTTACTAAATCATTTAATAAACATTTGTAAACACTATTTAACAGTTAATAATAAAAAATATAATTATCATGTAGTATCCTGCTAACTCTAACAAAATCTGTGACATAACCTGCTATCTGACATTATTTTTAATATTTTAAAAAAATTAAACTAAAAATATGTAGAATACCTGTATAATAATAAAATCCTTAAACTGTATTAATTATAAGGTCAGGTGAAAATGATTTTAAAATTGGCAACGTTTTTTTTTACCTCCTGTAAAAACTAAGATTTAGCATATAGCAGGTATTGTCAGATAGCCGACGATATGTTTTATTACAAGTCGTTTTATAATTCATTTCGTATATATTTTATATATTAGTCACTCGAAAAATAACAAGTAATATTTTAGAATGTATTTTCAGACATCCAATAACCTTTTCAATAGTAAATTTTCATGAAAACTTCTTATTGCAATAATAAACAACCTCCATCAATGTACAAGTCCGAGAAAACCCCGTGATCTATGCAAACACTTTATTCTTTCCCGCTTGGAGAAATAAACGGAAAATAGAGTCCATTTGTGGCCAACTGCCGTGAATTTTTCTCGCTTTTTTAAACCTTTCATAGCAGAATTACAAAAAATCTGTCTCTCCTACACAACAGCGACCGAGCAAGTCTCCATGGGATTTCTGATGTGGATATTTTCATGTAGAAATATCGCTGAAAAAAGACCTGTGATCATAGTATGAACACAGGCGGGGGAAAAAGATGTTTTATAACACAAAAGGATAGAAACTCGCGTATAAGGATTGGATATTACGAATGAGTATGCAAAAATCTAACCCTACGTAAGGTAAAAATAGACACAACAAACACTTTATCTGCAATTGGAGTTTGTCTAATAAGTATTGGAGCATTCCTTAGCAATGAAGGTGAAAGTATGTCTTAAAGCCATTACTATAACAATAAATATGTTCAACATAGTACTTAATTCTCAATACTTCTTTTTATGGCGCCGTCTCCTTTCGAAGATTGCCGATCGAAATGGCAATTGTGGTTTTGGAAACTGCTGCGCGAAAGATTTCTGTGAATGAGCGGTCAAACCATCTCCACAGGTCTTTCAGCCACGAGTTCTGGCGTCTTCCTACTGATCTTTTACCCTGTACTTTCTTTTTTCTAGTATAATTTGAAGTAATTCATATCTTTCGCCTCTCAACACATAATTCAAGTAGGGGAAAGTTGTCTACATTCGGCATATTGGCCTTGAGAAGCCAAATTTGAAAAAACTGGTTATATAATTCAGAAAACAATATTTTTTGATGAAACTGTAACTTATTAGGAACTTGTTTTAAAATAGAAAAAAAATTTAGACATAAAGTTGGCTCATATTTTTGTATTTTTAAATTTTTTTACAATTGGCCGAAACTACCACATATAGGGGATAGTTTCGGCCATATGAAGGGGCACATTCGGCTATGAAACAAAATACAGCAAAAGTAAATATAAGTAAAAGAAAAGTACCTACCTATAATCTTAATTAAACATGGATTTTATCTTACGTTTAAACCAGAAAAGGTAATATTAAATTTGTAAACACTTGATGTTCTTGAAGTTCCATGAAGGGAAGAAAAAGGCAAAATAGCTGCAATATATTTTTTGCTACTACTGCAATGTCTTGGACAATGGTAAACAAGAAGCTGTTTGTCTTATTTTTGCGGCGCAGAAATTTGACCTCGTAATCCTCTAAATATCTATCGTAAAAATGTCTATCTTGAAAACAAGAAATTTTACAAGAACAAAATTTCCGACGCCAATATTTTAATTGTCGGGGATGACTTTAAAATCTTCGAAATCTTCTTCACCGTCGTCTGACGAACAATCTTGCAAAACTACGTCAGTGCTAGACTCGCATCACAATTCACTTTGTATGGTATCAATAGAACTAACGTTTTTGCTTTTCATTAATGGCTTATCATTTACCTGTTCTTTTGGCAATTCTCTATCTACTTTTGGCAATTCTCATCCACTGCTTGCCCGCGACTTGTTTGATATCGTCTGTCCACCTCTTCTGCGGTCTGCCTACTCCTCGCCTGTTCTCTCTTGGTCTCCAGTTTGTTAATCTTTGTGTCCATTTTTCGGGATTATCTCGGGCAACGTGTCCGACCCATTGCCACTTGAGCCTTGCAATACGTTCTGAGACATCAGTAATTTTTGTTCTTTCACGAATGACGTTATTTCGAATCCTGTCTCTCAAACTAATTCTAGCATGGCCCTCTCCATTGCTCTTTGGGTTGTACTGAGCTGCTCTAAGGTTTTCTTTGTGAAGGCCATGGTCTCCAGTCCATATGTAGTTACAGGCAAGATACATTTGTCATAAACTCTACGTTTTAGACACATCATTTACCTCTCTTGGCATAAAATCTGTATCACTGAATACAAGTTTATTTATTGGCCACAGACCAGTATTTTTAAACGAGCTGGTTATATTTTTAATTGTGAATGCACATTCATATGCATTTTTAGCCAAACGCGCCACATGTCGAATTGTAAGGGTTTTTGCAGGATTTGAAAGTAGCTAGTCATGCTGTGCTGTAGCTAAATAGGACTTAAATGATCCAAATACGGCAACATCTAGTGGCTAAGTTCTATGTGTCGTATGAGGTGGAAAAGATAGTAAAACGGTTCCCTTTTATCGACACAATTTAATGGCTTCTATATGAAATTCGTGGTTGTCTAAGAGCAAAAATACCTTGCTTTCGACATAACATTTAACAGAATTCGCAAAGTGTTTTAGTACTTTTGGGAAAAGATCAGATGTCATCCATCCTTTCTTATTCCCTAACACCATTGCAGATGTTGGGCATTTGTCGCCTAGATATTTTTCAGGGTTTCTAATTTTAGGATACACAAAGACTGGTGGTACTGCTCCACCAGCTGCACTACTGATCCCTACAAATGTCACAAGTTCACCTCTCTCCTGTGAAGAGATGAGAGCCACTGGTTTTTTGCCTTTTGGGGCAACAACTTTAGGAGGTGGCATAACTTTCGTTATGCCAGTCTCGTCCAGATTTTAGATCTGTTCCGGCTTAAACTTGTATTTTTGCAGAACACTGGCACTTTTGGTAAAAAATCTTCTATAAGTGGTTTATTAAAAGCCATCGCCCTACTTATACTTGTATTTTAGGGTTTGCGAAGAGAGATATCGTTGTGATATCTTTTCATAAAGCAACATAGCCCCTCCAGACCTAAAAAATATTTCTTTAGCTGCTTGAATTTACACATATACAAAAAAAAATAAACTAATCTGCCATTTTATTCAACTCTTAACTCTTTGACGCTGTAGTATTCGGCAGAACATTAGCAAAATCATAAGCCAGTTTCCTTATATTCTTATAGTTTAGGCCGTAGTTTAAGATAGAACACGTTTTTATGCAAGCTACAAGCTCGAACTCTTCATGCAAAGTAAAAACTTTGTTCGTCAACTTCAGTTGTTCTTAGAATTTTAATCATCTTTTAATCTTTAACGCAGTCAAATGCTTTTCGATAATCAATAAAACATCCATATACATCTAAAGCAAAAAAAGCCTCTAGTGTTCCCAAATCGTTTGGAAATCCGAATTGAGTGTCACTTATCTGGAACTCTTACTTCTTATAAATTCCTGAATGGATAATTCTGAGAAAAGTTTTAGACACATGAGACATCAAGCTTAATATTCGATAATCATCGCATAGTGAGGAATTCGATTTTTTTGGTAATGCTACTAATGTTGATTTTAGCCAGTCTGTTGGTATTTTACCTGTGTCATATATCTTATTAACTAGTAGTCTCATTAAGTCTAGGCTTTTACTTACGCGTATGTTATTTGCAATTAATTTTAGTATTTTGACATTGATATTGTCTGGACCGGTGGCTTTTCCATCTTTTTGAGATTTTACTGCGTGAATCATTTCTTCTTTGGTTATTTCTGGGCCTTTTTTCATTTTTGCGATTATCTGTACATGATGGAGAACAAGGTCTATCGTTGTCAAAAAGAGTTTGTATGTATTCTTTCCATCTCTCTAGTTTGTCTTCTGTGTCCATAATTATTTAGTTATTATCATTTTTTAATATTGTTGCTTGTCTTTTTGTGTCTCCCTGTCATTTCGTTTACTTTTTTATGAATAATAAAGGTGTCGTCTTTTTCCTGAAGTTGTTCTATCTCTAGGCATTTTGTTGACATCCAGTTTTATTTTGCCTTCCTGCACAGTTTGATTTTATTGATTGGCTTGTATTCTATTGGGCTTGTTTTATTTTCACCAGTATTTCTCAATACTGGTGAAAATAAACTTCGTACTGATTGTCTTCTTTTCTTATTCACCTGGTATCTGCCTATTTCCGATAAAAGTGACAAATTTATTACCAAATTAGCCAGGAACACTAAATTATGATAAACTCACCTAGATATATCAGCGACATGATAGATGGTCCCTTTGCCCTTATTTCATTATGCTTCATTACTTGCTGATCTGTCTTCGTTATTTTCCAGGCGCAAATGTCGTAACCAGTAATTGTTTTAGCTATGATGGGAATAAATCATAGGATTAATGACGTATTCTAATGAAAATACATGTATTAGGAACGTAAGTACAAGGGGAAAATTGAAGTATCAGTTGTAAAGGGACTTAAATTAAATAAAACATGTAACACGTCCGTGAATTATTGTTGTTTTCTGTTAAAAAACTTCAGTAAAAGATGAACAGTTTCATTTCAAGGGATTAATGTTAACACAAAAACAGTTCTAATTTAAAGAAATGACTTTTGTATTAACCCTCTATTGCATAATGGACCCAAATGGGAACTAAATATATAAAATTTTCATGAATCGCATACACATCGCGTACACATCTTATTTTTTCTTGGGAACGTTCGTTCTTGGATGTTTATTGTGTCACTAATATACTCATTGATTGTTTAAATAAATAGCAGTTTTGTTTGCTGTGACTTTAGAGGAAGTTGTTAGTGTAGCACGCTCATTTTATTTTCGAATATTAGCTAAAAATTAGGTAATTTTGAGAAATAAAAATTATATATGCGGTTATAACTGTTGCAAGGATCAATATATATCAGTATATATTGAAAAAATAAATTTACTTTGTTGTTGTTAGTATTTGCCTTAAATTGTTACTGTGTCCGTACGGGAACATTGTGTGCTAAAGGTAAATTTTGCCGCTGAAAAAACGAAATATTTTATAGTTTGTTTTTAGCAAGTTGGTAGACTTCTTTATTGCATTGTTGGTTTAAAAAAATAATTTGAATAAACTTGAAGTAAACTTCTGAACTATCTACGAAACAAAAATCTATTAAAAAAGTCATATGACATGGCGTCCTTCCTAAAACTGTGTGAAATGTAGAAGAACTGCATTTTGACGGTAGTAAATTACTTCCAATCAACATATTGCAGGTCAATTCTCCTTAGAAATTGTTTAGTTTTTTTGACACCAGATTTTATAATGGACCGCCGGAGTGATGACGTAGATTTTATTGACATCTGTCAGTTTAACTTTGCAAACAAACGTTGTTTAGTGTGGATAATTTGTATTTTTTGTAACTTTTTCATTTTTTTACAGAATCTTTCCGCTTTTTGCAATATTTAAGTATTCTAATAGTTACTACAACAATTTTACAAGGTTGAGTAAATAGTAAGGCATGTTGTTTTATAAAAATAGCAATAAAATGCATGCATCAATAAAGTAAGGTTATAATTTGTTTAATTTATACTTTTAAACTATATTTTTTAGAAATAGGACACTGAATTGTGATGGTATTATCGTAAAAACACTATACTTAAAAGAAAAAGCATCAGAGGAAGCAAAATGTTAACTTTATAGAAATTAAAAAGTCTTGAGATTAGACATTTCAACTTTTGTTTGGAAAGTAAAAGCAACAATATGGCCGCCGTGACGTCACACTCTTGCGGACCATTGAGGTAGTTCAACAAAGTTATAGGTATATACAGCTCTTAAACAAATCCACAAAGGTGAATTACCACATGTCCTGTATAAACTAAAAATTTTATTGGGATATCTCTAATAAGAAAACCTACTAGAAGACTAAATTGCGCTTCGACAACAAGAATTTCACAAGTTGTAGACATAATGCCTAACAACCGTTTTAAAACGAACAAAGGTTTGTTAATTTTAGTAATGGTTTAGAAAATACGCCAAATTTTAACAAAATATCGCTCTTGATTGAAAAAATAAAAAGATCCTGTTTGCAGATACCTTTAAAAGAACACTTATCTTGTGACGAACAAGTTACATTATTCAACAACGTTTGAGTATGAAGACATACAATCCCAAAAAGCATTATAAATGGGGCTATAAGATGTGGTTTTTTTTTTAAATCTCAGGATGTTCATATCATTTTAAAATTTTGGCTAGAAGGGATGGTTACACAGAATTATTAAATGGAGTAAATTTGGGAACTGCTAAAATAGTAATATTGTAGTTTAACTGAGCATAGAAATACCGTCCAATAAACACCACAAACTTTTTTACGATAATTATTTTTTAACTATACCACTGGTGTCATATTTGTTAAAACGAGACATACATTATATCGCAACAATCCGTTCAAATCGAATTCTGAATTATAAAGGTTGGCAAACATGAAGCATTCAGAAACACTTTGGCCCTTATGAGAATACTGCCATATATACAGGCCAGTGGTGTGACAACAAAATTGTGTCTTAACTGTCAGATTATTGTGGAACTTCACCAACAGCCAAAGTGGAAAGATTCTTTCGCACCGAAGAACTAAACTAGAACTAGAAAAGAAAGTGATTGACTAGACATTGTAAAACAATAGAATAGGCACATAGGCTGTGTAAATCTGCAAAATTTCTTATGGGAATTACATCCAACCAAAAGCAAAAGCAAAAAATTGTACCACCGAATTGTAAATCTAAAAGTAATTATACCATTGCTGAATTTCAATACAATTCTAGCTAAACAACTAACAGTAGTGTTTTATAAAAACGAAAAGTATGTCGACCAAGAAGTTCCACAACCGAACAACCCTCCAAAAAAAAAATGCATTAAACCTAGACCCAATATATATGTACAAACATATCAATTTTCAAACTGGACTGTAAAGAGAGAAAGTAATAAAATGATTAAAACTGAAAAAAAAAATCAAGGGTCCAGTGTGAGAAATTTAAGGTGGGTTTATGCTTTCTTTCTAAAAGTAAAGTAGTAACTATTCTAACAAGTTTCACAATTTGGAATATTATGTTACTGACAATACATCGATCTAATATGTATGAAAATTAGTTTTAATAAAAGTTTTTATACATAATGTTCCCCAATGTATACACTTTGTTTTTCAATAACCGCATCACTTAAAAAAAAATTAAAACAGTAAATTCTACATAAATCTTTTAAGAGTAATTTAATATAATTTAATTTAATTTTGTCAAAAATAAAATAAACTAAATGCATCCAATAGAGCAATTAAAATACTGCTCAAACGAGCTCAAAGAAAATTAAAAATATGTGAAGACTAAAAGCAAGGTGATCAGAAAAATATTTTCAAAATTTTAGAACTATATTAAAATTATAATCTAAATTAGCTACAGCAACAGCTTAAACATTAACGAATGAAAGTCCTGATGATAATCTAAAGTATGTAAATCAAAAAGTGCGAAGGAAAAATATAGAAAGAAAGACTAAAAAGGATTTTAATCAGATAACAAGTTCTTGAGTCTCAATATTGGAGACGAATATAAAGGATATTTTCTTAGAGGAAAAGGCAGCACATCTCACCCTCTCGCTCTAACTTTTATGAAAAAATGTAATAATAGTACCTGGATATAGCATATTATTTTATATTAATCTGAAGGCAAGTACTTCAGAAGCTTTATTAGATGGGTTCGAATCTTTCACAAGGTCATTCAGTTCTTGTTGGGTGAAAATTTAGAGGCTTCCCGGATCTGCTTGAAAATCGCTGTCATTATCCCATTAAAAATACTCAACATAATAAGTAGAATCTAATATTTATCCTGTTCTCTCAAGTGGAGACCAAAATAAACCAGACAAACTTTTTCTACGAGGTTTATGTATCCGTTTTTGACCAGTTTATTATACCAAATAAGTAGCTAAGCGCAGAACAGGCGTACGTATTAAATGCCTTAAATAGATTTTTACTAGTGGATATGACCGATTTAGCTGTATAAGTCTTGACACAAACTAAGAAGTTCGCTCGTTTTCTTTTACTACCTGATATTTATACAGATCATTTCCTTTTCCTTGATGTTTTGGCAATCTTGCATATCAAAACTTCCAGACTAAACCTTTTCTCTGACTATATTTAGAATACGGCACTTGTCTAGTCCAAGGTACATACTAATATCATTTTGGTCTGATCTAGGTGGTTTCGAGTGAAAGCCATTAATTTCAAATCATTTTATATACAGCAAATAATTAAGCTTTGTCACAACAGTATTGTTATTCTTGATACTAAAATCTAAGTCAGAGGAGTTCAGTAGCTGGGTTCAGAGATAGTGGGTTCATTGCTAGACAGAACCAAAGTGGACTTAACGAGTCCCCCTGAAAAAGACCCTGGTTAATTAGGATATCTTCACTTTTGATGTTGTTTTCACCAAGTATTTAAAGGTGAATTTTAGTATTCCATCATTACACAGTCTAAAAAGGTTATAAGGAAATAAGGTAATATTACAATCGACTTTACCTTAGTAATAATATTATTATTATCATTACTACATCTCTACTACCAAAAATTGTTTTTATTTTGTTGAGTTGTATTATTTTTTTCTCTAATAAAGTCGTATAAAAACTAAAAACGTCTAATTTTTGTATTAAAAGCAATCTGTGCTAGGGCTTTATGCAATTATGGCCCCAATTTCCTCATCGTGCTGGCCTCTCAGTGTCCGTTTCGCTCGCTTCCCACAGACAACTCCAAAACTTTTCCCCAACGAGGATTCGACAATGGCCCCAATCTCACCTAATTTATCGAAATAAAAGGAGCAGAACGAATAAACAAAAAAGTAATTCAGGCTTTGAGGAAACTCCTGTCTGGACCTATGGATGAGACGCACCCTCACTGGAGTGGCTTTCGAGTTGTCGAGCAAAGAAACTCCCGTGAAAGTTTTTTGATTAATGGCAGGTATAAACGAAAACGAAGTTTTTAAAGTTGGGGACTTGGCGGCGTGGAAAACGTTCGCGTGTACTGGTCATCAATAAAAACCGGCTGGCAGTCGCGGGCGTACGTATTTTATTTTTAACCATAACAGGTATCTGCCCAAAATATATACAGACTACAATATTATTCAACAATCAAGACAATCTAAAAGAATAAATTTAAAAAACAAATACAATAGAATATATAATATTTGTTTATTAATTTACAGTATTAATTTAATAATTTAATTATTAATAAAATTTCGTAATTTGTACGTATTTTTAATAGTTGTGGTATCCACTATACGATATTTATCAGTTTAAAAAAGTTTTGTCCAATATATATACTCCTCGTGAAAAATTCTAAAAATAAAGAAATCTGATTTTAGAATGTGCACATACAATGTTAGAAATATTTTTGCGGCTGAAAAACTTGACAACGCAATTCAAGAAATGAAAAGAATGAAAATAGACCTACTGGGAATCAGCGAAATGAAATGGCCAAAGTTAAGATTATGTAAAAAGGACGGAACTGTATTATATTATTCCTGTAACAATACAGAAGACCCGCATCACAAAAATGGTGTAGGTATATTAGTAACATACTAATAATACTTCACAACAGAATTAGTCGCAAATGCGAAGAAGATCTTGAAGATGCCTAATTTTGTTTTACAAATGCTACGGGAACCAGGGAGGCACATTTTGCGCTTAACATCCTATTACAAAAATTCCGCGACCAAAGAAAACATGTATTTTGCATGTTTTGTGAACTTCAAAAAGGCATTCGATAAAGTACAGCATGTAAAATGAATGCAAATACTCAAAAATATCGAAATAGATGACAATGATATTCGTGTCATTAAAAATTTGTACTGAAATCCAACTGCTTTAGTAAAAATTAGGAGATAACTACACCGATAAAATCTCTATATAATATATAATATATAATTCGCAGGATTTTGCGTTCCCATACTAATAGCTTATTGATTTCTTTCTTTCTCAATGTCCATGTTTCACTTCCATATGTCACTGCTGGTCGTATTATGGTTTTGTACATTTGGATTTTGCACGCCTTGAGAGAAGCTTTGACCTCATTAGATGTTGAATGGCAAAGAATGATTTATTCCCCGCCAGTATTCGTATTTCAATCTCCCGTTCTCCTGTGTTTTCACTGGCAATTGTTGCTCCTAGGTATTTGAATTCTTTGACCATCTCAAAATTATGATCGTTTATGGTAATGTTTTGTCTTATTCGCTGTCGTTCCTTTTTTGATCTTCTTCTTCTTCTTCAAGTGCCCTGTCCGTTGCGAACGTTGGCTATTAACATGGCAATTTTGATCTTGTTTGCGGAGCTTCTGAATAGTTCGACCGATGTGAGCCCGAACCACTTCCGCAGATTTTGGAGCCACGAGTGTCTTCTCCTGCCTGGCCCTCGCTTACTGTCTATTTTTCCCTGGACAATCAATTGTAGCAGACGGTACTTATCGTGTCTCAATATGTGGCCTAGATATTCCTTTTTTGATACGACCATGTATTTAGTTTTTTCTTCGTTTATTTTCAGACCTACGCTTAGTGTTGCTTCTTCAAAGTTCGATACTATATCCTTGATTTCCAGTGTTGTCTGTGCTACTGCATCTACATCATCTGCAAATGCAAGAATAATCTTTGCTCCTCTGGCAGTTATGTCTGGTTTGACTCTGGTATAGATTTTTCGCATTGCGTATTCCAATGCTAGGTTAAATAGTAATAGGGACAGCGGGTCTCCCTGTCTGAGCCCGGTGCTTATGCCGAAAGCCTTTGAAGTTTTGTTGAAACTGTTGGCACACATTCGCGTAATCATGGTCAGCTTCTTTGGTACGCCTAACTCCATCATTGCACTCCATAGTTTTAAGCGATCTATGGAATCATATGCATATCACATCCCGATGAAAAGCTTTAATTAAATGGAGTCCAAGTTAAAAAAGTTTACAAAATTAAATATTTGGGAACTGTGATTACGGACCAACTAGATCCAGACATAGAAACGTACATGTAATGACTAAAACTGCTTTTATGAAAATGAAGTCATTTTTTGCAATAACCATCTTAGTTTAGAACCAAGACAAAGAATGGTTAAGTGCTATGTTTGGTCCGTACTTTTGTATAGTGCAGAAGTGTGGACGCTAAAAGTATCGATCATGAACAAAATTGAAGCTTTGGAAATGTGGTTTATAGACAAATGCTGAGATACCTTGGACAGCAAGAAAAACTAATGAAGAAGTACTGAGGAGCGTCAACAAAGTTAGAGAACTGCTAAACACTGTTGAATATCGAAAAATGTCTTATCGGCCATATAGTAAGGGGAAGTCGATATAAAATATTAAAACTGATCCTTAAAGGCAAAATAGAGGGCCGCAGATGTGTAGGAAGAAAACTAGTTTCTTGGTTAAAACACATTCGTGAATGGACTCACGATCTCACGATCACGATCAATGATATCACAGATATCAAATGCAGGACAATTATTCCATATTGCAGAAGATCGAAAAACCTTCGCAATGGTGATTGCCAACGTCGAATAATTCTGATATGGCACGCGAAGAAGAAGAAGATATATACTTTAGTTATACGAGCTTTGACCTGTAAAAACGAGACTAACTTTTGGAACCCCAAAAAAGTTTGATACCCCTGAAATTTCTTGTAAAACTTCTTGAAGGTGGGACGCAAACATCGATCATTTGTAAAATGAAAGTTTAAATTCAGCGTTTTTTAGGCATATTTCAAATGCTTCATATCTATTGCCTAAACTCAGAATCCAAATTTCATACTATCTGTTTTGAAAATTCGTTTTGAAGCTATTTTGTTGTGACATCTTTAAGCAATTATTATTTTAGTGGATATAAACCATAATTGAAGGTTAAAATAAATTTATTAATATTTCAATTTCGAAATATTTTTACAGATATAGTAAAAAAGCAGGTTTGTGTTTCTTCCATGGTTCATGATACATATAGGTGTACCTAGATGCCTGCATGTGACAGTAAAAGAGTCGATGATATTATTGATACGATAATGAAAGAACTTCTTGTTGTTTTTAATTATTTTTAAAAATAGACCGCTATAAATAGCCTATTTATTTGACAAAATAAATTCGCACAAAAATCTAGTTATACTAATATGTTGTTTTCTTGTTCCAGAATGACCACACCGTGGTATCGGGGTAACTTGTCGCCCCGGTAAATATGCAACGTTTGAGAACAACATTCAAACGGTCCAGGACCCCAACAGCATACGAAATGAAGACCCAAAGTAGCTTAGAAGTGCCCAAGCAGGTCAGATCGGCATCTTTCGATGAAATACAGTTGGAGGCGAAGCGATTGCAGTCCGATAAGGGACCAGACTCGAATACCCTTCTTAGCATTCCTCAATTTCCTGGCCAGCGATCTCGTAGCGTCGATTCCGGTGGGAGTGAGGAGTCGGGGAACTACCTGGAAGTGCCTTCCAGGAAGTTCCACCGGAGAAGGTCGTCCGGGAGTAAAAGTCCTATATGTGTGCACTGTATTTGCCTGGAGGAGTACAATAGGATGCATAGTAGTGATAGTAGTCAAGATGAAAAAGATAAAGATGATATGCCACAACCGTCGTTTAGTATGAGCGAATCGTCCAGTGAATGCGAGGAAGAGATCTTATCCAACTGCGGTATACGAGTCACTTTATCGCCAGAAATACCGCCAGAGCCTATACAATCACCACCGCCTGTGCCAATGACCCCTACGCAGTCCAGGAGGAAATCCATACACCGCCAAGAAGCTTTTTTCGGAGAGCCTTCCGGAGACTCCTTGGAAAGCATTTCCGATGCTCAATCGGAGGCTTTTTCCTCTGATGGAGCCGTTTCTGCTCCAGCAGGTCTCGTAGTCAAAGATATTTATCTACAGGTACCCGATTTAAAGCGAGATCGAGCAGCTTCCGTCGATTCGTGCTTCTCTAAGGTTTCACAAGTAAAGACTGAGGAATTGGAACACTCTGGTGTAAGTTTGGAAGTACCTGTAGGGCCGAATGTTGCACTTCGGTCTAGGTCCGTTGATATTGTGCTGCCAACTGACAAGCAAGCGAGGTACAAGGCTTTAGCGATGGCAGCACCTTGCAACTCAGAGTATAGGTATGTTTTGATCACTATGGATGTTGTTCAGCTTATTGTAAGATTGTAGCATGGTTTATTTTGTACACTTACGGTGAATGAAATACGTTTTTTACATTATGAGCACGTAAGTATAATGAAAGATAAGGTGTCAGATGTTAGTAATCAATTCAATAAATACAGACCAAGTAATTTCCATTATCATTAAAGTTATTACAAAACGTTTTCTGCAAAAATCAGAATGCCACTTCTGACATCAAAATCTAGTCGTTTTTCACAGATCTGCCTTGGCTTATTACTATAAAGATAAAACCTTGTAAAATCTTATATTTTATACAATGTAATTTGGGTTTGACTAAAATAATGTATTTTAATAAATAATTTTATAAAGTAATATACCTACTGAGTTAGACAATTAAGTCAAATGAGCCTAGCAATGCCTAGAAAATCTTTCATACTGTATTTCATTAGGTGAAATTCCTGTACTGACTATTCATTCCTGCAAATAGCTTCCCATTTGTATTTTCTCCTTATCCATCGGGTAAAAATTCGAGTAACATAAATTTTACTGAGATAAGCACATCTTTACGTAACATTCTCGACATTTCAAGCGTAAATTCAGATTCTTGTCTTCTTTCTTAAAAACCCCCATAAAACTGTCACATTTCAAAAGCACTTATCTTGTGATTAAAGATACCTTACACAAATTTTCTAAAGACCCGCAAAGGCACATGTCTACATATTTAGCGTTTTTAAAGATTTTTGTCGTTTTGCATTTTTGCTGAACGGTGAAGTTCACTTCCCACTTTCAATTTAAACGTCACCTTAGAGAAAATGGCTGAATAATGGATATTTAAGGGTATGTTTGCACGAATTGTGAAGTTGTTGCATACTAATGACTTTTTTTAAATGTATGTTACTAAAAAAAGGCTAGAAAAAAGAGTATTAAAACATTTGCGTTTTTTAAATAAGCAAAATTAATGGAATCATTGCTGCGCCTATATTTTTTAATAGTGGGATTTTTAAAAATCTGAAAACATACATAGAATTTTTCATATAAAAATAATTGCACATCATTCAATATTTTCGACGTCAGAACCCCACAGCGTTGCCAAAACAGAATAGTTAGTAAGTGATGAATTTTTAAAATGTCAACTATTTGTCAAACTGTTAATACATAAGAAAATATGTTAATACAAAATTATGTATTCTAAATTTTAAACTTACCTCTTTTAGAGCATTAATAGTAAAAATATCCCGCCATTATTTCTTGTTCAAAATAATTTATCTTATATGAAAGCTTATCAGCTTTCTATACACTATTTAGTTGTTTTGTCATAGCACAATCACAATATACAACAATAATTAGTTTTTAAAGGTGTTAAACTAAATTTATTATGTATTTATAAATACAAATTATTAATATACAATATATTAAGAGCAAATTGTGTAAGAAATCAAAACATAAACAAAATTCTTACTCTAAAAAAGCGGCAACACTTTAAACAATTCTGCCACACGCCGAACTGTCATTAAAATTTGAAGTATTTGCGTATCAGTTGCGTACAATTGTCTAATCTTTTTTATTACAATTATTATTTTGTGAAATATTAGACTTAGAAGAGTTATTTCATAAAATTTATATTATTAATGATAACAAATATTTTTGGTTATTTATTCAATGTTATTCTAAAATTCTCAATATAGTGGTGATTACATTTTTCTAAAGAATATCTTATGTTGACGCCTATAAAAGATCGATTCCGATCAGTTCCGTATGGGTTTCGTATTATTAGCTGTGTTAGGAAAATTTGAAGGTTGACTTTCTGGAAATTTTAAATATAAGTGGCGTTACTTTATATCAATTGTGACGTGCAACGTTTTACTTTGAAAAATGGTATATTAAAAGGAATTGAGTGTAAATCGATACTAAAAATTATACAAATATTTCTTTAAACTACTCAAAAATGCTAAACAAAATTTTATAAACTAAAATATATACTTGAATAAATAAAACCTTAAAAAATCAATATTTATTTCTTTATCAAAAGACCTCAGGATCACCCGATTACATGGCCCAGCGACCGTGTTATGGTTCAGTTAAATGGATCTCACCAACCCAAACAGCACACTGCCTTTCTCATTATCTACAAACAATTCGACATTGAGATTTCAACTGCACGTTGAATGTGATCAGATAATAGGGATGTGCCACGGAGATTGGATCAGGAACAGTTGATTTTAAAACAAAATTGAAACAAACAAAAGCGTGGTTGGAGTGTATTGTTTTGCATCGCAACTCATTCCTTCCTAAGGGATATAGTTCTGGAAGGATTTGTGAAATTGCTATAGCAATCAGTCAATGGTAATTTGAGTATTCTTTTTTCCGATATTACTGAAATTTCCGATATTACTTTCGATATTTTATATAATCTCGTTGGAGATTCCGTGTAGCTATGTTGTAGATAGTCTGCCTTGTCTTCTCTGATGGAGTCCATTGCAATATTTTTTTGGAAGTCGTTTTTTTTTGTTTGCCTTACGTGTTTATACCATAATAAATATTGCTTTGTATACATTGTATTATCGTTGCTGTTTCGTTGATCATTGATTGTTTCTGCTGATATTATCATATTGTATTGAAAATGTGTGTTCGTCTTTGAAGGTCATCTTCTGCCTCGTTGATTAATGCGGCGTCCTCTGCATAACATAATATTTGGATTTCTTTGTTCACTATTCTGTAGCCATGACCTCTACGTACTGATTGTATTATTTCAACCATTATTATCTTAAAGACAAGTGGGCTTAACAAGTCGCCCCGTCTGACTCTGTGTTAGTTTTTCATTTATCTTTGCCTGTATTTGGTTATGGTAGTCGATGGTTTGTATAATATTGATTGTTATGTTTATTTTATACAGTAGGTGTAAAACGTCTTCGACTTGGATGCAATCAAAAGCCTTTGGCAGGTCTATAAAACATAGATATGCTGATTTATTGTACTCCATGGCCTTTGCTGTGATTTGTTTTAGTACAAATATGGCATCTACGCAGGATCCTGCGGATCTGAATCCTTGTTGTTCATCTGATAAAGTTGTTACTTTATTGATTTTGTTGGTTAGAACTTTTGTGGTAAGCTTAAGTGTTCAGTAGATTGATTAGATTTATACCTCTATATAAGTATGCAGCCTGCTTACTTTTAATGGAGGTACGTAACTATTAAAACGAGATCTGTGTACATTATAGTACAATTGGGTATATTATTTTCCTAGCAAAATTTTTCATAGAGTCTGTAGAAAATGAAGGCATTTAAATCTCACGATAAGTACAGCTTCTTTGAGTATTTTCTTTAATAGTGACTTTCCATACGAGGAAAGGAGTGTTCCTTAGCTTTAGTAATTATATTTTCATCTGTAGTATTAGGAGCCAGGTTTCTAAAATATATGTTAGGACTGGGAGTATTATTGTTTTGTAGAGTTTTACTTTTGTATTCCTTGATATAACTGTGGATTTAAAAAGTAGATTGAGCCCAAAATAGCATCTATTAGCCGTGCAAATTCTGCGGTTTATCTCTACGGTAGTGTCATTTTCAGTATTGACAAGCGTTCCCAGGTATACAATTTCGATAACTGCTTCGATGACGTCATTTTCTATACAAGTGGCCGTAGTATTTGTGGTTGCGTACCTATTTTCATGTATTTCAATAAATTCATTTGACACCAAAAAAGAAAACTTTAACAAGTATAACCTAAAAAACGCACACCACACAAGCTGCTAATGTTCTAGTTGACTTATTGATTTATCTTTTTAATAAGCCTTCTTCGGTCCATTTTTGGACATAGGCCTCCCTAATCCTTTTCCATTCTTCTCCGTCTGTCGCTGCAGTCATCCACCTAGAGCCCAAGTGCTTCTTGATATCATCTGCCTATCTCGTTTGGGGCCTTCCTCTGCTTCGTTTATATTTCCACGGTCTCTAACTTAGAAGAATTTTGTTCCATCGGTCTGCTTTTTGTCTTATATTGTGTCCGGTAAATCTCCATTTCAATTATGCAAATTCTTGTCTAACATCCCTCACTTTTGTTTTCTCTCTTATCCATTCGTTTCCCTTTTTATCGTTTAGGAACCATAAGTAAGAACAGGGAGTACGCATTGATTGTATACTTTGGTCTTGAGATACTGTCTATATCTTTTGTTTTTAAGAATATAGCTTAGTTTGGCAAATGCCGCTCATGCCAGTCTAACTCTTTTTATCTCTGCTATTTGGTTTTCTTTGTTAAGTTTTATAGTTTGACCCAGATATATGTAATCCTGAACTTGTTCTATTTCATCTTGTCCGATTCCCATTGTGATGTCTTCATCTGTATTTGTGATGGTTTTGGTCTTGCTATAATTCATATTAAGGCCTATCTTTCTATCTTCTACATCCAGTTTTTTCATCATTTCAAATAATTCTTCTTTTTTATCTGTTATCAATACAATGTCTTCAGCGTACCTTAGGTGGTTCAAGCGTTGTCCACAAATTTTTATAGCCGTAAGTTGGTTTTTAAGTATTTTTAATATTCTGCCCTTTCTTTTTTGATTGTTATGAGCACAGATATTGTATGTATGGACATGCAACAATTGTTCCTTTCATAATACATTCTTGAGCTTAATTCACAATTTTGAAATTTCATTTATACCACACCAAACGCTTTAGGACATGCAATGTCTGTGCAGAATGATAGGTTGTTAGGAGGTCATCAGGGTACATTGCATAACTCAATAGTAGAAAAAAAAATACATATAACATACAATAAGTGTGCTTTAAGCCATCGATATATTCTGTGCAATCTAGATAAGCAGTTTTTTTCTTAATTTTAAATTCACCAGTTTTTTATTTCCTTCTTTGTTCTAAAAAAAACAATTTTTAAAAAATTATTATGGATTGACAGGAGACTTATCACGGTCAGGTTGTTTTATTAGAGCTTTAGTAATTCACCCACACCACCTCACATAATTTAATAGGTAATTTCTCTGCTTTTTATTATATATCAAACACTAATTTTGTCTTTATAAAGCAACAAAGACTGGTCTAACATAAATTATTCACAGGAGAATAATTCCTTTGTGAGCAGATTATTTAGTAGTTTCTCAATTTTGTATAGTTTCTATTTTCTATCTCACAACTGAAATATCTTAAAATATACTCAAATTATCATCCACTCATTCTAGCAGAAAATATGAAGCGATAGGATAAAATATTTGCTAAAAAATGACGCTTTTATTAGTGCTTGCACCATACATAAACGTAAAAAATGTTTTAGTATTGTTATATCAACATGTTTTCAAAAGCAATTTTGTTATTATGCATTTACCAGTCATTTATCGATCACTGTTGTATTAGGGAAGGGAGAGGCTACTTCAGACATAAAAATTTGAACTATCATATCACTCTAAATACAGTATTAAATAAAGAAAGAAAATATTCATAAAATAACCTATACTTGTTGTAAAATTAATCAAAACCACTTTTTCAAAAACGTCTAAAGGTGCCCCTACTTGGAGCACCTTCAGACGGGGAATGGAGCAGCTTTAGACACAATTGAAAAAATGACAACCTCATATAAATGTTTTAGAAATGATTTATTACAATATTTAAAACTATATTATGATACTTAATCAAACCCCTAATACATATTGAAGTTTTCCAATGAATCTAAAAAAGACAATAATTATTTCTGTTGTTTTCTATCCTGCGCAGAAGGAATTGGCAAAAAGGCTACAATTTCTGATAAAGAAGCAATAGAGATATGTGGTACGATGGGGTAAAATATTTATAATTTACTTTAGACGACATTCTCAAAAATAAAATTTCAACAGCCCTATTATCACATTTACCAATAATTCTCCTAACATAGTACACATCTTTTTGTTTTACAGTATTACAGTTGCCAAATTTAACCAGCACAAAATCTTCAATTTTCAATTTACTCCTGTCAAAATTTTGCTGTGTTTTTGTTTTGCTCCTGTCAAAATTTTTTTAATACTTTACCATTAAAGTTTTTGTCATTTTAATTATCAGTTGTCTTCTAATGCTTCTTATTTTCAAAAAGTAGTTTTCTTTTCGTAGATTTAGTACGTTCAGCATTAGAGTTGGTGGTCTTCTTTGTTTTTTTATTGATCTGTTATTCTACCAAAAGAAGCTTTTCTGGGGTGTCTGTTATTATTCTACTTTTCCGATGTTCTCTTGGTTTCTTGAAGCTAGCTTTTAGTTTCGATTTTGAATATCCTCGTATCTCCTCAGGATTTAAATAACAGCCAGGCTATTGAGACGGCATAGACGTAGAGTTTTGGCGGCTTGATGGAGTGTCTATTGGTTGCTGAAAGTTTTCGCTTGAAATTTGGGGAGATGAGGGTGGTTTTTCAGATTATAAAGTTGGTAGACTTGCAGTTAGTTAGCATGTTAGAGGTTCATCAGGAAGAGTTTCGTCTGGATGATTAGGTCTCTCATTGACCAAACTGGCAGCAAATATATCCTCGGTGAAAATGTGCCTGTCAACTGGAGTTGACAGGCACATTTTTTTTAAGAATTGATATTGCTCTGTGGTAACATGGCAAAGCCATGTGCTATTTTAACACATGCGACCACGTGATAGATTCCAAATCGTTGACCTGGGTTGGACTTGAATCATGAATCAATTGCAGCATTATAATATGTTTTAAAAGGTTTCATCAATACCACATCCAGTGGTTGCATCATGTGGGTACAATGAAGTGGAACTGTTAGAATGTGCACGCCATTAGCTCTTGCTAGTTCTATTGTCTCAATTGACAAGTGCTCCTCATGATTTTCGCAAATTAGAAGCATTTTTCTATTTGTAGAAGAATCTGAATATTTTTTAAAGTGCTGCATCACATGAACGAAATTGGAATTGATCATCCAGCCTGACTGATGAGCCAAACCACAGCCACCTTTACTTCCAAGCCATGAAGTAAAAAAGGCAACACCGCATTCTATGACGTCGGTAGTCCGATAATCAGCTGTAAGGTCTACCAGAATATTAAACTAATTTGAATTTTAGGAAACTGATATTTTGAAAACTTCAATTCATTACAGAAATATTTTTAGGGAAATTAAATTAATAAAACCTTATATATACCTAGTAAATATATATAAAGTTTTATTATTAATTAGGTTATATTATCAATAAAATAATCACTAGAGTAAAATTTATTGCACTTAAAATACAGTGTCAAACACTTAATCTTACAATCAAATGCAGTCAAGAATCTCTAGAAATTTTAAATATTAAGTACTTAAGCATATAAATAATACAATACATTAACACGACATTTAAAAAGATTATTAAAAATACAAAAGATATAAAATTTGTGCTAAGTAAAAACTTAGTGTAACTATTATGATTAAAAAATTCATCCTAAGAAATCAGACACAATATAAATATGGTTCTAAATTAATCTAATTGAAAATTAAATATTTTACTACATATGTACTTATAACTTTTGTTGAATTTTCATACTTAGATATACAAAAGTAGCAATTTTAAATATGAATAGGTTTGTTGTCATATAGACCAAGTTAAAAGAGGTATGATAGGATATATGAAAAATGTGTTGAATGTAACATACCATTTATAACTTGTATATCGATTTAAAATAGCCTATATTCTCAAAAGATTTTTGAATGTAATACTCAAATTTGTTATCACTTATCTAAAAAGCAGATCTAAATGAGAAAGTAAGTTCTCTAATTGTGACCATCTTGTTAATTTACTATATTGTAAAATCCATTTCAAATCATTACCACTTAATCTATTCTTACCTACATTGACGATTACACTAAAATTACTGCTAACTATTACACTAGATATTACACAAATATTATCACACTTGTGTCCCAACTGATTAATGTTTAATACATAGAAATATACAGTCACTTGTAATTTTACTTGTCCAGTTTTTCAATGGGATATTATTGTCTAAGTCTAATTGACATAATTATGTTATCTCTTGTTCCCTCTTCTTATGCAAAAAGTTTCTTCTGTCTTCGGAATTCCTTCTTTCTTTAGTACGATGAACAGTTACATATGATGGTATTCAGGAAATATATTAGGAACTGCATTGCCTTTTAATTTGGGAAATATTAACTTTTCAATGTGTACATTTCCATCTTTATCTTCTCATTGTTAAGTCCGCTGAATATCATCTTCATGAAAATGTTTGGCGCATACTACGGAAGATTTGGTAATTGTACAGCCTTCTCTATGAATAGAGCATAACCCAGTATACCTTCTTTGGGGACCTTTGGGAAACAAAAACATACTTTCTGCCTGTTTCGTTTTTAAAGTACTGGCATAATTGGTTTTGCAACCAGGTACACAACAATGCCAGAGCATCTGTAACAAAAAACAAAAGTATTATTATATTTGTTTTTAGTTTACATATTTTGTAACAAGAAGCAAAAGTATTATTATTTACAGTTTGTTTTGTAGGTTATATTTATACTTGCCTTTTAAATTGCCGTTAAGAATCTTCTAAAAGTTCTAAATTTAATGAAATTTCACTTATATTAATATTTTCTAATTGATTTAAACACAATTTACAAATAAAACATTCGAATAAAGTTAAAAAAACAATAAATTCAACAAACTTTACAAGCCTTCCTATATGAAATGTTAAACCAAAACAAACCACAGTCGGACTACCACGCGTTGTTGCCAAATTTCTACTTCATGGCTTGGAAGTAAAGGTGGCTGTGGCCAAACACAAGGTCCCGTTTGGTGCTCCATTTATCATGTGGCTCTAGAAGTGCACTCTGGGAAGTACTAGAGCAGGAGATCTGGTATTTTCAGTTGAATTTATAAACAAAATTATAGTAACTAGAGTTTCTCTCTCACCACTTTCAGCAGCTGCTACTTGTTTTTGGACTTTTTGTGAAATTACACGAGAAGGTTCTTGGTTAGTTTTAGTTTTTGTTTCATCCATATTTTAAATCCTGGTTTTCAGTTTCAGGTTCTTGGTTAGTTTCAGTTTTTGTTTCATCCATATTTTAAATCCTGTATGAGTCACAGAGTTCTGGCTACCTTTTGATTAATTTTTGTAGTTAATAAAAAAAAATTCACATTATGCTTGTTAAAGGAAATTGCACGTGCAATACTGCATCCTTCAACATCACGGAGAGATAATATTAGGTGGCGTTTCATAAAACCGTATAGAGAGTCCTTTTCTGCCATTCTTAGAGCTTTTCAGTTTTTAGGACAGTCAATATTGTTTAAGGTCAGTCAAGGTCGTCTTCCTGTTTGTTAGTAAAAACCTTTCTAGTATTGTTTCTTAATTTCATATCATGTTTGACATCTTTCTTATCCCTAAACTTCTTAACTTACATACCAACAGTTTGATATTTTAATCCAAATCTTTTAGCAGTATTTCTTATCGATTTACCATCTAGGATGATCGCTGCACATTCTTTCATAGATTCAGCATCGAAATTTCCTTTTGTTTTTTCTTTCTTCCTATTTCCTACCATCTTCAGACAATCTGAAACAAAGACAAACCCTTTTTAAACAACTCATGATATATATATATATATATATATATATATATATATATATATATATATATATATATATATATATACAAGTTCTCCTGAAACATCAAGACGAAGCAGAACTAATCTGACTTGACAATGGCAAGTGTGACCTTGCCAAAACGTCGTCAAAACAATGGAGGAGCCCTCTTTTCCCATACTAATAGGTGCGTTTAGTTATTTATATTTGTTTTCAATATTTGTAACATTTTTTAATAATATTAGTTATATAATTGGTAAATTAAATGGTAAAATAATTCGACTTGGCCTCTATTACCTTTTCTACGTGTGATTTTAAAATATTGTTTATACTTTTAACCATGATCTAAACATCTTAGTGGTTTTGACTGATGGTGATTTTGTCGAATTTGCTCAAATTTTGATTTACCTATTCCAATCATATATATTTAATAAATCAATTCCGAGAATAGATAAATGCCAACGAATAATTTACTACAGTTCGATCGGGTGCATCCCACTCAACCCCCCAAGCGTCCCTTCAGTCAGCGTTGTGTGGCTCGTCACTGCAATCCATTCTTCCCTTCAGCCCATTTAAACGGAGCTAAATGGCTACGGATGTGACAGAGATGAGACGATTACAATGTAGAGCTACAAGTGAGAAATTTTCGCAACGATTGCCGTTATTCCCGCATGCAAAACCGTATTCGGAACAATGGGAGATTGAATATGAAATGGGGCATTATGTTGGACTTAAAGGCTGGCTCAAGTATTTCGGTAGAAGACGTGGTATGTGTAAATCCTTCAGAAGTTTTAAGTTCTTCGTGGAAACCTAAAGAACAGTGAATGTCCTTTTTCAAAGGTATATAAGTTCAATGGTTTTCACGATAAACTTATGTTGTATAAATAATGTATATTTCTGAAAATAGCAACATAGTTGTTGTTAACGAAAATTCAAATAAAATTGCCTATAATTTGTCCTTACCCTAAAATAGTGGAGAGAATTATAAACGAGATTTATCAATCAAAGCTACTTTATAACTAATACTCTACAGTCTAAAACCATATACTAGCTTCCACAGGTATAGTGAATGGGTACCACATGTTTGTGGAGTTATTTGATAGGCTCCAAAAGTATTTGTCGCTTGTGTGATGAATATTTCGAAGTAATGCAAGATAGGATTGATTGTTTCAGGTTGTCTGCTATATAGTATGTGGCTTAAGTCTCCATGAAATAAAAGCATTTATCAAAAAGCTGGAGTTTTGGGAACAAAACCTAATTAATAGCGATTCCAAGCATTTTCCTATTCTTTCAGAAAAAAATATCTCAAAATCCATTGGAACCCTATGACAACAAATGTCATGTAGAAATAATTTCTACCCTGAACAGTAACTTCAAAAATCGTTTTAAAGATTTCAATGAAATGGCTTTAGTAGCACAGTTTGTGGTTTCACCCTTTATGGAAATTGATATCCAGCAGTTTGCAGCTTGTGTTATGCAGAACTTTGACGAAGACATCGCTGCAACAAAAATGGAAGTTATTGAGTTTCAAAATGATATAGCCTTAAAATCGTTAGTCTCAAGTACTGAATGTATCTGGCCTATTGTAAGTAAAGACAAATATTCAGTTCTATGTCGTGGTGCCTTGAAAGTGAAAGCATTATTCAGTTCAACCTATTTGTGTGAATCTTCTTTTTCCAATATAAAGTTTATTAAAAACAAATATCGCAATCGACTTATAGATGAACATTTGGATAATTGTATTCGAATGGCTGCATCAAATTATACTTTACTACTATTTTTAAATCATACGTGACATGCCGTTGTGGCTGGATAAAAGTTTGTGTTTATTTTTCAAATACCTTCATTTGATAGGTAGGAATCTAGCTATGAACAAGAACGTACTATTGTTATTAGTTATTTTGTTATTAGTTTATTATTACTACCTATGTATTATGTACTATTAGTTAAACAGTAAAATAAATAGATATAATGATCGATTAACTGTGGATTATTTCATTTACGTTGCGTTACGTGGCTAACGTGTGGGTAGCTCGCTGTTTATTCCAAAATTAACAAAGTAGCTCAACACATTGAAGAGGTTGGCGACCACTGGTCTAAATGATCGTATTGATATAGTTCCGTTTTATAAGTATTTTTGAATTTCTCCACTACAGAGCAATAGTCTGTATCGGTATATTCAACGTATGTGGCAGTCATCTGTAGGTTTCCCAATTTTTTATTTGGGGTTGTCTCCCTTAGCCAATTTTTTACAGGTTTTAGGTTAACTTGCGCAACACATTGTGTCTTCGAGGATATGAGAATAGGATTTTGCTGGCAGTAAGGAGTTCTATTTTAAGAACTCACAAGCAATTTGTTGAGATTCAGTGGGAAGTTAATTAATAATTATCAAAAAAACCAAATACAAAAATCGGTATTTGTTTTTTTTTGTATTTCGTTTTGCAGTTAACTGAAAATAATCTTATGCAAACCTAATTTTGTAAACAGTAAATACGTTGAATTTAGATTTCCTATTATTAGCTGTTTTCAATATCAGTATCTACGAATTTCATTCTCTTTAGGATCGATTTCGTTTGAGATTAATTTTTATTGCTCGCAGAATCCACTTAGCGTAATCGGATATCCGAGGTAATTAACTTCGAGAGCTACTGAAATCTCTTTGATTTTAGAGCATCTATAAAATTGGGGAAGTTGACTAACTGACCTCAAGCTGTTCTCGGAAATTGCTAATAAAACTTCGGTTGTGGGAGTAATGATAGTTTTGGATAAGATAAATTTAAAACTAAACGGTATATTTTCTGTAGTAAGTATATTATATAAATGGAGAACAAGTAGAACACACCTAAACAATTAAATAAAGGGTAAAATCTTTAAAATACAAAACAGAACTCAAAACAATTATAAAAACTTCATTAATCGAAAGGACAAATATAAATTTTGAAAAACTGGAATTAGAACTAAACAAACTTCTTCTTCTTAACATGCCATACACCAAAGTGCGTAGACGACTATCTCATTACTAGAATTCTGTTCTTGGCGGCGTGACACAGCTCACCTGTATTGTGTATTCCTGTCCATTCTTTAATATTCCTTAACCAGGATAATTGTTTGCGGCCGGCTCCTCTCCTACCTTCGATCTTCCCTTGTAGGATTAACTGTGGTATTTCATATTTTGCTCCTCTCAATATGTGCCCAAGGTAACCAATCTTGCGTTTTTTAATTATTTCAAAGAGTTCTCTTTCCACGCCGGCTCTATTAAGGACGTCATCGTTTCGAACTCTATCCACCCAAAGTATGCGCATCACTCTTCTTAATGACCACATTTCAAATGGTTCAAGTTTGTTGATAGATGTTTTTTTTAAAGTCCACGTTTCCATGCCATAAAGCAAGATGAACCATATGTAGCACTTGACCATTCTGTAGCGTATTTCGAAGTTTAGGTGTTGATTACATAGGAACGGTCTGAATTTCACAAAAGCTTGTCTTGCCATTTGTATTCGGGTTTTTATCTCGTGTTGTGGATCCGATTGGTCATTGATTGTGGTGCCAAGGTATTTAAAAGTTTTCACGCGATTTATACGATTGTCACCTATGCATATTATCGGGTTTTCTTTAGGGTTTCTGCTAATGACCATATATTTAGTTTTCAAAATGTTGATTTTGAGGCCATATTTTTTACCTATACTATTCACCCTATCAAGTAATAACTGCTGATCTTCCAAACTATCAGTTATAATCACTGTGTCGTCCGCATAGCGTAGGTTGCTAATTGGTATGCCGTTCACCTTAATGCCTAATTCCGTATCTTCTAATGCTTCCGCAAATATATTTTCAACATATAAATTAAAAAGCATCGGAGAGAGTATGCAGCCTTGGCGGACACCTTTCCGGATTTCAAATTCATCCGTATATTGGTCTTGATCAATCCTCACCTTTGCCATTTGGTTCCAGTATAGATTCTGAATAATTCTGATCTCCTTCTGGTCAATGTTGGCCCTATGTACTAGTTCCATCATGATATCATGTTTAACATTGTCAAATGCCTTCTCGTAGTCGATGAAGGTGAGGTAGACATCTTTTCGTTGATCTAAGCAGTTTTGTATTAAGGTGTTCAAACATAAAATTGCCTCTCTTGTTCCTAGTCCTCCCTTAAAACCGGATTGTGTTGACCCGCTAAGTTCTTCTAGTATCTTGTACATTCTTGAGTGTAATATCCTAAGGAAGAGTTTC
The DNA here is from genome assembly GCA_918026665.1 of Diabrotica balteata. Classification (NCBI taxonomy): domain Eukaryota; kingdom Metazoa; phylum Arthropoda; class Insecta; order Coleoptera; family Chrysomelidae; genus Diabrotica; species Diabrotica balteata. The sequence continues at coordinate 186,999,042 of OU898276.1, forward strand.
AACAAGTGACTCATTAAACTGATTAAGCGGTGTTCATTGCATTTTGTGGCATTAGCTGTTTTTGGGATCATCACAAAGGATGACTGCAGCCATTCTCGCGGAATGTAACCAGTATCATAAATTTTATTAAACAGCTTTACCAAGATTTCGATATTCTCCTCGTCTAGTAGTTTTATTGCTTCTATATTAATTTCATCTGGACCTGTTGCTTTATGCATCTTTGTGGTTATAACTGCATATTCTATTTCACTTCGCATTATTGATGGCCCTGATAAGTTTTCGGAAGGAAGTTTGCGCGTTGGTTGTGTTGGTCTTTCGTCATTAAAAAGGCTTTCTGCGTATTCTTTCCACGCCATTGCTATCTCCTCTTCTGACTCTATGTATTCGTTTCTGTCGTTGCGTATTCTTGTTCTGTGGTGGCTTTTGTGTATATTCGATATTTCTTTGATCTTCTTATGTAGTCCAAAACTATCTCCTTTTTCCTGCAATTGTTCTATTTCGTTGCACCTTTCCACCATCCAACGTTCTTTTTCTTTCTTAATTTTCTGACGGATTTCTTTGTGTATCTGTTTGTATTTGTCTTGATTACGTTGTTGTTTATGTTGCCTTCGCTTTTCCATTAGATCCATAATTTCGTCCGTCATCCATTCGTTATGCTTTCTCTTTCTGATCTGTGTTTTAACTTCCCTGTTTACTGCCAGAATCGTTCCTTTAATATCATTGACCATCTCTTCGATATCATCATTTTGTTCTATTCATTCTTTCATTAATTTGATTCGCATAACTCTTCTTCAGATTTTCGTCTCTCATCAGTTCTCTTGTATTTATAGGTGTGCTGGTATTTGTATTTGTTCTCTTAATTTTTGCTAGTTTTAACCTCACATCTGCTATTAGCGGATTATCATCGGATGCAATATCAGCACCTGGATATGCTGCGATTTTTTTGATAGCGAAACAAACTAAAGAAAACTATTACACTAAAAAACTGAACAATCCGGATTTTGGGCAAAAATCTTAGCAGAAAATAAATGAGAACCTTTAGCTCCTGATATAGACGAAACATGGGATGATATTAAAAATGATATAGTCACAGTAGGGGAAGAAAATTTATATACAGAGCGACAAGCAATACAGAGCTGGTTGACAAACTAACCAAAAGCTACCAAAAGCTCAAAAAGAATATAAAGTGCGCCAAGGAAAACCGAATTCGTAAAAAAAGTAAAGAGATTGAAAAATTCGAACGGTATGACTACTTTAACCTTCACAAAAAGGTCAAAGAGATGAAAAGCTTACAGGCAAACAACTTTAATTGAAATGTTCTACTACAGTTCTGTTAATCATACACTTAATAATACAGTTAATTATAAACATAAAGTTAATAATACAGCTAATCTATTGGTCAGACTACATAAAAGATCGTTTCCATGATGATGGACCACCTATGACCCCCATTCCTCTATAGAAAAGGGCCACTGATTTTGCACGAGGAAACCCAAGTGAGAGGACAAGTCAAACGGATTTGATAAGATACTAACTTAATTTATTTAACGGAACTATTCCAAAAGATTGGTTATTATTGATATTAGACAGGCAATATCATCATTCCGAGTAAAGAATATTTGAATCATGCATTTGTAAAATGAATTAGCAATGAATCAACCCTATCGTTTCAAGAACAAATAAAAAACGTATGATTCAATCATAGGTTGAAATGTCAGTAGTTTAGATTTCTTTTCCATGTGGCGCTAGGAGTTATCTTATATAATCTAGATATTTTATTTATTTAATTTTATTTATTTTGATTAATGTTATTTAATTCTACTTATTTTTTTTCCATGTTTTGTTTAATTTTATTTTATTTTAATTTAGTTTAATTTTATTTTATTTTGGTGGAACGTTAATGTTTGTTAACTGTCATATTATTTTTATTATAAGGATATATGTAAATGTATGTAAATCTTACCTCACAATTGCAGAATTCTATAGTTTTAGAAATGTTGCGAAAAATTAATTACTGATAAAGTAGTAAAATTTCTGAGATAGGATATCTAAATCAATAATTTGTAGAATGGATTAGCAATAAATCAACCGTTTTGTTTCAAGAACATACTATAATTAAAGATATTGGTACTTTACTGATTTCTTTCATAGGTGGCGTAGTTGCCCTACCGGGCAAACAGTGTGACTTCTCGTCCTAGCTTTTTATATAGATATATTATTTATGTATCTAATTGTTATTACTATAACATTATATGAATGGAAAATTATTTGAGGAATATGCCAAATGGGGGCTTACTGTAAACATAAGCAAAACAGAATATTTAAAAATTGGAGGAAATACCATAGATCTGAGGCTTGAAAACGCGGTCATAAAAGGTTGCAACCAGTATAAATAGCTAGGAAGCATCATATCAGCAGATGGCAGAGTTAAGATAGATGTACAAAACCGAATAACCCAAGGGAAAAATGCATCCGAATACTGAATTCATTACTGTGGTCTAATAAAATAAAGATGCATACCAAATTTCGTGTATACAGAGCAATTGTAGAACCGATTACCATATATGGTGCCGAATGTTGGACGATGACAAAGAATGAACGAGATAAAGTAGACGTTGTGGAAATGGATTATCTTAGAAGGTCATATCGAGTATCGAGAATGGAAAGAATCAGGAATGAGAAAATACGAAACCGTACAGGAATTCGAGAGACTCTTTCAGATAGGTTAAAAGTAAGGCAATTACAATGGTATGGTCACGTGATGAGAATGGAGGAGGAGCGGTGGCCAAAGAAAGCCTTAATGTATGTTCCGCCAGAAAGAAGGAAAAGGGGAAGACCACCAAATTGCTGGAAAAGAGAAATTACAAAAACAATGCAATATAGAGGTTTAGAAGAGGGAGATTGGAGAGATACGAAAAGATGGAGGCTGAAATGCGGGAAGCAGCAATCGCCGTAGTACCCCCGTTATATGATGATGATCTAATTGTTAAATTTTCCTTTATCGATGCAAGTTTGTAGCTCTGTTTGAAATAAAGGCAGATCTTTTGACTGACACGGTGTCAAGTCTTGTTTGATATACAGGGTGTTTCAAAAAGGTATGTCATAAATTAAATCACGCATTCCTAGACAAAAATAAATTGATTCAAGCCAACTAACCTTAGTACAAAAGTGTACACAAAAAAAGTTACAGCTATTAGAAGTTACAAAATAGAAAATGTTTTTTTTAATTATCACCTAAACTACTTGACATTTTGTAATAAAAATGGATACGTTACTTTCTTGTTCTGAAAGAATTTTTCATAAAAAAGAAACAACAAAATCTAAGAGCACAGAAAAATTTTAAGGGTGGTGTGCAGCCCTAGATCCCCTCAAACTTTTGAGTACGTTCAAATCAGTATACTTTCTCTTTTATAAACCCCCAAAAGCAAAAATCCATGGGTCTAAGTCCTGGACTTCTGGGTGGCCAAGAAATAATTGCGTCACGACCCCTTCCAATCCACCGACCAGGATACTGCCTACAAAGGTATTTCCAGAATTCATTACTGTAATGCGGTGGAGCGCCATCTTGGAACCACATATTTTGCCTTTTTGCAATATTCACTTCTTCCAAATACTCTTGTAAATCGTTTGCCAAGAACTGCAAATAAATATCATTATTTAAATTGTTGGAAAGAAATACTGGGCCTATTAGATTGTTATTCAAAATTCCTGGCCAAACAATAACTTTGAAAGTCCTTTATTGATGAGTCCTATTTTTGTCGTGAAGATTTTCGTCGGCCCAAATGTGCTCGTTATGATGGTTTGTTATTCCATTTCTACTGAAGGTAGCCTCGTCGATAAACAAAATGTTTCTAATAAAATAACACTTTCGACAAATTAAATGACAAATACTTTCGATTAGAACACACGTTCTCTAGAACACACAAAAAAAATACTTCCACTTTCTCTCAACATCTTAAAGAACACAACCACACCCTCAATATCCCAGAAGATGTTTCACTTATCCACATTATCCCCCAAAAAAATTTCCTTAAATTAGACTTATACGAAGACCTTGAAATTCTTGAACAAAACAAAAAACAAAAAAGCCCAAATTGCGTCAATCGTCATATCTTTCAATCGAGACTTCCTCCCTCTCCATCGCCAACTTTTCTCATAATATTCACCCTTATAATTTACTTCCACAATTAAAATCTACAATTACAACTATTCGTTCACCTCACTCATCTTCCTTAGTCCCAACCCCCAAAACTTTTATCTCAACACATCATATCCCCATCTTTCCCTCTTCTCTCCATTCAACCCAAACTTCAAGTCCGGCCCCTATACCTAATGTTGTCCATGCTTCTTGTCGGCACCCCAAAAAAATTTTAGACTATTCAGCATCTCTTTCAAACAAACCCCTCAGTTCTCATTTTACCCTTCCACTTAACTCCCTTAAGGTTTGGTTGCGGTTCTCCGGGTATCTCAGCCTTTTGAAGTCTTTTCATATTTCACCATTTTCTCAAAAAAACACCATAATTTTTCTTCTTTTTTACTCAATTTTAACATAGCCCTCCTCAAACAGTTCTTTTTTAAAATTATGGTCAGTATATACCCTTAACTCATTCAACTTATAACTTATCCTTATATTTCTCATGTACCTAGTGTTGCTTGATGACAGATAGGGCCTTTTTACGTTATAAGCTGAGTACTATACAATCAACATATTACAAAACCATGCCTTAACCATCAAATTTTGTTCATTTCATATAATAGTTTAACGAACATCTTAAGACCCTCATATCCATTAAGAATAAAATTAAATCCTACAACTTAATCACTACTAAAGATGACACCATAAACTTTTCGTTTTACTTAATTTTAACAGAGCCAACCATAACCATTCCATTATTACAATTAAGGTCAATATACACCTGCAACTCATTCAACTTATAACTTATCCTTTTATATTTCTCATGTACCTAGTGTTGCTTTATGATAGATAGGGCCTTTCTTAAGTTATAAGTAGATTACTTTACTATCAACATAATCCAAAACCAGGTCCCAACCATCAAATTGTGTTCATTTCATATAATATATAATATATAATATAATACACTAAAACTTCCAAACCACTTAGTCCGTTAACACATAACCAGATATTTATGTTTATGAACTTATAACTCAATAAGATATACATTTACCAGGTACCAAATGTTGTTTTTTGACATACAGGGCCTTCTATAATTAAGTTGTAAGTTAATATTACATGAACATCATACTACACAAGTTTAATTTTATTCATTCAAGATCACTTTCATATTTCAAATATATTAATTCATATCCCACCAACAACAATAAAATTTCAAGAACCCAACTCCCCACATGTGTGTAGTTTCTATTTTCCAGTTACCAAATGTTGTAGAAACATAAATTAAAACATATTAAACACATATTAAAATCTCTATTTCACCACACTACTGCACACATGTATAGTCGGTTGCCTAACTATAACCACATATTTTTCTTTTCCCACATTCCACCTTATATACAGAATTTTAAAACAACAATGATGGTTGATACTGTTATATTAATTTAATTTACTTTCATAATTTTAAATAATGTTGGCTTTTGTCTGAAGTAGACGCATACAGTTATATTGACTGCTCTTACAACGTCCTCTGCTTACAACGTCCACCCTAACTTGTCAACAGTGGCATTCCAATCAGTTGCTTCCATACAGTCCTTGTAGACACACCGTCTCAGGACTAGCAACTTTAACGTGGAGTCATATGTCGCCATGTTACCTTATCCAACGGTAACTTTAACATCTTAACATATTATAAGAAATATTGTATACCAAATGTAACTAGTTGTTTGTTAACGTGTTTTTACCCATATATTTAGTGGCTACATCCATGTACTCCTAGGAAGTATTAACCACATTTTGCATTAACCTTAGTGAACATTTTAACCTCATTTTTTTTTTAATTAAGTGGTTATGTATTTTCTAGGACACTGATGATGGAATATGGATTCCAAAAACGTTTTGTTTAATTAGCCCGTTAGGGTTTTTAAATATATACCTTTTATAAATTTTTTTTATATTGATTTTTTTAATTGTGTGTTCTTTTTGTATGCCATACGATAAATAAATTATAAAGGTTTTTAATTAAAATTTTTTAATATATGGTATACAGCCAACTACAGGAACGTAGATTCCTTGTGGACTTTCGATTAGATTTAGTAGACGTCCAGCAATTATTTTCCCATGGACAAAACATATTAGTTAAGCAAAAACTTCGCTAATGACTGATACTACCTATTTATTTTAATTCCTTTACTGTTAGCCGTAACTTATTCAGCCATGAGCGGTCAGGTAGAAACTTAAAACGTGCTTATCTATTAATAATGGCAATAATAATACCACTAATCCTTTAACGGTGGAAAAGCCAAGACGATATATTTTGATACAATCTATAGCAAATACATCTATATATTACCAAATCTAGGTCTAAATGGACATTCACTGGCCATCTCTAAACCTTTAAATGTAATGATGGTTTCTTCTGAAATCTACGCCTTGCGTTCGCAAGTATTTTTTAAAAGAAAAGGTTTTAATAAAGAATAATCTCAATGTTTTAAAAATTGTTTTTATATCTATTTTCCTAGCATGTATATATTTAGTTATTTTTATTATGTATATACCTATTTATTTTCTGTATACCAAAATCTTTTTTTTTATTTTTAGGCTATATTTCTTCTTCGCATTTTTATAAGCACAACAATTTTTGTCTTATCGATGTTTTGGTGTTGACGATGTTGGTTTGATTTGTTGTCTAAACGCTTTTTCTTTGTTACAGGAAGTCATCAGAGGTCGGGGAGCGGGTTTTGAGAAGCACCCCAGATTGGGAGGAGACTGCTATCAATGGGGACCATTTGTGGGTACCGACATCAGTGTCGGGTGATTTTTGTTATGTGGGAGACTCAGACTGTACGGTAAGTGTAAAAAATTGTATAGTTTAGCGTTTGTTATTGGTTTTCAATACATTATTAATTCGTTAAAGCATTCAACATATTTAAAGATGTATCTTTAATGAGATGTATCTTTAAAACAGATGAAGGCATCCTGTTACCTTCGGCATAGGGGCCTTTTATAAAGAAAAATTGTCCATTCCACCTTCTAATCAAAATTCCGCCATCAGAAATGATCGCGCCAAACTCTCCACTATACTAACTCTTAGCTGTTTATTTTTAACGTTTTGTTAAATACTGACAAGATTTTTTTGGTCATGTTGGGGTGTTGGATATAATGAGCTATGGAGCATGTTCTGAAACAGTAAAAAGTTAATTTTATACTTTGATAGTCACTTCGACTCTGATTCTTCTTTTACGTACATCTTCTTCTTTAAGTGCCTCTCCTATCGGAGATTGGATATCATTATGGCGATTCTAATTTTGTTTACTGCTGTTTTAAATAATTCGTTAGTAGTACAACCAAACTACTCTCTTAAATTTCTCATCCAGGACATTCTTCCTCGGCCTGGATTTCTGCGACCTTGGATTTTTCCTTGCATTATATTTTGTAGGAATGTGTAGTTTTGTTCTCTCACCAGGTGGCCTTAGTATTCTTTTTATATTCATAATAACTTCTAGATCGTTATTTATTCTGCGTATTACCCCTTCATTTGCAATTTTATGTACCCAACTTTTTTTTGTTTTATAAATTTTTTCATTTTTATAAAGGTAGACCTGGCAATTTCAATACGTCTTTTTATCTCGTGCCATTATCACAGTATCGTCAGCATATCGAATGTTATTAATAACTTCTCCATTGACTATTATCCCTTCGTTTGCATGTGAGAGAGCTCCTTGACATATTTGTTCGCTGTAGATATTAAACAAAAGCGGTGACAATATACAACCCTGTCGTACCTCACTACGTATTTCTATTTCCTCCGATGTTTGGTCTTCTATTTTTATATTAGCTCGCTGATTCCAGTACAGATTTAATATTATTTGTATGTCTCTGGTATCGATGTTCTTACCTTCCAGGATTTCTTAAAACAAAAAGTTTACCAGGAAGTATTCCAACGATATATCTGATTTCGTTTAGAGATGAGAAAAACGTTAGGAACACATATTTTCTCATCTGGTAAAATTTCAACTGTATAGGTTATTGTAGCTTTAGCAATGGAATCAACAAGCTCATTATGTTTTATATTAACACGAGCGTTTGCCTAAATAATATTTGTAGTTTTAAAATTCCACGAGGAAACTAAGTTCCTGTAGCTGGCTGTATACCATATATCACAAAAAAATTTTGTTTAAAATCCTTTATAAACGGTATATAAAAATGCCTCAAACGGGCTAACACAAACACATTGCAAAACGTTTTCGGATTAAACAATCCATCATCAGTGCAAACGGTTGTACATGCTAGTAGCCACAAAATATATGGGTAAAAACCCTTTAAATGTTTTAAATTTAAAGGGTTTTTACCCATATATTTTGGTGGCTACTAGCATGTACAACCGTAAGTATTAACCACATTTTGCTCTAACCTTTGTCAACATTTTCATTTAACGTTCTTTTTAATTAAAGTGGTTATATACTTTCAGGTTTGCACTGATGATGGATTGTTTAATCCGAAAACGTTTTGCAATGTGTTTGTGATAGCCCGTTTAAGGCATTTTTATATACCTTTTATAAAGGATTTTAAACAAAATTTTTTTATTTGTAGTTTTATTTTTATTTTTAACGTTATTTATACCATAACGGTTTCTTAATATTGTTCTGAAGCTATTTTCTTGTGGCATTTTAAATTAATTACTATTTAACTGGGAATAAGCCACAATTAAATATAAAAATACGTTTATTGACGTTTCAATTTCCACTTCGGAAATCGTTCTCAAAATACAAACAGTAAATTAAACAAATTTTGTTTTTTGTTAATTTTTTTTTAACTTTAACGGTTTTAATTATTTAACATCGTTATATTTTTGTAAATTTTAAAAAATGTCAATCAAAAGTGCATCTAGCTTTTTGCAGCGTACTACTGTTCTGAGCTATTGGAAACGTTCGCCATGTTCATCGGAATTAGTGATTTTTCTCCGAATTTTTCTACATGTGAAAGCAAAAAATAAATTTTTAATGACACTCGAAATTTTAAACGAGAAAAGCATGGAGCATGCCTTCAATTATTGTGCGCCAATTTTCATATCAATGAATTCCGAGGACATTTTCAATAACTGCTTTTAGACAATCTCACGTAACAACTTTCATACCAATGCGTGCATTTTGGGACCATGTATCCTTTATCAAACGAAAAATATTCGTTCCATTATATTTCTGTGAAATACATAGTACAAAATAAAATTTCAATAGCTCAAGATTCAGGAAACGACCTAGTACCTGCTTTTATTTTCATTTTACTTAACTGCGGAAAAATGCCATTCAATTCTTTGAATGTGTTTCTCTCTGGGTCCAACGTTCTACGAAATTGTTAACGATTCCTTGCTTGATATGGAGCCGTCGTAACTGTAGCGAGCCCAGGGGGTTTTGGGGGGTTAAAACCCCCCAGGCCATATAAATTAAAAACTATATAAAGAATAGTAGGAAAATGTAACTTGTCTTTCACACACAATAGAAAAAATTAAAAATGCTTGAATAATTAAATTACCACTTTAAATATGTAAAACATAATAATTATTGAATAAATACCCAATAATTACAATAATTTATAATATTTTTCATTATATTTAGATATAGATACCTCATTTTAGGCTTATGATAAAAGTAGACAGAACGAGTCTGTTGTGAGTATCATGCGCCTACAGAACTTCTGTATCTGCGGCGGCCTTGTGGACTATCATGGGTTGTGTTCCTCTGCATGTATTAGCAGTAGAAAAGAGACATCTCTATGAGAAAAGAGAACACTTGACAACAGCTAAAAAAAGGGAAATGGAAAGATCAATGCAAAGATTGCAAAAGAATGCAACAACAAGGAAGATGTTGCCCAGTGGACCAAGATGCTGATCCCGAGCCTAAGGGACTAAGTAGATTGTGTGTTTTAAGAAATATCTTCATAGGTTCGCAAAGACAGGTACAGATAAATGCCTACACTGCGAATATTGCGACATTGTTACTCACACAATGCTGGAGTGTAATATATGTATAGTGGAGAGAAACAGAATATATAAAGAAATAGGTATGAGCCCTGTGACTGTAAGATAGGTAATCGTGAAGATAACGGGAAGTACGGAGGAATGGAATGATATTCAGTACCAACCGGGCTAATGACAGAAATAAGATCTAATTACTACTTTAGTGGGAATAAGCCGCAATTGAAGGTTATATTAATAATAATAATAATACTTTATTTCCTTTTTGACAAATACAATTTGTATAGGATCAGTCACAGTTTAGAAAACAAAATTACTAAATATAAATGTAAATCTAAAATTACGCTAAACCTAAGGTTACAAACACAAATAGAGAATGTAAAATTACTAGCATATACTTAAAATAATGTCAACGACTAAAATATTCATCAACAGAATAAAACGTATTCTGCAATAAAAATTCTTTTAAAGTTAATTTAAATATTTTCATATTCTTACATTTTTTTATTGGCTCTGGTAACTTATTATATATTCTTTGACCTATTATTGCAGGTGAGTAAAAATGCATATTTCCTTTAGAAAAAGGCACATGCAATTTTTGATTCTGCCTTGTATTTTTATTGTGAATTTGACTATTAGTTTTAAATTTATCAAGATTTAAATGAATAAAAACACAGACTTCAAAAATATATAAGCACGGCACAGTTAAAAGTTTATATCTAGTAAAATAACTCTTACAGCTAGTTATTCGAGAAATACCAGCAATACAACGCACTATTCTTTTTTGAGATAGAAAAACTTCACTGAATTTACAAGACGTACCCCAAAATACTATGCCATACCGCAAACGAGACTCCACCTGAGCATAATTAGTTGTTTTTCACTTAGCGTATCTTTGAGGTTTCGAAGTAGGTAGCATGCTGAGTTTATTTTGGAAATATTATCATCACATTGCCTTTTCCAATTGAGACACTCATCAACATACAAACCCAAAAACTTTAGGCATTGAACTTTTTCAATTTGTGTAGAATACATTGATAGTTCGATATCTAACAGATGTTTCTGTCTATTGTGGAAGTGAATAGCATGCGTTTTATCCGCATTAAGATGTAAGTAATTTGAGGAAAACCAATAACTAAGATCACACAAAAGTTCGTTACATTTATTTTCAAGAGATATTTGTGATTTATCTGATTATTATTAATCTGAAGTATTAAAGTATCATCTGCATAAAGTGTAAACTGTACACCAGAATTTACTGAGACAATATCATTTAAGTAAATAAGAAATAATATTGGGCCAATTACAGAATCTTGCGGAACACTCATATGAATGTAAATATAATCTGATTTGCAAAGATTTTCTGAGTGCTGGGATAAATCTGTTAAGGAGACGTACTGACGACGTTCTGATAGGTAGGATTCTATCTCTATCCATTTTAGAGAGAGATATTTTATTCCAATATTTTCTAATTTATTAATGAGTAAGGTATGATCGACACAGTCAAATGCCCTACTGAGATCACAAAAAATTCCAACAGGGCATTCATCCGCATCAATATAGTTAGTTAAAGTCTCATAAAATGAATGAACTGCTGTGTTTGTAGACTTACCTGCCTGAAAGCCATGCTGACATTTATTAATAATACCGTTCTCCAATAAATAAGAGTTTAATCTGTTAAGATAACAGTATTCGAATATTTTCGAAAATACTGAAGGGACAGTTATTGGGCGATAATTACTAATATCCTTTGGATCACCTTTCTTATGTACAGGAACGACTTTTCCCACCTTTAGATAATCCGGGAAAATACCATTGCAAAAAGTCAAGTTTATTACAAATGTTAAAGGTGATAGTATGAATGGAATTACTTGTTTTAATAAAAATTGAGGTATTTCATCAAATCCACACAATTTTGAAGATTTCAATTTTCCTATCAATAATTCATTCAGCTCATTTGGAGTGTAAGGATATAATTGTAAAACATTTTTATTTTCATTATAAGGCGGTTTCCTCAAAGTACTATTTTGATGACTGGGAATTTTAGAACGTACCTCAATTGGAGCATTTTTAAAGAAAACATTGAACATGTTAGCAACAATCGGGCATTCCTCTATTACACAATTTTCTTCTGATTTAAGGCATATATTTTTCCTTCCTTTATTGTCAACATTATTAGTCATGTCAGCAACAAGTCTCCAGGCACTTTTTGTAGGATTATCTGATGAAGAAATAATATTTTGGTAATAATTTTTCTTTGTCAAACATAAAAGTTTCTGGTGTTTCTTTTTTTCTAACTTGTAATATTCACGAAGACACGGACAGGATCTAGATAAAACATGCAAGTTTTTTAAGTTACTACTAGATAAGCGTACTTCGGTGTTCACCCATTTTTTACGATCATTTATATTACGTTTATTTTGCAATGGAAAATTAATGTTAAAATAATACGAAAAAATATCAAAAAACACATTAAAAGCCAAATTAGTATCAAGTATACCGTAAACAAGATTCCAATCTTCCATCACAAGACCCATAATAAAATTATCTATTCCACTCTCAGAAAAATATCGCTTTTGACAAGACATAGGCAAGGTCGATATATCCATTTCAAGTTCAACTAAAACAGTTCTATAATCGGACACAGTGTTTTCAAGAATACATGATGTACCTAAATTAGAAAAATTTATGAAGATATTATCAATTGTTGTTATGCTGGTATTTGTTACTCTTGTAGGCCATTTGACAAGATTAGTATTTATGTTATAAGCAGATAAGCAATTAAGTAGTTTTGTTTGGTTATTGTTTGACGTTTTGATATCAATATTAAAGCCACCACAAATAATATAACATGCATTTGGCTTGTATAAATGATTTAAAAGACAGTCAAGATTATTTAAAAATATATTTATATCTCCACACAAAGATCGGTAGCAATTCAATATGTAAAAGATATTATTGTTTTTATCCCTAATTAAAGAACAACAAAACTCTGAATGTCTATCAGAACAGAATTTTTTAACATTAATATTATAAGCGTTTACATTTCTCTTTACGAATATTCCTACACCACCTCCTCTTACTAAAGAGTTTCTACAATAACTACTACTTATAGTAAATCCATCAATGTATACATTATTAATAGAGTCAATGGTTTCCCATAATTCTGTTAGACATAAGATTTCTATATTTTTAAATGTATTAATATCCACAACAATGTCACATATTTTATGGTTATTTATACTTTGAACATTTAGTAACATTAATTTAGGGTTAAACATTGCCTCTGGGACCTCTGATTTTTCCGTAGATACAAAAAATTGTTTACACATACATTTTCAGGCCAGAGTGCTGGATCCATAGCTTTATTGAAATTATTTTGATATATTCGGACCTTAAATGATGAATAAAGACTTGGGTAGCGAGACTTCATAGACTCGCAAAGAACTTCCGGAAAATGGGGTTTCAAAAGATTTTCCATTGCAGTCACATTGGTGCTAGGATCAATGCGATACACATGTAGATCCACATATTTTGGAACACCTTTGACACAGCCAGCACCAGTTCCAACAATTAACTGTCTTCTTTTTTTGTTTCTGTCTTGAACTTTCTGCCATGGAGCTTCGTCATTTGTGGCTTCTTTCGTAAGATTTATTACAGATGGCATAATACTTTCTTGGGCCTTTTGACACTCATTACTTCCCAAATCAACTGAAGCTGGAAGTACTGCTTCCACAGTAGACGTGGATTGACTTTTACTACGACTACGACTACTACTATTAGCTACAGCATTTGAATTTTTAGGGGGTTTTAGTCCCTCGTTAGTAGGATTGGCAACGTTGGCCATAGTCTGTTTATGTTCAATATTTTTATTTGAATTCGTTTTTAATAATAATAAAGAAATAATTAAATCTTGACGTTCATTACCTTTTACTAGCTCTGTATTTAACGATTTTAAGTAATCTCAATCTCGGCACACTTTAACTTGCACTGTAGTTGAGTAAGTTCTAACCTCAAATCACTATTGCACAGTTTCACATCGGAACAAGAAGATCCACTGCTCTCCAAAACATTTTTGACACTTTCACTAATTTTTATTTCTTCGGGAACCTTTTTGTGAATAAGTATTTCCAGTAATTCTGATTTCTTAAGACGATCTAGTTCTTTGTATATTAATATTAATATTAACTTTATTGGCGTTTGAATCTTTGATGTTTGCACTGATAACTTGTTTATACTCCAACAATAAATCGAAAAAAGAATAGCGGTTGGTACCGAAGTTCATCTAGCCTTCATCGACCTAGAAAAGGCGTATGATTCAGTTCCAAGACTTAAATTGAGGCAAGCTTTACAACAACTCGACATTAGTCCATACCTTTTATGAATAATTACAGAAGTATAGAGGTATATACTACTTACCTAAAACTCGAAAATAAACTATCACAGCCAATAAAAGTAACTAAAGGACTAAGACAAAGATACAGTATGTCACTCTTACTGTTTAATTTATATATTGAGGCAGCCCTCCAAAATTGGAAAAACCACTGGCAGGGAATGGGAATCCCCATATGAAATGATGTACTGTTCTCCCTCAACTTTGCGGATGACCAAGACGTCCTATGGGGGTTATATAATGAAGGTTACAAGTCAGTATAAAGAAACCAGAATATTTAGTTAGTAATTCAGATGCAAGGTTTGAAGTGTTGATAGGCAAGGACGTAGAAATAAAATAAGTGGAAAAATTTAAATATTTAGGTGCACTCATTGCTAAGAATGGCTTGAGAGAAACCGAAATTAAACACCAAATTAATCAGGGACGTAAAACTGTAGGATATCTGAACTCCTTATGGTGGGATCGCAACATTTCCAAAAGGAACAAAAAAGAAAGGGCGAACCATGGTTGACTCAGTTATTTGTTATGGCTCTGAAGTATGGACAATTAATGCAGACCTGAAGAGAAGATTGTTGGCAGTTGAAATGGATTATTTAAGCAGAAGTTCTAAACAGGAAAGGAAGACCAACGAATCTATAAAAAATAACATGAATGCTACAGAAACGGTCATTGACATAGAAAGAAAAGGTTCCAAATGGTTTGTATACCTATTGAGAATGTCTGACGAACGTTGACCCCAAAATCTTCGACCTCGACTCTCATGGAATGAAGAAATTGGAAGAGCGATGTAATCGAGAGGTTTGGAGGAGGAGCATGCCTTGGACCTGGAGAACTGGCGGAGGACAATGGGAATACGGCGATAGCCGTCTCCAAAATGTATTGTATTTACAAGTTGGATTAATTTCAAACATCAATAAACTTATTTTAACCTTCAATTATCGCTTATACCCATTAAAATGGTAACTATTTCAAAATGTCACAAGAAAATAGCTTTAGAACAATGGATGAGATCTAGATAAGATAAGCGAGTGTTCCAAAAGTGTCGTCAGCCTTACAGCGGCCTCCTCACTTTCTGAGTACGGTACGTACGATAGTCAACAGCGCACAAGTAAGAGAGGGTGGTTTTAGTTGGTAGGCAGGATAATGGATACCAGAATCTTTGGCACTGCTATCTTTAGTACTTTAAATTAAATTAAAACCCAAATTTTAGGGACTCAAAATAAAGGTAGCTTAAAACAATTTTAAAAACCCCCCCTCAGACATTTTCTGGGTGCGCTACTGCGACGTTATAAAATATTTTCAATCGGAATAAGTGGAATTTCAATGAAGTATGTATTATCGCCTAAGTTATTTGCATACTTCTTAAGGTTTAATTTTAATCATTATATTCTTTTAATCGTTTTACAATATATTGTCATTATATAACTAGACGATTTTTTTAATGGCATATGTTTTCTCCGTATTTGTGCTCAAGGCAACCAGAGCAGCAATTTTTTTAATGGGATTAAACAAAATGCTTTCAAACTTTTTCAAACTGCTCTTTGATGAATCGATATTTGTTTTGCATCGTTGAAGTCTAGATATTGCTTGTAATATACCAGTGAATTATTTTCAATAGATGCGAAAATATAATCAATGGTTTTATTTATTTAAGCTCTTATTGACTATACTAAAATCACAATCAAAATGCACTAGAAATAAACAAACCAAAACACGTTAAATGTTACAAGGGGCACTCTCAAACTCAAATAAGGATTTACAATGTATATACATTGCATAAATCCCAAATCATGATTTACAAAGTTTATACATTGTACACCTACATTGGAACTGTATTTCTCCCGATCCGATATCTGGCGACGTCGGCCGACGTCGGATTAAAACCAAACTCAAGGTATTAAATCAGAGTGCCTATACTGCTTCGTCACGGAAGCAGTATAAGCACTATGATTTAATACCTTGAGTTTGTTTTCAATCCGACGTCGGCCGACGTCGCCCGATATCGGATCGGGAGAAATACGGTTCCAATGTAGGTGTACACTTGAGTTAAGTTATACAACAATACAATGAATTCCAGTATACTGTTACTGTGATATTTATTCCTAATAATAATATACGATAATTTCTAAACATAAAACTATAACAAATGTTATTATAAAACATGAATAAATCATTTTTATTATTGCTCTTTTCTCCTTAACTGAGTAGGTACATTTTTTAATCAACTTAATTTTTC
The DNA here is from genome assembly GCA_918026665.1 of Diabrotica balteata. Lineage (NCBI taxonomy): Eukaryota > Metazoa > Arthropoda > Insecta > Coleoptera > Chrysomelidae > Diabrotica > Diabrotica balteata. The sequence continues at coordinate 187,015,777 of OU898276.1, forward strand.
TTTTAAATAATAAATCACAAAATTTTGGCCATTTAAATCATAGATAAATATAATATAGTTGATTTAAATATTGTCAAATATTAGAAACGTCAATATGACAAAGCGCAACACGTACTACACATTCTTTTCACGGCGTCTGGTCTGACTTTTAGGGGTGGCCTGAAAAATGTATTATATTTTAGCAAAATTTTGGAATACGTTTAAGTCGTAGAACAATTTTAATAATTGTTTTCGATACATATTTGAGTCCTCTACAAATAGTTTCCCATGACTTTTGGTGTAAAATAATTAGGGAAGCAGGAATTCAACAGTTTAGAATTTCTCATTGAGTTTCATATGGCCTGTTTGACGATTCACCACCCTGTATACAAAGTCCCGTATTTAAAAAAAAAATAAAGTGGTTTTTTACGGTTTTTGTATAATTCGGACGATTCATTTAAGAGACAGGCCAATCACAAGCCGAAGTATATTAAATTTACATTACTTATTCTTTTTTATGTGCCATCTTCGCGACGACGGAGGTTCAATCATCATAGCTATTTTGATCTTAGATGCTACCGCTCGGAATAGTTCGATTGATGTTAATCCTTACCATTCCCTTAAGTTACGCAACCATGTGATTCTTCTCCTTCCTACGCTTCTCTTCCCGTGAATTTTCCCTTATTTAATTAATTGAAGTATGTTGAATCTTTCATTTCGCATAACATGACCCAGGTAATGCAGCTTTCGTGTCTTAATGTTCCAATATTTTCATTCTTTTGTTGACTCTGTTCATGACTTCATTGTTAATTATATGCTCCGTCCATGATATCTTAAGGATTTTTCTATACACCCACAGTTCAAATGCTTAAAACTTTTTAGTAGTCGACGCGTTAAGTGCCCATGCTTATATCCCGTAAAGCAGAGTCGAAAAAATATAACACCTTGCCAGCCTAACTCCCAAGTAGTATTTTAGTTTTCTTGCACAAAGTACCTTTCTCATTTTATTTATGTTTGTATGTGCTTTCTCTATTCGAACTTTGATTTTTTTGGAGTAATCGTGGATTTCAGACAATAATGATCAAACAACCAAAATAAGTAGTAGATAAATAAATAGTAGAATGCAGTAAAGAACACGGATTATCACTTAACATAAGCAAAACAAAAATAATGCTATTCTCCATTCGCTTAGCTCGGGCATATTTTGACAGAATCATTGTAGGAAACCTACAACATAAAAATTCCTACTTCTCAGTATTAATAGCTCAAATATTTTTAAAGGAAGACTTCTTCCTTTAAAAAAAGAAGAATTATTCCAAAAGTGGAAGTGTATACTAAACCCACAAAATTTTCCCTGTATATTTAAAATATAATATTTGAGTTGTTACAATTGAACATATTGTAGTAAATATTTGTATTATTCACGTTGTTTATTTTAGCTAATATGTTTTATTGTTCCATTATTTTTGATTAATTCCTTGTTAGTTCTATTTTGAATGTTATTATTAGAGAGAGTCAAAGTTTTCCATTTGTTCTATCAGATAATGCGTTGGTAAGTTTTTCTTAAATAAATATAAATATGATAAATGTTCTTTAAAAGTTAATATTTATAGATGAGTAAGGATGCTGTTAAATTAAGACGTAATCAAACTGCAAAAAGATTTATTCAAAACACCAACCATTTTTGTTTAATTATTTGCCCATTGGGCGTAGGTGGATCATTAAAATATATTTATAAAATTATGTAAATATGTTCTTAATAACAAAAACATTTCAGTTAACATCCAGTTCAGTTTGACATGGCGTCAAAAATTAAATAAAAGTTACAGTAATTTAGTTTATATCGTTAAATTGCTCCAAATGTAGGCAACCAACTTAAACTTTTTGTTAGGATTTAGCTGGAGTTTCTTGAGAATATTTTTAATAAACGTTTATTATTTTCCAGTTAATTTATTATTTTTTAAAAGTGATGATGGTAATGCTGAATAAGCAATATTTCAAATGATATTTAATCACAAAACGTACTTAATATTGTGTTATTGTAAAATCCTCATAATAAAGTACGTTAAATAAAAAAGGTAAAATCCCGGATCGTCCAAAACTAGTTTCTAATAGGAATAATAGAAGATTATGATTTGTTTTAATTATATTTTTGATGATATTGGATTATGTTTTTGATGAATGATATTTTTGAATTATAATATGAATATTATGATATTTTTTATCTAACCTACTTTATAACACAATATTAAGTACGTCCTGTGATTAGATATCATTTGAAATATTGCTTATTCAGCATTATTATCATCACTTTAAAAAATAATAATAAATTAACTGGAAAATATTAAATGTTTATTAAATATATTCTAAAGAAACTCCAACTAAATGCTAAAAAAAAGTTTAAGTTGGTTGCCTACATTTGGCGCAATCTAACGATATTAAACTAAATTACCATCACTTTTTTATAAAACATATTTTTTATATATAATAGAAACTTACATTCTATATACATGCTATAAATTTATAATTCATAGTATAAGTTTGCAAATAAGGTCGACGAAATACTCTTATGAAATGCGCTATGAGCACGTGTACTTGGTTGTATAATAATTTCCAGCCACTTCTAGTCTGTCAAAAAGTAACTAACTTCGTAAAAACATAATTACTAAAATCACTAGACAGTTCGGACTGGCATTAGCGAACCGAGTATAATATCTAAATCACCACAAAACTTCCCTGACATAACCGTGCATGATCAAAGAATCGAACGTGTAAGAAGATATAATTACCTGGGAACTGTTATCAACGAAAATAATGATTGCTCTGAAGAACTCAGAACCAGAATAGAGAAAGCTAGAGCCACAGTTACTAAATTGAAAAAGGTGTTCTGCGGAAGAGATCTAAGTCTAAAACTTAAAATTCGCCTATTGAGATGTTAGGTTATGTCAGTTCTGCTCTACGGGATGGAAACATGGACATTGAAAAAGATCGATACCAAAAAGATAGAAGCATTTGAGTTGTGGATGTATCGTAGAATATTAAGAATACCCTGGACAGAGAAAGTAACAAATGTGGAGGTTTTGCGGAGAGTGCGGAAAGAGAAAGAGCTGATACTTACTGTTAAAAAGCGCAAACTACAATATTTGGGACATGTTATGAGGGGAGATAAATACCAGTTGCTGCAATTGATTATACAGGGAAAGATAATGGGAAAGAGATCTATAGGAAGAAGAAGGCATTCATGGTTGAAAAACTTGAGAGAATGGTACAATTGCACCAATTACCAACTGTTTAGATCTGCAGCATCAAAAATACGCATAGCTTTGATGATAGTCAAACTTCGGAACGAAGACGGCACTTGAAGAAGAAGAACCGAAATAAGAGCTGGGATAGAAATAGCAAGAAATGCGTTTGTAAAAATAAAAACAATTATCTGCAACAAAAATCTTAGATTAGAACTAAGAGCTAAGAACTAAGAGAACTTAGAGAGTAAGAGCACAGAGATGCTACGTGTTTTTGATACTGCAACATGACTTGAGAGCTAAATATTTAGGCAACAGCACATAAATAAGTTACAGTTCTTTGAAATGTGGTGTTACAGGAGGATGCTTAGAATAGCATGGACATAGAAGAAAACTAACACGGAAGCATTGCGAGAAATGGGCAAAGAATGCGAAATAATAAACACGATACAAATAAGGAAGTTACAGTATCTGGGATACGTAATAACGGGACAGCGATATGAACTGCTAAGGCTAATAATACAGAGAAAGATAAGAGGGGGAAGGAGTATAGGAAGAAGGAGAGTGTCATGGTTAAAGAATTTAAGGAACTGGTTTAAATGCAGTTCTATAGAACTCTTTAAAGCAGCAGTAGATAGAGTGAAGATAGTGATGATGATATCCAACCTCCTATTGGGAGACGGCGCTTAAAGAAGAAGAATCATTTGTGTGATTAATTGTTGTGTCATGATAATTGTAGTTTTCATCATTATTTTGTTTTTTTGATATCCTCATAAATTTAGTTTTCTTGATATTTATAATCCATATTATTTTCCATACTCAACCATCTTGTTCATTAGCTTTTGGAAGTCTTGGAGGTTGTCGGCTAGTATGATCGTATATTCCGCATATCTAATGTTGTGAATTGATGTTCCATTTTTCTTTATTCCTAGCTGTTTCTCTTTTTATAATTTCTTTAGACTATGCATTGAATTGTAGTGGTGACAATACACACCCCTGTCGCACTCCTCTTTTAATTTCGAACTCCTCTGATGTGTGTTCATTAATGCGTATGTGTGCCTGTTGTTTATAATAGATAGATAGATAGGTTTATTGACAATTTTTACATAGTAAACACTACATGTCATGTCACAATAAAAATAAGTCACTTTTGTTTACTAAGAACTGAGAAATAATACAAGAACACATAATAAAACATATACAGTAAAAATTAGATATATAAAATTATAAAAAAAAAGAAATAATTCAGTAAGGCGTAATATAGTTTTCATAAAAATCGACCACACTAGGAGCTCAAACAAACAAATTCCTGTATACTATAGAAACAGTGTTCCAGCAGGAAGTGTTTTGCTAGTTAATAAAATTATTTAGAATTCATTGCGTTAATATCAATATTTTTGTTTAGGTTTAAAAAACAATTATACAGATTATACTCTATTGTATTAAGTGGTGTAACACACAATCTCGAATATGGTATAATGATATGGACAATATAGACTTGATATAACTGTATTGTAATTATTTTGCTTTGAAGACGTCAATTAGCTCTTTGTGGCGAACTTTATCGAAAGCCTTGTTGTAATCTATGAAACAGACGTACATATCTTGGTTAACATCCAAGCATCTCTGGATTAGTACGTTGAATGCAAAGTGAGCTTTACAGGTACCTATGCCTCCACGGAATCTAAATTGTGTTTCTTCAATATTAATATCAAGTATTTGGTAAATGTGTTTATGAATGATCTTTAAAAACATTTTAAGTGTGTGAGATAGAAGGCTAATGGTTAGGTAATCTTATTGAAGAGCTTTAAGAGAACATCCATGTACTCGTTTTCTATTATTTTAAGGATATCATTAGACAGTTGATCTGGCCCCAGGCTTTTTCCATTTCTTTTGTTCTTTAGTGCATACAATATTTCTTCCTTTGTAATTTATATACTTGTTTCTCTATCCTCGAAAGATATGTCTTGTAGGTTTCCTTCTTCGTCGTTGAAGAGCTCTTCCATATATTATTTTTATCGTTTTAGCTTTTTGTCAGTCAATATCATAGTATTTTCATTTTTATCTAAAAAAATTGTGATGTGGTTTCTTTTTTGCAGCCCTGCCATTTCTTTAACCTTTTTGTGTAAATTAAATAGGTCGTGAAAAAGACAGCAAATATTTGATTTCACGCAAACAGCGCCTTTGTATCTGTTGATACGTATTTCGACCTAATAGGTCTCATCAGAACAGTTATTCAAAGGTGTTCTCAACGTGAAAGATCAATATTTTCTGTCTTTTAAGAAGCAACAATAACATGGCTTCGAATACGGACGCACTAGCGACATCTAATTTAACAATCGTAAAATAGTTTCGAAACACAATTCAGATTTCTGCTTTTATCTGTGCTTTCTAAAAATTGCAAAGCAAAACAGACGTTGATAAAGGTGTTAAAAGAGACGTGGGGAATCTAAAATTTGCATTCCACGACACATCTTTTCAACTAAGCAGAAATCCTTAGCGAATTGGTTTCTTGTACTCGTACAGAGTAAATCCGAAAAAAGTGAAAAAGACAGCAAATATTTGATTTCACGCAAACAGCGCCTTTGTATCTGTTGATACGTATTTCGACCTAATAGGTCTCATCAGAACAGTTATTCAAAGGTGTTCTCAACGTGAAAGATCAATATTTTCTGTCTTTTAAGAAGCAACAATAACATGGCTTCGAATACGGACGCACTAGCGACATCTAATTTAACAATCGTAAAATAGTTTCGAGTTGATCTTTCACGTTGAGAACACCTTTGAATAACTGTTCTGATGAGACCTATTAGGTCGAAATACGTATCAACAGATACAAAGGCGCTGTTTGCGTGAAATCAAATATTTGCTGTCTTTTTCACTTTTTTCGGATTTACTCTGTACGAGTACAAGAAACCAATTCGCTAAGGATTTCTGCTTAGTTGAAAAGATGTGTCGTGGAATGCAAATTTTAGATTCCCCACGTCTCTTTTAACACCTTTATCAACGTCTGTTTTGCTTTGCAATTTTTAGAAAGCACAGATAAAAGCAGAAATCTGAATTGTGTTTCGAAACTATTTTACGATTGTTAAATTAGATGTCGCTAGTGCGTCCGTATTCGAAGCCATGTTATTGTTGCTTCTTAAAAGACAGAAAATATTAATCTTTCACGTTGAGAACACCTTTGAATAACTGTTCTGATGAGACCTATTAGGTCGAAATACGTATCAACAGATACAAAGGCGCTGTTTGCGTGAAATCAAATATTTGCTGTCTTTTTCACTTTTTTCGGATTTACTCTGTACGAGTACAAGAAACCAATTCGCTAAGGATTTCTGCTTAGTTGAAAAGATGTGTCGTGGAATGCAAATTTTAGATTCCCCACGTCTCTTTTAACACCTTTATCAACGTCTGTTTTGCTTTGCAATTTTTAGAAAGCACAGATAAAAGCAGAAATCTGAATTGTGTTTCGAAACTATTTTACGATTGTTAAATTAGATGTCGCTAGTGCGTCCGTATTCGAAGCCATGTTATTGTTGCTTCTTAAAAGACAGAAAATATTGATCTTTCACGTTGAGAACACCTTTGAATAACTGTTCTGATGAGACCTATTAGGTCGAAATACGTATCAACAGATACAAAGGCGCTGTTTGCGTGAAATCAAATATTTGCTGTCTTTTTCACTTTTTTCGGATTTACTCTGTACGAGTACAAGAAACCAATTCGCTAAGGATTTCTGCTTAGTTGAAAAGATGTGTCGTGGAATGCAAATTTTAGATTCCCCACGTCTCTTTTAACACCTTTATCAACGTCTGTTTTGCTTTGCAATTTTTAGAAAGCACAGATAAAAGCAGAAATCTGAATTGTGTTTCGAAACTATTTTACGATTGTTAAATAGGTCGTATTTGTTCTGAAGATCTTCTGGCTTGATATGACTTATTGTCATTTTTCTTCAAGTGCCATCTCCGCGGCGGAGGTCGGCAATCATCATAGCTATTCGGACTTTTGAGACGGCTGCTCTGAAAAGTTCATTTGATGTACATCCGTGCCACTCTCTCAGGTTTCGCAGCCATGATATTTTACACCTCTATGATCTCTTTGCATTTCTCTTCAAAGTAACAATAAAACACTGAAAACTTTGTTTTTAAACTTCCACAAAATTTATATTAAATCTTATCACTACAGCTGTTTCGGCTGTTTCGGCCTTTCTCAAGTGACCTATTTTTGGCTTGGGTTTACAAATTTATAGTCTCTAATAAAATAGGTTGAGGAGGGGAGAACTGTTTGTCTCGAGTTGGTCATTCAGAATTATATCTGTGTTTTTTAATTTGTTGATTTCCATAGATTCTAACAAGGATAGCTTAAGGCCTTTATTTTGAATGTGAAGAATTTTAAATTTGTCATTAAAGGAATGATTATGATCTAGAAGGTGAAGTGCGTATATTGAATTTGTTTTTCTATTCTTGAAAGCCATTTTATGTTCTGCTATTCGTTTATCAAAGTTTCTACCAGTTTGACCGATGTAAGTTTTTGGGCAGTCGCCACATTGAAGTTTGTACACAATACTATTTAAGTGTTTTTTATTTTGGCTCTTGTTTTTTTTAATATATTTGCCTAGGTTGTTATTTGTTCGGAAAGCTGGTGTTATTCCTTTCTTTTTTATGTGTTTGGCAATTTTTGTTGTTATTTTGCCTGTATATGTAATCGAGCATAAGGTACTAGGTTTTTTCTCTGGTGGTGGAAATACTAATTGCAGGGCTTTCTTGTGTAGTTTTTGAATTACATTTTATTAATTGTTTGTTCGTTGTATCCGTTGTTTACTGCTATTAGCTTAATTATATTTAATTCTGTCTCAAAGTTGTATTTTGACATCGGAATTTCTGTTAATCTATGTAACATACTATGATAAGCTGCCAGTTTATGTTGTGTTGGATGGGATGGTGAATTGTGTATAGTCGTGTCAGTATGGGTAGGTTTACGAAATATGGAGAAGTCATGTTTGTTTTGAAGTCTGCTAATTTTTAAATCTAAAAAATTTATGCATTGATTTTGTATTTGTCGTATATTAATTCACTTCATAGGTATATTGAATTTACAATAGAAACAGAACAAAATCAATGCAAAAATTTTTTAGATTTAAAAATTAGCAGACTTCAAAACAAACATGACTTCTCCATATTTCATAAACCTACCCATACTGACACGACTATACACAATTCATCATCCCATCCAACACAACATAAACTGGCAGCTTATCATAGTATGTTACATAGATTAACATAAATTCCGATGTCAAAAGACAACTTAGAGATAGAATTAAATGTAATTAAGCAAATAGCAGTAAACAACGGATACAACGAACAAACAATTAATAAAATGTTAAATCAAAAACTACACAAGAAAGCTCTGAAATTAGTATTTCCACCACCAGAGAAAAAACCTAGTACCTTATGCTCGATTACATATACAGGCAAAATAACAACAAAAATTGCCAAACACATAAAAAAGAAAGGAATAACACCAGCTTTCCGAACAAATAACAACCTAGGCAAATATATTAAAAATAACAAGAGCCAAAATAAAAAACACTTAAATAGTGGTGTGTACAAACTTCAATGTGGCGACTGCCCAAAAACTTACATCGGTCAAACTAGTAGAAACTTTGATAAACGAATAGCAGAACATAAAAGGGCTTTCAAGAATAGAAAAACAGATTCGACATACGCACTTCACCTTCTAAATCATAATCATTCTTTTAATGACAAATTTAAAATTCTTCACATTCAAAATAAAGGCCTTAAGCTATCTTTGTTAGAATCTATGGAAATCAACAAATTAAAAAACACAGATATAATTCTGAATGACCAACTTGAGACAAACAGTTCTCCCCTCCTCAACCTATTTTATTAGAGACTATAAATTTGTAAACCCAAGCCAAAAATAGATCACTTGAGAAAGGCTATTAGCCGAAATAGCTGTAGTGATAAGATTTAAAATAAATTTTGTGGAAGTTTGAAAACAAAGTTTTCAGTGTTTTATTGTTACATAAAATGAATTTCTGTCAAGTAACGGTCGAATCCATCAATCTCTTCAAAGTGTTTTTTGCCTGCTTTATCATCTTCCTGATCTCGTGGTTTATCTTTCTGTATTTACTATTGTCCTTGTTTTTAAATTGTCTCCGTTGTTCCATCATATTGAGTATCTCGTCATTCATCCATTCTGCTTTTCTTCTTGCCGAAGTCTTTAGTATTTCTTTAGAGGGTTCCAGTACACAATGTTTTAGTCGATCCCAGTACTCGTCAAGATCATTGGTGTTTGTGTTCAATTTGCTGCAGTTCACTTGTAATTCCTGTTGAAGGCGTCCTTTTACTTTAGGTTCTTTAAGTTTTCTTGTGTCTATTGTAGGTATTCTTTTATGTCTTTTAATATTTTTAAGGGTGAGTGTAATCTTGACGATAAGTGTTTCGTGATCTAAGGCCACGTCTGATTCAGGATATGCTTTCGCAGCTTTAACAGCATTACGGTATCTTTCATTGATCATAATGTAGTCTATCTGGTTCCTGACTACTTTCTCCGATGTATCTGAGGGCGATCTCAATGTATACAGTCGTCTGTTTGGTAACTGAAAAAATGTGTTTGTAATAATAAAGTTCTGCTCTTGATAAAATTGTAACAGACGGTTTCCTGTCTCGTTTCGATTTCCCAGACCATAGTTTCCTATACACTTTCCGCTGTGTCCCTTTCCAATCTTTGCATTGAGATCACCTAGGACCATCACGATTTCTTTTGTTTTCGTTATTCTAAGTGCCTCTTCGATATCTCGGTAAAATAATTCTACTTCTTCTTCGTCGGCATTCGCCGTAGGAGCATAAACTTGTATCAAATTCAGTTTGGCATGAGATGTCACTAACTTCAGTACCATTACCCTTTCTGAGATTATTATACCCTAATATTTCTATTATTATTATTTCTGAGAATATATTCTTATATTTTTTTCTCTTATTGGCTTTGCTGAATTCATTCTTTAATTTTTTTTAGTTCTTCTATCAAATCCAAACTCAAATCATGTTATATCACATTATCATCTCCATTATTTTGTTTACTATACAGAATTTATTTTTTTTTGTGGTTTTTTCTCAAAGGTCTACTATTTTGTTTTTATAAAGTTACGCACTTGATTCTGTTAATAATTTTGTATTTTTGATTTTTATACGTTTTTAATCTCTGTCCCAGATTCAGCTGTTACGGGCCATGCAACAACTGCGTCATTCCTTGTTAACAAGAAAGTTCCATAACCCTTTGTTTTCCTTCATCTGCACGACCCTGATTAACGCAGTATGTTAATGGTTAGCTTTCAGAATTACAAGTATTTCCTGAGGGAAAGCAACAGTACAACTACCTGTTTAATTGCCCTCTGCAAGGGCAGTTGTTGGGAACTGAATATATGTCACATGGAACTTGAAACCTGCTCGAGGGATGTGGGCTTCAAATCTAATGTTGAAACAATTATTATCTAATATACGATTATAGGGATTGGATAAAATGTTCCATAATATGTTAAAAAGTGAAAAAAGTTCAAAAATATTTCAGGAATCTTATAATAAAGTTGTAGTTTTATTAAAATAAAATGATATTACTAATAAAATAAAAATGGGAAACCTAAACGATGCTAAATAGTAATTAACGACGAAATAATCGAACAAGTTTCGAGATTCGAGTAGCTTAACGGATAGAGTTGTTGACCGGTCACTAGTGATTGGCCACTCTAACAAAAATCTTAAATATTAAGATTTTCAGAAGCTATAGGGAAATAAATTTATTTGCAATGAAATTTAGCGATATTGTTATATATTTGGTCTAGCAATCATCTCTCTCAGTTAATATTATCTAGTTATTATGGCATAATTAGATAACCTAAATCTAATCATTTAGATAACCTAAAAGTCTCTGAGGTACAAGAAAGATTTGAGAGAACAGTGAGTGAAAAATTACTAGAAGAAAACATAGAAGAATTCACAATAGAAAATCATTGGAACACCATAAGCACTATCATACTAAACACGGCACAAGAAGTTCTTGGAACAAACACTCAACGGAGAGAAGAACAGTGGTTCGATGAAGAATGCAAACAAGCTATTCACGAAAGAAATGAAGCACATAAGAATTTCATATTCAGATGAACTAGAGAGAGAAGGACAGAATTTGAGAATAAAACGAAGAGCTGATAAACTATGCAGACAGAAGAAGAGACGGTACGAAAACAACCGGATACTAAACATAGAGAGGGCGTTCAAGGAAAACGAAACACGCAGTGCATACCAACTTATCAAACATTTAAGACAGGGTTACAAACCGAAGACTAGCCTATGCAAAAATAAGAATGGGGAAATAATTAGCGATATGGACGAAATTAAGAGAACCTGGATGATGTATTTTAAGGAATTATTAAACGAAAGGGCACAAACACCACTACAACAGCGGCAGCAGCAGTAGAACAGAAAGGTCAACAACAGGAGCTGTGGGAAGATGGAGAAGATAATGAATTGGCTAGACCTCCAACGCTAGAGGAGGTTCGAACAGCAATCCAAATGCAAAAAAGCCATAAAGCGCCGGGAATAGATAAGATACCGGCAGAACTGTTCAAGCAGGGAGGAACAAATTTGACAGAACAGATGTACCAGCTTATACAAGAAATATGGAGAGAAGAAAAAATCCCACAACAATGGAAGAAAAGTATAATCTGCCCTATTCATAAAAAAGGAGACAAACTGTTATGCCAGAATTATAGAGGCATCTCTTTACTTTGATCGGGATACAAAATACTCACAAACATTCTTAATCGAAGACTTCAACCCCTTACTGAAAAAATTATCGGGGAATATCAAGCAGGGTTCAGGCAAAATAGATCTACTATTGACCAACTATTTACAGTTAAACAAATACTAGCCAAAGCATGGGAATATGACATAGACGTCTACAATCTCTTTGTAGATTTCAAGCAAGCCTATGATTCAATAGATAGAACAATACTACCTAATATATTACAAGAATTTGGCATACCATCAAAATTAATAAGACTAGTGCAAATGACAATGACAGAAACAGAAGCACATGTATGTATTCAAGGACAGATCACTGATGCGTTTATGACAACGCAAGGACTGAAACAAGGTGACGGACTGGCTCCAATACTTTTTAATCTTGTTCTTGAATATGTAATTAGACGGTTGACGGTGAGCAGAAATAACTTACTTACAAACAAATCTATCCAATTAGCAGCATACGCAGATGACATAAACATAATGAGCAGAACAAAGACTGCGGCAAAAGAAACCTACGTTCAGTTGAAACAGAGTTCAGAAGTTGTAGGGCTAACAATAAATACAAATAAAACAAAACTACTCATACAAACCAGATCAAATAGACAGGCGCAACAACAACAATTTATAGACGATATAGAATACGTGAATAGATTCACGTATTTAGGAATGGATCTGGTCGAAAATAATGAAGAAGAACCGGAAATAAATAGAAGGCTTATGCTGGCAAACACAGCCTATTTCGCGATGGGCCACATATTCAAATCGCGAGACGTACACCGGAAAACAAAACTCCGGGTATATAAAACAATAATCCGACCCATAGTAAGTTATGGGTGTGAAACATGGGTTATAACACAGAAATCTACCAATGCATTAGACGTGTTCGAAAGAAAAATATTGCGTAGAATACTGGGTCCAATAAAGGAAAATAACAACTGGCGAATTAGATATAATAACGAAATATACGAACAATACACTGAACCAACACTAGCACAATACACTAGACTGCAGAGATTACGATGGGCAGGGCATGTGGCCAGCATGCATGAGAACAGAATCCCCAGAAAATTACTACTAAAGATTATCAATTTTTGGCGGTAAATTTAAGTGGCCAAGCACTGTATCTTAAATATGTCCGTGTTATAATGATTAGCCTACTGGCCAATTGCTTTACCTACTTTAAATTAAGATATTTATAATAATTTAGGCCTAGTTTGGTCCAAGATAAGATATTTACAGCATTTTTTCATATTTTTGTGGCAATAACCAGTGGTTGGCCGACCGCCAATGTTACGGGCCATGCCAATCACCACCGCCAATCACTAAAGCACAGAATAGCCAATAACGGTAATGTGTAATATGAAAGTCAACGAAAAGCCGCTGAACAATTTAATGTGCGAAGAGCAACACTGCAGTTTAGAGCAAGCAAAAACTTGAATGAAAAAACTACCCTTGGTCCCAATCCTATGCTTTGTTTGGAGGAAAAAAATCGTTTAAAGCATTGGATCCTAACATGCCAATACAAAGGTTTTCCAATGAGAGTGGAATATATACAAGACTCGCTTAAAGGTTTTCTTGTCGCAAATCCACTTGCTAATCTCGCTTAAGTGGGAGAACTCCAGAAGCGGTAACGGCAGCAAGTTCAGCTGTGTCTGAAAAAGATCTAAAAAATAATCCTTCACGTGTTTTAAATGACGATGAAACCTGCTTCCTCTTGTAACCCAAAAATTAACCTAAAAAATAAAATATTGCCTGTAAAGAAGAGCAAAGATATATATCAAATAGAGCATTACTCCAAATTTAATTTGACGGGTATATTAACCTTTGCTGTACCTGGAGAAATAACAGCACAAATGATTATTTACCCTTATAAACGAATTCCTTGCAATCTTCTTAATTCCGTTCCACGAGAATGGGGCATAGGATGTAACGATACGGGATGGAAGAAGAATGAAAACTTCTATGAATACATAGGAAACGTCTTATATAAGTCCCTAGTTGCGAAAGCTAAATTTCCAGTTATTTTGTTCGTTGATGGACATAAAATTCACTTAACCATTCAAAGCAGTGAATTGTGTTTAAAGTTAAAAATTATGTTAGTGACATTATATCTCAATGCGAACATAATTATATAACCTGCAGATATTACTGCATTTAAATAATTAAGGGCAAATTCTAACCGGGCGGTATGAAAGTTTAGACGCAAAAAATCGAACTCAGTAGTTACCAAAGAGAATTTTGCATTGGTACTAAACACAGCCATTAGTTAATTAAAATCAGATTTCATAATTAATGGTTTTTAAAGCATCTGGATTGTATCCATGGAACCATGAAGCAATAGACTATTCCAAATGTATAGGAAAAATCAAAGACCAGATTAAAGGTATTAATCACAATATTTCTATGACAAAATCAATATCATATACATTTTGTACACACAGTTAGAACCGCAAAAATATATGACTTCAAAGTTTGGATAACTGCTTCTTCTTCTTCTTCTGTTTACGTTGACATGGCTCTGTCTATTTTTCAATGTGCCTCCAGCAAATTGTCGTTTTCTATGGTCTTTCTACTGATCGTCTTTCTATTGGGGAACCCTCTCTTGCTATCTTTACTACTCTATTTGTTCTCATTAGGCTTATATGATCGCTTATTTCTACTTTAGTTTACTATAATTTTTAATATATAATTATTTCCGATAAATATATTATTTCTTATTAAAATAACTTGGGTTTTTTAAAGTTGCATGTTTTATTGCTAATAAAAAATGCTTACAAAATATTTCACTTTAAAAGATATCAATTTACAATTTTATTTTAATTCCTTAAGTGGCCAATCACTGTACGCGTTACAATATCTGAGAGTAGGATTATTCTAAATAATAACGTATGTAACGTTACATACGTTATCCAAATATTGAGACCACCACTTCCTTTTATAAATAAACATAAAAGCCATTAAACGTATTCCTGCGGTTTCTTAGCTTACAACACTCACTCTATTTTTACAAATAAGAATTTGTTCGTGCGAAAATTCAACATTACTGTCAAAATTACTGGTTATCGCCCTTGAAATAGTAAACAAACGATCAAAGAGATTGTCTGTCAGCAACTTAAGCTCAGTCAAATATGCCGCCGTGAAAACCAAATTCGGGGATTAAATAAATCAACTTAGGAGACATTGAAGACGTCTAGGATAATATTACAAGGGTTGTTTGGTAAAGAAACCAAAACGGGTAAATTAATTTAATCAAGGATTGTGGCTGCTGAGAATTGACGTATCGTGGTGTCTGGTTTATGTTGTTGGTTGAAAGATGAAATTAACCTATTAGTCGAGGATATAACGGTAAAAATAATAGAAAACCTCTGATTTTTTTTTATATGCATCGATTTCTGAAAGTTTAACTGATTTAGAAGGTTTAGTTTTTTCTGATTTTCTCCAAAAATCCCTTTTTTCTAAGTAACTCAACAAATAAAAAAGATACGGCAAAAAAATTAGAATACAAAAAACAGCTTTGGTTTACTGAAGATGTCAGAACAACGACATAAAAATTATTATTGGTGATTTTAACGCTAAAGTCGGCCACCTACCCACGATCGGCGATCATAGTCTTCATGCTGTCAGCAACCAAAATCGTTTACGCCTGATTGAACTCGCAACATCATTGGGAATGGTGGTGAGTACATGTTTTCCTCACAAAAATATCCACAAAGCCACATGGCAATCACCAGACGGTCAAACAAAAACCAAATTAACCATGTACTAATTGATAGTCGACATTTCTTGAGCGTACTACCAAAGAATATAGACGCATAAGCGTCTATATTCTTTGGTACTACAGTAAATTCAACTTCAAGCTACAGACGATGAAAACAAATGCACGCTGGAAACACGCGTTTGTTCAGGGCCGGACTAGTAAATTAAAGCTGCAATACAAAACCTTATATAATTTGTAGACATCTGACAGGTACAGATTATAGTACACCAATTTTTTAAATATAAAAATGATTTACAAAGTCGGGAGTTATTAACAACAAAATAAAGTATACAAAAAAAAGTTTATGAAATTACCGTATTTTATCTTAACTTTCAGAATCTGATGTACTGCTGTCATCATTAAAGTTGATAATGATAGGCTCAATTTGTGCCTCAATTAAATTGTCCAACTCCCACATTTTTGGCTTCACTTCTTCTTTTACATGTTTGACGCAATTTTTCCATTTTCCATGGTTACAGCAGACACAGCTTCATGTAATAAATTTTTACTGCTGTCATCATTAAAGTTGATAATGATAGGCTCAATTTGTGCCTCAAGTAATTGTCCAACTCCCACATTTTTGGCTCCACTTCTTCTTTTACATGTTTGACGCAGTTTTTCCATTTTCCATGGTTACAGCAGACACAGCTTCATGTAATAAATTTTTAATGTCAGCAAATTTAGATGTTGTGTTATGTCATGCTACATAATTCCTGACTTCCGCCCATACAAGCTCGATTGGATTGAACTCGCAGTAATATGGTGGCAACCTTTAAACTATTCTATTTGTGCTTCTTACCAGTTAATCTACTATGTACTTATTATATTCGCCTTTATGTTGTTTAACGATTTCTAAAAGTTGCACCTTTAACATCGTTTCTTCAAAGGGAATGTCTTTTGAACGAAGCCATTTTGAATATCTGCCTTTTTGTAGCCATAATGGGAATTTTTTCCAATTTTCTGGAATGGTAAGGGGCATTGTCCATTACAATTATAGCATTTTTTTCAGTGTTTGGAACGCTAAAGCAGGATTATCTTGTAATTCACATTTGTATGTATTAACCATTATTTTTTTTATTCTTATATCTACGTGATTTTTCTTAGCTCTTTTCCTAGGAGGACTTAGCGTTAACAGTTACTCATTTTCATTTGCCGACTCTGTATCAGACATATTAAATAAATGGATTTATTATACTTTTCTCAACTAAAATAACAAAATGGGCATTTTCAAATTTACTTTTATAGTAGAGGATCCGATATAAGGTTTACCTACACCGCTTTGGTAAATGTGATATTTTTTACTAATGATTACGATCCTTGAAAATCGTCATCTGTCGTTCTTCGTCTGTCAATTCTTGTTCGCCTGTCAATTCTTCCTTGTCTTCCAGTTTTAAATTATTTATAACTCGAACACGATCAACTTAAGAAAAATGACAAAATAAATTTTTGTTTGGAATGATCCAAAAAATCTAAAACAATATCTGCCCGGGTTGATTTTTTTTAAATATATAAAAAAAGGTATTTTTTAACTCTTTTCGGCACATCGGATTGAAATTTGAACCACCAAATTTTTGCTACATGTTGTACAGTAGTCCACAAAATGAATCACTTATTAATCTATTTTTATCAAGTTACACCTACGCAAGTGGTTTGTATTACTTATTCCCTCTGTCCCTATTAAGTGTTATCTTTAATTGGTAAAATTCCCACGGTATAGTTATTGGCCAAACGCGAATGGTTATCAGTTGTTTCTTGAAAAGTGAGGTCATTTTACGTTTTACGTGTGCAATTGAATCTTTCTATACCCCAAGGGTCCATTGTAGAAAATTTATAAAATCTCGTGCCGCAAAGAGTTTAAATTAATTATAGTCAGGACAAAATTATATCGGGCACCTCTTGTTTTTCATAATTTTTAACATACTAAATAATTTTTATCCATTAAACATATCAGTGCAGGTCGATATTATATCTTATCTTATGGCTATTATAAATGCTTTATTATACTTACAGGAATTATTTTAAAGTGGGGAAAAAGTTTGTGTCGACTATAATTAAATGTTCTTAAAAATGCTTTGCACTATCCACACACGAGCTAACGATTAACAAATAAACAACCCAACAAACAGCTTTGCACATAAATTACTGGGCCATTTCGCATTCGACAGAGGACGGAGCGGAAAAACGAAGTCGGCACCTGTTAGGGCTAACTGCCTGACTTACGATCGTTCGACAATTTGGCCAATAGCAAGGCGTTCGTCACGTGTAGACTCGAATATCACGCGGTGACTTGTGTTGATTCTGTCCGTAACTTGAAGTTGAATTTACTTTAGATGTAAGAGCATGTAGAGGTGCTAATATAGACTCTGACCACTATCTTCTGAGAACAAAACTTAGGGCTCGTATATCAAATGCTAACAAGAGCCAGATTACAAAATCTACGAAATATAATGCTGATGTGCTAAAATCTGAAGACGATGGGGATAACTACAGGAAAATTTTAAATAAAAAGCTGACAAGAACCGACGAAAATTTAATAAAACCTAACTTGGCTAAAATAAACAAAACTTGGTATGACGAATAATGTAGATGCATTACCCGACAGAAAATAAAGCATATAAGAGACTTTAGCAGCGCAAAACAAGATCAAACCTGGAAGACTATGAAAATCTTAGAAAAGAAGAAAAAAGGACGTTTAGAAGGAAAAAGAAAGAGCCATACACAAAAGAACTGCTTAGTGACAGTCGTGAAGAAAACCAAATAGAAATTACTTTGCCTAAAATGGATGAAAACGCTTAAGAGCCGCAACCCTACGTGGAGATAGCCTGTTAGCCTTCTAGATCCTAGCCTCCTCAAGAATGTCTCTCCAGTCGTCTCTATCAATAGTCTTTCTCCACCAAACACAAATGACCATATTTCTCATGTCTTTGTCGATATTTTCAAGGAACCTTGTTCTAGGTCTTCCTCTTCTTCTCTAACCAATGGGTCTATCAAGAAGCATTTTTCTAGCTGGGTCATTTTGTTCCATCTGCATTACATGCCCTATCCACCTTAGACATCCTATTTTAATATGTTTTACGATATCAGGTTCCCGCTATATTCTATAAAGTTCGAAGTTGTGTTGTCTCCACACTCCATTGTCATTCACTGCCCCATAAATTCGCCTTAGTACTTTTCTTTTGAAACATCCTTGTTTTCCTTGTTTCGATCCATGTTTTCATTATTTTTTGTTAGAGTCCAGGTCTCTGAACCATATGTAAGGACTGTATTGTTTATTGTTTTGTAGAGTTTTATGCTCCTACAGCAGAAAAACCAGAAAGAGAAGTACGAGAATTCTACCAAGAGATCAAGCAGCTAATGAAGATCACAAAGAAAAATGCTGTAAACATTATTATGGGAGATTTTAATGCCAAAGTAGGTGAAGGGCGGACCGAAGACGTAGTAGGAAACTTTGGTTTGGGCCAAAGAAATGATAGAGGAGAAATACTGGTCCAATTTTGCCAAGAAGAAAATCTAATGATCGCAAACACCTGGTTTAAACAACCCAAAAGAAGGTTATATACATGGAAAGCACCTGGCGATAATCGAAACCGCATAATAAGAAACCAGATTGACTATATATTAATTGAGAAACGTTATAGAAATGGAATCAAGGGAGTTAAAACATATCCCGGGGCGGACATCGGTTCCGACCACAATCCTGTTGTTGGTAAAATTTTAATTAGACTAAAAAAAATCAAATACAGAAAGAATATAAAACCTAACCTAGAAAAACTTAAAGACCCAATAGTACAGGCAGAAATAGAGAAAAAACTCAATGATACACTCAAAGAAAAGTTCAGTGAAACCCCCGCGGAAGCAGAAGAGACAATAGAAAGTATTTGGCACACCTTCAAAACAACGATGACAACTATACAAAGAGAACAACTACAAGACAGCACCAGAAAAACAAAGAATACATGGATGACAGAAGAAATCCTAGAACTGATGGACATAAGGCGATCTTACAAAAATCGTAATGTAGAAAAATATAAAGAAACCCAGAGAATCATCCGAAACAAAATTAGGAAAGCCAAAGAAGAATGGATGAGCAGCAAGTGTGAGGAACTGGGACATTTACTAAAAAAGCATGACTACTTTAATGCCTACAAAAAGATTAAGGAAGTCACAAATATGAAGAAAAAAATCACTACAACAACTTTAGTAGATGATAACAACGAAATAGTATCTAGTCCAGAAGAAGTAGGAGACATGTGGGAAAAATACATCGAAGATCTGTTTGATGACGAGAGAACAGAACCACAAATGAATATAGTACAAGAAACAATACTTGATATATTAACATCTGAAGTTACAAAAACAATCAATACGGCAAAGTCACGAAAAGCCTCAGGTCCAGATGAAATATACGTAGAGATGATAAAGCTCATCAATGAAGAAAATCTTCAGACATTAACAATATTATTTAACAAAATATATACCACTGGAATCTTCCCAGAAGACTGGCTTAGATCGACATTTATACCTATACCCAAGAAAAATAAAGCAAATAGATGCTCACAGTTCAGATTAATTAGCCTGATGAGCCATTTTCTGAAAATTTTACTCAAAATTGTACATCAACGAATATACAGAGAATGCGAAAGAAACCTTAGCGACAATCAATTTGGATTTCGTATGGGGCTTGGTACAAGGGAGGCATTATTTGGCCTCCAGGTATTACTACAAAAATGCCGAGATCAGCGAAAAGACGTCTTTCTCTGTTTTATCGACTACGAAAAAGCGTTTGATCGAGTTAAACACACAGAACTCATAGAAACCCTAACACAACATGGTATAGACCATAACACTGTAGCACTTATTAAAAAACTATATTGGGATCAAATGGCATCTATCAAAATAGACAATCGTCTGACAGCAGAATTGCCAATAAAAAGAGGAGTTCGTCAGGGCTGTGTACTTTCTCCACTGTTATTTAATATATATTCCGAAAAGATCTTTCAAAATGCCCTCGAAAATATTGAAGAAGGAATAAAAATCAACGGAGAATACGTAAACAACTTAAGATACGCAGACGACACCGTCATTATTGCGGACAGTGCTGAGGGTTTACAACGACTTTTGAATGTCATAACCAGAGAGGGAGATAGCTTAGGACTAAATATAAACACAAATAAAACAAAAGTGATGGCTGTTACACGTGCACCAAATGTCGACATTAATATTCGTATCTATAACAAACATATAGAACCAGTACAAAGATTCCAGTATCTTGGTTGCTGGATAACAAACGATCTTGACCACGAGGTCGAAATACGTGCTCGTATAGAATATGCTAGGTCCGCATTTCAGCGAATGAAAAAATTTCTAATAAACTCTACGTTATCGTTGGACATCCGATACCAATTTGTAAAAACGTTTATTTATTCCATATTGCTATACGGAGTGGAAACATGGACTCTCGGAATTACAAGTATGAGGCGTATAGAAGCCTTTGAGATGTGGGTTTTTCGAAGAATGCTGAAGATCTCTTGGACAGAGCACGTGACCAACAACGAGGTGCTAAGAAGAATGGGTACTGACAGAGAACTCCTAAATATTGTAAAAAACCGAAAAACGAGTTATTTAGGACATATCTACAGAGGAGAAAAATACAACTTCCTACGACTTATAATGGAAGGGAAAGTGGAAGGAAGAAGAGGTCCAGGAAGAAGAAAATGCTCCTGGTTGAAGAACATAAGAGACTGGACAGGCATGGACACACATGCGATACTAAGAACAGCTCAAGATAGAGAGCAATTTGCTGTAGTTATAGCCAACCTTCAGTAATGGAGAAGGCACCTTAAGAAGAAGAGTTTTATTTTTGTATTTTTCGATATAATTGTGGATTTAAGGAGGAGATTGAGCCCAAAATAACATCTGTTAAGCGTGAAAATTCTGCGGTTTATCTCTGCGGAAGTACTTAATATTATAAACTGATTTGGTATTCCTAGCTCTTTCATTGTTTTGAACATTTCCCTTCTATTCACAAAGTCGTAGGCTGCTTTGTAGTCTATAAACATATGATGAGTATTAATGCCATATTCCAGTGTTTTTTTGAAAATTTGTTTCAGGGTTGCAATCTGATAAATTGTCGATTTATCACCTCTGAAATCAGCCTGGTATTTTCCTACTATCCGTTCTGCATACTGAGGAAAATATTTTATACACTGCATTTAGAAGCGTAATTCCTGTTTTAAAAACATTCGTGAATGGACTCAGATATACAATGCAGGACAATTATTTCATATTGCAAAAGATCGAGAAGCCTTCACAATGGTGATCGCCAATGTCGGATAATAATTCTGATATGGCACACGAAGAAGAAATTCCTCTGTGGGAGGTAAAGTATTCCAATATTCCAATCATTGGGGAGGGATTTATGTATCCATATTTCTTTTATAAGCTGCTGTGGGCTGTAATGCCATAGTGGTATCATGGCCACCGTTTTTATATAGTTCACCTGGGAGATTATCTATTCCAGGTGATTTGTTTCTGGCTATTTTTTTAATTGCATCTTTAACTTAAAGAATCGTTGGTGGTTTCTCTTCCCTCTCGTCTGTTCTCCTCACATTATCTCTTTAGTCTTCGAGGTTTTCTTCTTCCTCCTCTATATTAAGTGCCTGGTTAAAGTATTCCATCCATCTATTGAATACATCTTTCCTTGTTGTTAATAGGTCGCCATTCTGACTTCTGAATTGTCTTGTGGTTGCCTTAAATTCTTTTCTGTTCATGTTAACTTCCTGATATAAAGCTCTGAATTCTTTTTCTCTGTTGAGGTTTTCTATATATTTAATTTCCTCATTTAGGTAGTTTCGTTTTTTTGTTTAGTGTATCCTCTTCTCTTCTCTTTGTCTGGTAATTCTCTACAGTTGTTCTATTTCGTCGGGTAAACATCTTTCCGTAGGCTTCATTTTTTCTTTCATTGTCAAATTGCCGTGTATAATGTAAAAAGAAAGAGCCATACGCAAAAGAACTGCTTAGCGACGTCCCCACCGAAGAAAAAATTAGAGAAGCCATTCTAAAATTGGAAAATAACAAAGCCCCTGGTTTGGACAATCTTTTTGCTGAACTCTTTAAAAATGGTGGTGACACCTTTTTAAACACATGCATAAATTAGTAACCAAAATTTGGCAATAGAGGAAACACCCGCAGACTGGAAATTAGGTGTAATGCGCCCTCTTTGCAAAAAGGAAGATATGATGGTGTGTAATAATTATAGAGGTATATAAAGTGTATATTAACGTGGCATATAAAGTATTGTTCAACGAATTGTACACAAGATTAATCCCCTATGCTGAACAAATAGTTGTGAACTACCAGTGCGGTTTCCGGCCCAATAAATCAACAACGAATCATAACTTCACAGTTAGGCAGATTCTTGAGAAAACACTTGAATTCGGAGTCGACAACCACCACATATTCGTGGGTTTCAAAGCTGCATACGACGCAACAGGCTATGGCGGAATTTTAAATACCGCATCATCTTGTTCAACTAACGGAACTTAGACTCACAGGCGTAGAGAGTGTAGTGAGAATCCAAAACGACTTTTTAAGAGGTTTACATTTTAAAAATGGACTGAGACAGGGAGATGTACTGTCGTGTCTCTTATTTAACCTTGTACTGGAGAAAGTAATTCGAGACTGCCATATTAATACGAATGGCACCATCTTTAATAAATCTGTACAAGTGGTCGGGTGTGTAGATGACATAGACATTATTTCTAGGTTCACAAAATCTCTGATCGACGCATTTCAATCATTAGGGGCGTCTTCACAGAGAATAGGATTAAAAATATACGCACAGAAAACCAAGTATATGTATTGTACTAGATCAGGCAACCAGATACCTAGACTATTAATTGATGATCTGGAACTGGAATATATGGATACCTTCGTCTACCTGGGCTCACTGCTGACCAAAGAAAACAATGTCAGCGAAGAAATTAAAAGAAGGATAGTACTTGCCAATAAGTGCTATTATGGCTTGAGGAAACAGATGGCCTCAAAAATACCAAGAAAAATTAAAATTACCATATATAAAACACTA
Organism: Diabrotica balteata; assembly: GCA_918026665.1. Taxonomy (NCBI): domain Eukaryota; kingdom Metazoa; phylum Arthropoda; class Insecta; order Coleoptera; family Chrysomelidae; genus Diabrotica; species Diabrotica balteata. The sequence continues at coordinate 187,039,663 of OU898276.1, forward strand.
ATAAGGCCAGTGTTAACATACGGGTCAGAAATGTGGTCACGTACACAGAACGACCAAGAACTGCTTAAACCTTTCGAGAGCAAAATTGTAAGAGAAATATATGGAGTAGTCCAAGAACAGGGTTTGTGGCATAGGCGTTACAACTTTGAGTTATACAGAAGTTTTGAGGAACCTGACGTTGTAAAATGTATTAAATTAGCACGCCTTCGATGGATAGGACATGTAATTAGGCGAGATGAAGATGCAACGATCAGAAAAATTTTCAACCGAAGAGTACCAGTGTGAGTACCAGAATCAAGATCACATAGAGTATGATCTAAAATCCATCGGAATTAAAGCATGGAGAAGAGTTGCCAGAGACAGGGGCAAATGGAAGATTGTTCTAAAGAAGGCATTGGCTAATAACGAACTGTAATGCCACTGATGATGATGTTTACTGAAGATTTTGATTTTTTTTAAATAAAAATTAAATGAGATATGATTGTTTAAAGGTTGTCTTTCCATGCGTTTAGTACCATCTTTAATCCCTTTCAACGCAACGCTTTTTAAAACAACGGGCTTGAAAAAATTTAATATTCACCACTTTATAGCTTCCAAAATAAACTACAAAATGGTGTATATTAAATTTCTTTCAAGTATTTTATTTTAAAAAGAGTTACGCTGAAAAAGCTTGAAGATTGTCTTAAACACATGCAAACATAACCTATAAAAATCATATTTTGTTTAATTTTTAATCTATAGAAATGATTATTAAAATAAATCAGAATAAATTATAATCCGAACCATTTTATTACTGATTGCATTGTAGCTAAATAAAACTGTTAATGAAATGAAAGCTAAATGACTTTAATGATATTCGTTGATACCTAGTAACCTAACAAAGCGATTGATTTTTGATTTTGTTTACATTGTTACGTGTCCTTGTATCCTTAGAAAGGACATGGGACGTATATATACTTCTCCAAGAAATTAACGCACCACTTTTAAATATTAAAATATTTTTATTATCGTTAATAAAAATTTCCATTGTAATGTTATATTTTGCAAGCCCCTTCTATATGCAATTCGTACACTATATTTATTAACTGTGTTCTATCGCTATAGTTTTTTTTGCAACAAAACAAAAAGAAGCAAAAAATGTTCCAATTCTATAAATATATTAATTTCCAAGTGCTCACAATTTTATTCGGCTACTATTTAATTGTTGATTATTGTTAACTGTGTTTATTATGGAGTGTCAATCACGTAATTTAACCCGAGATGAATGTGCCCAAGCAGTGATACTATCGGAAGAAGGTTGCAGTTACTGAATAATTGTTCGTCGGTTTAATGTGTCCCACGGGTGTTCCTCGAAAGATTCCTCGAAACAGGGGATCATACTCGCAGATCAGGGAAGGACAAAACCGGGTAACTACCTCTATTCAAGATCGATATTTAAGAATTTCTGCTCTTCAACAACGTTTTTTAACACACCGAAGTCTACAATTTCAGCTTCGAGACGTACATGCTATATAAATTAGTACTGTAACTGTTCGCCAGCGACTTAGGTAATACAACTTAACACCTAGGATTGCCGCCCGAGGTTCTCTATTAACTGCAGAGCATCGAAGGCGGAGACTATATTTTGCCAGAGAACACGTTAATTGGTTAGAGACTGACTGAGAATGAGTGCTATTTACTGATGAATCCGGAGTTTGTTTGTACAATAACGACAGACGTGTTCGTGTGTTGCGACGACCCAACGAACGAAATGCTCAGTGAACTTCTCACACACCACATTTTTTGGTGGAGGATCCGTTATGGTGTGGGGTGGTATTTCTTGGACCGCACGTACGGACTTAGTGATCATACAAAATCGAACTGTTACAGCTGAAAGGTACATATTGGAGATCCTAGAGCAACATATAGTACCATTCGCTCCTTATATCGGTGAAAATTTCTTACTAATGCAAGATAATGCCAGACCTCACGCTGCACAAATCGTCAGAAATTATCTAGAAGAGGTAGAAATTAAAACTACGGAATGGCCAACACATCGTCCCGATTTAAATCCGATTGAAAATCTCTGAGATATCCTTGGTAAGATGTCTGATTAAGAGCGACACTGATAAAACCAAACAACTTACTGGAAGTGGGAGAGAGGCTGATCCAGATTTGGAGAGAACTAGACCAAAATGAAATACGGCAATTAATTTTAAGTATGAGCCAACAATGTGAGATTTTTCAACAATTTTTCTCCTATACTTCAAGATTTTCTGATGATTAGACAAATTATTATAATTACTAATAAAATGTAAAATAAACCTGGTTAAGTTTTATTTTTTATTCTTTCCTGTTTATAAATAAAATTGATTGATTAAAGTGGTGCATTAATTTCTAGGAGAAGTGTATTTCCCATTAGTGCTTAATAGTTAGATAAATAAATCCCATCAGTAAAGAAGCAGAAAATATATTCAAAATAAAAAAGTACATTACTCAAAAAAACATTACTTCTTCATTATGTATAAAACAATTTTTGCATAGAAGCACATTGCACGCTGTGCAAATAGTCTCGTAGTTCGAGTTTCTGATTTATTTTGTGAAGATCTAAAGCACCTTCTAGGTATTTGTTGTGGCACATGGTCTTCAACGTTGATCATCTGTTTCTGTCGTTTAGATATTTTTCCAGAACGGCCACTTATTCGTCTTTTTACATATGATTTCGATCTTCCTAATTCAATTATCTGTGCTGCTAGTGGCACCAGACAATTCAAAAATGAAAATGTTGCATTACCTTGTTTTGTGCTAATCCTTGTAAATAATCCAAGAATTTCAAATAGATGCCTAATCTATAAAAAACTTTTTTCCACCATTTCGCAGATTTTTGGTCCATATCATATGTGCTTACGTTTTGATCTGCGAGATCTACTCCTCCTATAAAATTATTATAAAAAATAATTGCTTCTGTACAAGTGACCTCAACTTTTACTCCAGTTTTTATCTTTTTGTAGATAATTCCAACAGTTGTACTGTGACATTTGAACATCAACATCACTCTTTCCATTTAGTCTAAAATAAAATGATGAAACCAAAAACTCCATACTACCCCTTAACATGTTAATATTTTCAAATTTGGCTACGTTTACCTGATTGGACATCTTCTTTTTCTCATGGCGCCGTCTCCTTTCGAAGGCTGGCGATAAAAATGGCAATTGTAGTTTTGGAAACTGTTGCGCGAAAGATGTTTGCGGATGAGCGGTAGAACAATCTCCTCAGGTCTTTCAGCCATGAGTTCTAGCGTCTTCATACTGATATTTTGCCCTGTACTTTTCCTTCCAGTATAACTTGAAGTAATTCATATCTTTCGCCTCTCAACACATGACCCAAGTATTGCATTTTTCTCTCTCTCTCTTTGATTCTTCTCTATTCTTAGTAATTCCTTTTGTTTACACATGCGACGAAGTACCTCAACATTAGTAACTCCTTGTACCCATGGAATTCTCAATATTCGTCTGTATATATACATTTCAAGGCGATTAGCTTTATAGGTTCCTAAACATGGAAAATTTAGGGTGTTTAGTAGGTTGAATGTCACACATCTGGTGACCGTGTGGTATTGGCTAGAGTTTCAACAACTCGTTCTCCTAGAATTCCAGTAGTGGATTCTTTTCCCGAGTAAATATTGAAATCATATATATATATATATATATATATATATATATATATATATATATATATATATATATATATATATATATATATTCTGTAAAAAAATCACTTCGTTGTCACATTATCTTTCCCGCTATCTCTTTTTACTGGTTTCATAGAAAGATACTGCTTCAGGGCAGATTTTCCTTGATGATAAAACACTATTCATTTTTAATAAATTTACGATCTGCATTAATTTTTTCATTATGTGTAGCTGATTGAGAAGCCTCTCCCTTAGTATATTGCAGTTTGAACGAGCGTGAACTCTAAAAGACCCAGGACACCGAGGGGGAATTCTGGAAGTATACGTGCTGTATATCACCAAATATGACTGTTTGTCCTTTTATATTATAACCCAAATTGGGTGCTACCTCTTATAGCTGAACATAGACGTAAGCGGTTGTTCTGGTATCTTCTTCTTCTTCATGTGCCTTGTCCATTCCGAACGTTGGCAATCAACATGGCTATTCTGACTTTGTTTACGGCAGATCTGAATAGTTCAGCAGATGAGAATCCGAACCATTGCCGCAAGTTTTGGAGCAACGAGTGTCTTCTCCTCCCTAGACCTCTTCTGCTGTCTATTTTCCCTTAAACGAGCAGCTGTAGTACTCTATATTTATTATGTCCCATAACGTGACCCAAGTATTCCAACTTTCTTTTCTTTATACTTATTCCTACCTCTCTCTCTTTACCTATCCGGCGTAGTACCTCTTTGTTGGTCACGTGCTCAGTCCAGGATATACGTAATATACGTCGGTAATCCCACATTTCGAAGGCCTCTACTTTTTTCATCAATTTTTCGGTCATTCTCCACGCCTCCATTCCATATAACAAAACCGGGAATACATAACATTTCAGAAGTCGAATTTTGAGAGGTAGGGTGAGGCTTTTAGAGGTAAAAATTTGCTTCATGCTAGTGAACGATGCTCTTGCCTTTTCTACTCTTATACGTATTTCCTCCACTTGATCCCAATTTGAGTTAACTGTTGTTTTCAAGTAGATGTACAAATCCACGTGTTCAATTGTCTAATATCAGTTGCTGTGGTGGTTGTTGGGTTTTGCTTACTAACATCCATTTGGTTTTTGTGATATTTAGTCTGAGTCCGTATTGTGCACTTGTTTTTTGTATCCTATTCATTAGGCAACTCAGTTCCTCCATGCTACTTGCTAGAATCACAGTGTCATCAGCATACCTTATGTTATTAATTATTTCTCCATTTATCTTTATGCCTTCTGTGCCCTCCTCCAGCGCTGTCTTAAATACTTCTTCTGCTTCTACAAGATACAGCCCTGTCGTACCCCTTTCTTGATCTCAATATTATTGGTCAATGTTTTGATATAGAGGAAGAATTATATGGGACCAAGAATAGAATAAGTAGGTATTTAGTGACAAATCCGGCATTCTATTTTGGCATGCAAGATGGTCGGGTAAGAGTGAGAAGGTGATGTGGTGAAAGTCGTAAACCACAATTTGACAGAGAGTTCACCACACCATGGGAATTATGGTATGGGGTGCTATTCATTATGGTAGCAGATCAGCGCTTATTTTCATCAGATGCAATATAATAGCATGACGCTACATTTAGAAATTTAAGTTTTATCACCCTTTTTATTCAATTTATACAGTGAAGCCATCTCAGAATTAGCGCTTGCCGAGATCAGTAAGGGCCTTATAATAAACGGTTAGCCACTTAATAACATAAGATATGCTGACCACACCATCCTTCTGGCAGGAACACTAGAAGAATTGCAACACCTTGCTGAACAACTAAATATATATTGCAACGATTATGGACTAAAAATCAATTTAAAGAAAACCAAGTTCATGGTATTTACAAAAGCACAAAACATCAAAGTTAAGCTGGTACTAGATAATACATAAATTAAACAAATATCTTCGTACAAATACCTTGGAGCATGGATCACAGAAGATACTGATCAGACAAAAGAAATAAGATGCCGCATTGAAATTGCGCGGTCAACTTTTAATAGAATGAGAAAACTTTTTTGTAATCGCGATATCAATATATCGCTCCGGATAAGAATGCTTCAATGTTATATTTTCTCTACCCTTTTGTATGGAGTTGAAGCTTGGACACTTAAAAAATCCAACATTAAAGACCTAGAAGCATTCGAAATGTGGTGTTACTGACGTATTTTGAAAATATCATGGATGGATCGCAAAACAAACGAACAAGTTCTTGAACAACTAGGAAAATAATGCGAAGTTTTAAATTCCATAAAAATCAGGAAATTGGAATACTTGGGGAACATAATGAGAGGTGAAAAGTACGAACTACTAAGGAATATAATGCAGGGTAAAATCAAAGGTAGAAGAAGCGTAGGAAGACGTAAAATCTCGTGGCTAGGCAATATCCGTGAATGGTTTGGATGCAGTTCAATTGAACTATTCAGGCGAGTAACCAATAAAATTATAATTGCCAGAATGATTTCCAATCTCCGATAGGAGTGGAGCTTGAAGAAGAAGACATTTAGAAAGTAATGAAGCTTCATCTTTTTCTTCTAAACATCATCCAAAACCCAATGTTTCCGCAAGACAAGGCCAGACTGAATATTGTCAGAGAATCGTTATCTTTTATTGATTAGCACCACTTTTACTAGTTACCTTGGCCACCACAATTATCAGATCTGTCTCGAATTGAACGTATCTGGGACATGTTATTGGTCGCAGGCTCTTCAATTTGCGACACCCTCTACATATTTTGGCAGCTGTTACTCACGACGTTGAGATACCCCAACACAATATTATTTACCTCATCAGAACTATGCCCAGGAGTGGCAATGAGTTCATAAGAAATAATTTATCCTAAACACAGCTTTGAACGAGCTTTTGCCGTAAGTTTACGAATCAAGCTGAAAATTTAATCATTTTACTAGTAAGGAGACACTGAACACATATCCTAAAAATGGCTAAAATCGGGTAAATATATATGTAGCTGTTTACCTTTTTTCGTCACTCAGTATATTGTGATGTCAAGCAAAAAAGGGAGCCTATAAAAGTCATGAGACTCTTCCATATTTCTATACAAATAGTCACGCGGCACATACATTCAATTATCCTCCCTGCTCGGCTTATGTTTTTATATCCCTCAGACAAGAAACAACCCCCAATTAAAACCGGCTCCGTAAAATTTATTCTTTTGTATAGCGAGGTGGAGGTTCTCGTTAGATCTATCCGTATACCATTAGGAAACCTTTGAAAGGAGTATACTTTGCATATTATTGGATAGTGCAAAATGAAAGCGGGGTTTGAATAAACCTAGGACGTAAAATTGCAAGGAGAGGATCGTTTCTTTAAAAATTACATTTTATACCTCGTGGAGAAAATGAGAAAATAAAGCAACGAACTATATAATAATATTAGTAAAATAATAAGTTTTTAATGAAAGTTGTGACAAAATTGTCATATAATTATTACGGAAAATTATATTATTATGTGAAGAATAAGAACAAATGAAATTGAAGAAAAAAATTGTAACTAAAACTTGAAAACTCTTGTACTTATAAAAAAATTGTATTATTATAATTTAAATATATTAAATCCATCAAAGGATAATATAAAATTATTTCTCAATTGCCATCAAAAACTAATTACCCTTTTAAAGAAACACTACTCCAACTTTAGCAAATCCAATTGGAGGCCTCAACGGCAATTTCTTTTAAATTCTTAAAATTTTAATTACCTCAAAAGTTGACTCTATAAAAACGAGAAACCCATCTATGGCTCGAAAAGTTTGCCTCAAGTTCTATTAAAAACTTTGGGACGGAAAAACTTTGGAAGTTCAACTCTAATAGACCGATTACATATATCGCTCATTAAATGCAACAACGTCATATCTCAAAAAATCGAATTTTTGAGTTAGGTGGTTTAACAGAAAGTAAATTATATAAAGTTTAATTTGTTAGATCGACATATCTGTAACTTAACAATTAACTGAGAGATGGCGCCAAACGATTGTATTATTTCTGTGACATGGTCTAAATTTTTACCGCAAGAGTGTTTTATTTCAGTTGTGGTTTGTCAGTTGAAGCCGCATGTGCTTACGCTTTTATTTAAAAACGTGTTATTGTGTTTTATGAGGATATTGCACTAAAGGTAAGATCTTTTATTTGACAATATTTTATTTCAATAACGCATTATTTAGAAGTAGTACTTTTTTTCGACAAAAAATGATAAACGTTTAGGTTTTAATAATTAAAAATATGACGCTATTGTTCTGAAAAAAATATTTGTTTGGTGTATTATTTTTTCTTAAGACTTTATTACAAAAAAATTAATATTTTTTTTGCTAGAGTTGTCTGAGTTTTTGTAAACAATATGACTTTATTGTTACAAATTATTATTTAAAAATTTAAAAGGAATAATATTTATTTAAGGTTAGGTCAATCTTAAAACACAACTTTTTTTCCATTTGGGATTGCGACTCATTGATTAAATTAAATTTTGCTATTTTTTAAATTTAAAACCAAAAATAATTGCATATGTTTATTTGTCTAATAATTTTTATTTGTTCTAATTAAAAAAATATACTATTTTAGGCTTTCAACGTAATAATGTCCTTTCGCCTAAAAAAGATTCAACAGCTTTTAAAGCAGCAACAATCTACCAATGAGGATGCATCGACCGAACAGTCTATGTCTGACTACACAGTTTCTGTTTTTGAATGTGAAAATGGTACCCCAAAGAAGATGCTCGACAATGATGAACAACAAAACACACAAGAAAATAAAACGAATGTTTCAGAGATGGACAATGAGTTTATTGTAAAAGATCAAGAATCTTCAAGTACACTAGGTAAGTATTTTTTCATGAGTTCTTTCAGCTTTGAGGGGGCACGGGCACGGCGTTGCGGTTTAGAAATAAATATTGGTGCTACAAGGAAAAATATTTTTATAAAAAAATTAGTTCTGAAAAATTAAAATAAAAAAAATATAGTTTGCATACGTATTTTATGTTATAATATGGAAAAAAAACAGTATAGGATTTAATGGTGTATTTTATTTGACGCCTAGGCACTTCCATGAAAAATTAAATAATGCAAAAAAAATTCAAAAATGATATGATTTTGGAAGTTATCAGTGTTTGAAGATAATTATTTTTTACAGATGATAAGAATATAGCTGTTCCTGGAGTTTCTGGAGCTTCTAAGTCATCAAGTTCTTCATCATCTTCAAGCAGCTGTTGTAGTAGGTGTTCTAGTAGGTCTTCCAGTAGTAGTAGATCTTCTTCCTCTGAAGATTGTGAAGACATAATTAACGATCAGAACTATGAACCAAAGAGTGATGAAGAATCAGAAGAGTGTGATAAAGAAAACAACGACGACGGTAATAATCAGCCTAATCAAACTTTATCAGCAAACCAAGACATTCCTATTCTTGTTACACCCCCAAAGAAAGGCAAGAAACGTCAACGGAATACTGAAAACTGGAAGAGAAATCTTACAAAAAAAATGAGAAATTGTGGTGAAGCCTACCAAACTCATTCAAAAAACAAAAAAATGAAACCAAAAAAACAAGTAAGGTATCCGTGCAAAGATTGTAAACTCAAGTGTTCATCTAAATTTACCGAAGAGGAGAGAATACAGATTTTTTCAAGCTATTGGTCACTCGGTGAAGTTCAAAAACAGAGAGAATTTATTAACAAACTGATGGTACCTGTTGTACCCCAATATCGATATATTCGTGTTGGAGGTACAAGAAAACCCAGAGACAAAAACAACGCATACTATTTTGTAAAAGAAGGTAAGCAGATTCGAGTTTGCAAAGTATTTTTTGCAAATACTTTGGACATAACTGATCGCATAATAAGAACTGTGCAAGAAAAACGGAATAAAGTTTCAGACGTCCTCCTTGAACCGGACAAACGTGGAAGACACGGAAACCAGAAATCGCTAAATCCAGAAATTCGGGAAGATATAAGACAGCACATAACATCAATCCCAAGAATTGAAAGCCATTATACTCGCGCCAATACATCCCGAACATTTATTGATGGTAGCCGTTCATTGGCAGATATTCATAGAGACTATATTGAAATCTGTAAACAAAGAAATAGACCTTTTGCAAGTTACGCAATTTTCCATGAAGTATTTGTCAAAGAATTTAATATTTCGTTCTTTACACCCAAGAAAGACCTTTGCGAAACATGTGTGGCCTATGAAAATTCAAGCAATGAAGAAAAGTTGGACTTAAAAGAAAATTACGACCGACATCTTAGCGAGAAAACCTTATCCAGAGAAGAAAAGAAACGCGACAAAGAAAATCAAAATATTTGTGGAATTGTTGCAGTGTACGATCTCCAAGCAGTGATGCAGGTACCGAAAGGAGATGTTTCGGTTTTTTATTATAAATCTAAACTTAACGTATTCAACTTCACCATTTATGATTTGCAAAACAACAGTTGCGAATGTTTTGTATGGGATGAATCAATTGGCCATCGTGGTGTAAACGAACTTGGAACTTGCGTTCTAAAATATTTACAGAAAAAGGCCACCATGGAAGACGCAGAAGTAATATTTTATTCTGACAACTGTGTGGGTCAACAAAAAAACAAATTTATGTTGGGGTTGTACCTTTATGCGATCCGATTCTTGGGTATCAAGTCAATCACCCACAAGTATTTGATCAAGGGGCACACCCAAAATGAGGGTGATTCAGCCCATTCTCTCATTGAGAGACAAGTAAAAAGGCAATTAAAGGGGGGTCCAATTTATAATACAGATGGATTTATAGCCGCTATTAAATCTGCCAAAAAACAAGGAACGCCTTTCTCTGTCAATGAACTTTCGTTTGAGGATTTTATTGACATAAAACAGCTAACTTTGGATATTGGACCTCTAAATATGACAAATTTCAAAATTTCTGAAGTTAAGGTATTGCAAGTTCTTAGAGAGTCTCCCAATTCTGTAAGATGTAAAAGATCCTACAGCGATGAATTCCAAGAAGTTCAAGTAATCAAAAGAAAAAAGACCGAAAACTCTAAACTCACATTAAAGCCGGCATTTTCCAAAAAACCAGGTCTCCCAGAATCAAAAAAATCTGATCTTATGGATTTGGTAAACAAAAATCACATCCCAAAGTATTACACAAACTTTTATCAAAACTTGTAAGCGTTTAGTTACCTATTTCTATTTTACAAGCGTCTATTAATATTTGTAAGCCGTAAGTTTTAGTTGATTTATGTTCCTTTTTCAGTATTTTTATTTTGTAGTATTGTTATTTTGTATCGTTTTGCTTAGATAATGTAATATTATCAATGTTTCTAAGTATTAATATTTACTAACTTAGCATTTAGTTGATTTATGTTCCTTCTTCAATATTTTTATTTTATAGTTTCGTTATTTTAGGCGTATTTTCAATAAAATGTCTATCCCAAAATATTTTATTAATGTTTCTTCCCCAGTAAGTATTTTTATTTTTGTAATTTTTTTATTTTGTAACTTCTTGTTTATGACAAGTTGACATACTTATTAAAATTATTTGCCAAAAACTGTGTTTAAATAGTGACAAGATCGTCATATTTTAATTTGTACCTCTTTTACAAATGCATTTACGTGACAATAACGTCACAAAATGGAACATTTTTTAATATTTTGATCTTATTAACCCTTAGAATTAAAAAAACACTTTTTTTTCAATTGATTCTTAGACAAAACAATCACATTGTCTAATGGTTTTAAGCATTTTTTTTTTCAATAAATTTAAAAAAATTTTAGCTGCATCCAAAACTTAAAATTGAATTTTCTTGAAAATTAGTTTTTTGAGATATGACATTGTTGCATTTAATGAGCGATATCTCGTACAAATGGATAAAAGGCAGGTTGAATTATGACTTTATTGCTTTTAATCCAAAAAGTGGGTCGCAATTAAAAAAAAAATTTGATGATCTTTAATAACTTTATGAAAAACAGTTTGGCATGTAATAGCCATTGCGATGTACATAAGTAATACATTTTGTACATAACATAATAGTATATTACATAACGAGAGTTGTAAGAAGCTTATTACATGCGAGTAAAAAAATTGCGCGAGAGCCGCGTAGCGGCGAGCGGAGTAATTTTACAAGCATGTAATAAGCTTACAACTCAAGTTGTGTACTATACTTTTTCCACGATTATTTTCATTTATAAAAAAAGTGTAACAAGTAACTTTTATTTATTTAACAAAATTCGTAAACAATTTAAATTAAACATCTATGTATAATAATTAATTGTAAAATTTTGGCAATTATTTATAACGATACCCTTATCCGAGTTTGGCGGTTGTTCAATAATACGTGGTGAATGGTGAGATGACGTAAACTGTACGGTGTGTTCTTTTTGAACATTGGTATTGTCAGTGTATGTTAAGGTCTGTAAATTACTTTCAATTGAATTTATAATTCTATTGGTTGTTGACGTCTTATTATTTATTAATTCATCGACATATCCTTCGGCCGTTGGGGCAGAAGTTTGTCAAACAGTGACCTGTGTACCGGGTGGTCCAATAAGCCGATCACTCGGCTATATATCAGAAACTATTCATGTTATAACTTGGGGAGAAAAAATTACTTAGTAAAAGTGACCAAAAGAAATCGCTGGAAATAACTTTTAAGTTTCTGGGTTAACCACTAGAGGGCGTAACCTGTGAAGAAAAATTTGAAAACCAGTTTTTTGGAAAATATGCCCAATTATACCAAGTGTTAAATAAGTGAACTAGAAAGAGGGCTAAATTCCGCACAAAGTTGTTCAAGTACTTTTTTTTTATTTTTTCAAATAAAGGGTGGATGAGGGTGGCAAAGTATTTGTGGATAAATACCTATAACTTTGGTTTGGATCAACCGATTTTAACGAAATTAGTGTCATTAGAAAGAGTGTGGATAATTTAATCTACATCTACTATAAAACAATTGCATTTAATCTTAATTGTCATGGGTAGAGGGTACTTTCAAATAGAAAAAATTTAAATTTGTTTTTCTTTAAAATGTTTAATGGAAACACCTATTTATTGTTAATTATAACTAAACTCGATTAAATTCGTAACAAAATGCCACAAACCGCATGTTGATAGCTTTTATCAAACTCGAGATATGAATAAAAACGCATAAACATAAGTATAGTATTGACTCACCCTGTATTATAAATTAAATTAAAAAATAAGTCAGTAGGTATTTTCAATTTTTTTTATAGCAGAAGAATCTTAATATTGATATCCATTTTGACCATTGTTATTTCAGATGATTAAAAATAGTTTTTTCGAAACTAAGTAGGCTACGACAATGAATTTGACGGGGAGATCATATTGTTTATTTATTGACAGCAGTCAAAACGTTGTTAGGAAGTGTTATATTATAATTCAAATTGAAGATTGCACTTTTTCAATAGATATTAATATTGGTAATATTAGTAATTAATTATCAGTACTAATAATTCAGGATGAGTATATCCAATGCAGAATTGTATGATATGATTGGAGTTTATTTCGAATGTCACCAAAATGCCGCTATTGCCTCACGTATATATTCTGTAACATATCCTGACAGGAGACATTATGGCAAAGAAGTATTTGAAAGAAAGGCAAGAAGATTAAGAGAAACTGGTAGTTTTCTTCGTCCTTGTTTTAAACGACGTAGTAGAGGTATGACCGAAGATAATTCAATCAATGTTCTTGCTTTAATTCAACAGAATCCACATATAAGTAGTCGGCAAATCTCTATAGAATTAAACATACCCAAAACTACTGTTCTAAGGATTTTAAAACATCATTGGTTGGTTTTTCATACTATAAAGTGAACGTTTAGGTCAGAAACTTGGAATTCCCTTTAAACTTTAGATTCAACTGTTATTTTAATATTCCGATAAAAACGGCAACACGGCGCTTTTATCCTTTTATCCGTTTCCTAAAAATACTTATGCACGATTTATCTTGTGAAACAATTTTGGATTTTTTAAGATTTTTGAGTTTTAGTAAATGTAGTGGTTTCTTTTTCACAAATATTTGTTGTTCTGTTTTTTAGACTGCATCATTATCATGTAGTTCCCCACCAAGCTTTACATGAGAGAGATTTTGATGCAAGGCTGGATTACTGCAATTGGATGTTAGGTCTGCTAGAAGAACAACCGGATATCCTGTCAAAGATTTTGTGGACAGACGAGGCTACGTTTAATAGTACGGGTGGTGTTAATCTGTATAATATGCATTATTGGGCTGAAGAAAATCCGTACTGGATACATGAGATGCAGGTTCAAGGTAGATGGAGTCTTAATGTTTGGTGTGGTATAGTTGATGGAAAGATCGTAGGTCCATATTTCTTTGATAGAACTTTAAATGGCGAAACATATTTGAATTTTCTGGAAAATCAGTTGCCTGTTTTATTGGAAGATATTTCTTTACAAACAAGAAGAGATATGATACTACAATAGTTCGAGATTATTTGTATGCAAGTTATCCAAATAAATGGATTGGAAAGGGAAGTATATTTTCATGGCCAGCTAGATCTCCAGACCTAACATGTCTGGACTTTTATCTGTGGGGAAGATTGAAGGACTTAGTGTACCAAACTCGACCAACCACACGAGATGACATGAAACAGCGCATTATAAACGCAATAAATAATATATCAACAGCTGAGATTGAAGCAGCTGTTATGTCTACGCGCGAAAGATTACATCTTTGTGAGTTCAACGATGGAAAACAATTTGAACATTTAATTGGACATTAAGTTTTAGTGATCGAGATATTTGTATATTCTTTCACATATTTAATTTTAAGTTATAATACAGGGTGAGTCAATACTATACTTATGTTTATGCGTTTTTATTCATATCTCGAGTTTGACAAAAGCTATCAACATGCGGTTTGTGCCATTTTGTTACGAATTTAATCCAGTTCAGTTATAATTAACAATAAATAGGTATTTCCATTAAACATTTTAAAGAAAAACAAATTTAAATTTTTTCTATTTGAAAGTACCCTCTACCCATGACAATTAAGATTAAATGCAATTGTTTTATGGTAGATGTAGATTAAATTATCCACACTCTTTCTAATGACACTAATTGCGTTAAAATCGGTTGATCCAAACCACAGTTATAGGTATTTATCCACAAATACTTTGCCAGCCTCATCCACCCTTTATTTGAAAAAATAAAAAAAAAGTACTTGAACAACTTTGTGCAGAATTTAGCCCTCTTTCTAGTTCACTTATTTAACACTTGGTATAATTGGGCATATTTTCCAAAAAACTGGTTTTCAAATTTTTCTTCACAGGTTACGCCCCCTAGCGGTTAACCCAGAAACTTGAAAGTTATTTCCAGCGATTTCTTTTGGTCACTTTTACTAAGAAATTTTTTCTCCCCAAGTTATAACATGAATAGTTTCTGATATATAGGCGAGCAATCGGCTTATTGGACCTCCCGGTACATTTTGGGATGTGGTAACTTTAAATATTCGGTTATTTGTTTAGGAAAACCGCCTATTTTGTTTAATCCTACCACCTGTTTCGTACATTTACCTATTTAATAATTAGGAAAAAATTTATTTATTTGCGGATCGTTAATCTGTAGTCGAATTTCTATGTATTTTTTGCAGTTTTTATAGAAATCTCCGGAAATAACAAAAGATCTACATATTTTTGTTTTTGTATCAGGAATTTTAACCAATATCATGGTACTTAAATCATCAATGTAAAAAATTTTAAGATTTTTTAACTCTTGTTTCCTACAAGCTCCACATATTCCAATAATTGCAACAACCTTAAAATAAAAGTATTATAAGTAGGCACATTTATGTTATACTTTTAAATAACATACCTTTATTAACAAGTACTGTACATCAGTAGCTCCATTTAAAAAAAGTTTAATTGTATCAGGATGTAAAATTTAAGATTTTTATTTTTAAAACCTTGCGAGTACCTTTTTAGATAAGCTAGCAGTTTTGTGTAATTTTCAATATTAACATTATTTTTCAAAGTTATAACACTTCTTAGCATAGAATATATTGCCCATAATGAGGATGGTTTAACTTTCTTAGCGATTTCTCCCAAAAAAGCCAAGAGTACGATTTCAGAAAATGAATTTACATTATTTGTTGTACGCCAATCCATAAATTGCTGATATACCTTTTCATATCTGTCTCTAGATTTTTCTGGTAATAGGTTCTCGGTAGTGTTCGCAGCTAACTGCATAATATCGGATGGTGTGCTACTAAATTCATCTTCACTATTCAATGAACTCATTTTATTGATTTATATTATAATTACCACTATATTTCTAATGACAAATTAATAATTTTTAATCTGTCAAAATAACGTCTGTTAATTCGTTTCCATGGTAACTCGACCAACTTATATACAAGGCTTATGTGATATTACACATTTTTATAGAACTGAAGCGTTATTTTTTTATTACATGCTAGTCATTACGTGTCAGTATCTGTTTTTATGTATTTACTTAGCATCCACATAGTAGGTAATATACAATTTACTAGTAAGAGAGTAGAAAATAGTATATTACATAACGAGAGTTGTAAGAAGCTTATTACATGCGAGTAAAAAAGTTGCGCGCGAGCCACGTAGTGGCGAGCGCAGTAATTTTACAAGCATGTAATAAGCTTACAACTCAAGTTGTGTACTATACTTTTTCTACGATTATTTTCGTTTATAAAAATAAAAATTAAATTACCACTATATTTACACTGACAGATTAATAATTTTTAATCTGTCAAAATAACGTCTGTTAATTCGTTTCCATGGTAACGCGACCAACTGACTTACGAGGCTTATGTGATATTACGCATTTTTATAGAACTGAAACGTATTTTTTTTTATTACGTGCTAGTCATTACGTGTCAGTATCTGTTATGATGAATTTACTTAGCATCCAAATAGTAGGTAATATATAATTTACTAGTAAGAGAGTAGAAAAAAAGTTATATCAGCAATTTATGGATTGGCGTACAACAAATAATGTAACTTAATTTTCTGAAAAGGTACTCTTAGCCTATTTTGGAGAAATCGCTAAGAAATTTAAACCATCCTCATGGGCAATATATTCTATGCTAAGAAATGATATAACTTTGAAAAATAATGCTAATATTGAAAATTACAGACCTTTACATACACTGAAAATACCAATATTCAAAAAGAATACACCGTACAGTTTACGTCAACTCATTATTCACCACGTATTACTGAACAAACCGCCAAACTCGGATAAGGATATAGTTATAAATAATTGCCAAAATTTTACAATTAATTATTACAAATAAATGTTTAATATAAATTGTTCCCGAATTTTGTTAAATAAATAAAAGTTGTTATACGTGTTATACTTTTTATTTTTGTACATGAAAATATTCGTAAAAAAAGTATAGTAAACAACTTGAGTTGTAAGCTTTAGTTGTAAGCTGGCGCGCAACTTTTTTACTCGCATGTAATGAAGCTTTTTACAACTCTCGTTATGTAATATACTATTTTCTACTCTCTTACTAGTAAATTGTATATTACCTACTATTTGGATGATAAGTAAATACATCAAAACAGATACTGACACGTAATGACAGCACGTAATAAACAAAAATACGCTTCAGGTCTATAAAAATGTGTAATATCCATGTGTAATACATAAGCCTTGTAAGTCAGTGGGTCGAGTTACCATGGAACTGAATTAACAGACGTTATTGTATTATTATATTAAAATTAAATGTGGCGACTGCCCAAAAACTTACATCGGTCAAACTGGTAAAAACTTTAATAAACGAATAGCAGAACATAAAAGGGCTTTCAATAATAGAAAAACAGATTCTACATACGCACTTTACCTTCTAGATCACAATCATTCTTTAAATGACGAGTTTAAAATTCTTCTCATTCAAAATAAAGGCCTTAAGCTATTCTTGTTAGAATCTGTGGAAATCAACAAATTAAAAAATACAGATATAATTCTGAATGACCAACTTGAGACAAACAGTTCTGCCCTCCTCAACCTATTTCATTGAAGACTATAAAGTGTAAACGCATGCCAAAAATAGATCACTTGAGAAAGACAATCAGCCTAAACTGCTGTGATAAGAAGTTTAAATAAATTTTTATTGTTACATAAAATGGCTTAGGAAAAAAAATTAAACATTTAATGTTATCTCACCACAAAGAGTTACAAATATAAATGTTAATACAAAAAAATACTACATAAATAGTTACAAAAATAAATTCCAAAATAACAAAAAAAACACTTACTATGTCCTATCAGAGTACAAACTCTTGAAGTTGGAGATACTACAATACTTACAATTGTTACTGGGCGATAATTTGTAGCATAAATAAATTATTAGAAATAAAAAAATATCCTTTTAAATGAAACTATGCAAAGAGATTATGTCAAAAATTGTGCTACCTGTCATATGTCAATACTAAATCTTAAAACGGAGAACAATTAAAATGACAGCTAAGCCACACCCTAAGATCTACAATTTTAATTATTACAATTTCTTAAATTTATATGAAAACAATTATTATTAGAAAATGTTTATTTTTCCTTTAAAAATCTAATACAAAAATTACCTGGATTTCGCTAAAATTTCTTTAGTTTAAATTTCTGAGGTTGTAACTGACTTTACTGGACTTCAGAATTTCTGGGGTTAGGAACTGGACTTAGTTTCTCTGCCACACAAACAAACTCATCTCTAAACTGCGAAAAAGCCTGATATGGCAACCAGGGACAACAAAAGGTGATGGGCAAAATGGATGTAAACGCCGTTTGACAAATATCTCAGAGGAGAGAAGACATGAAACACAAATAGTGTCAAAATTGACACATTACATTGAGTATAATTCAGATTTTTACCAAATTTGCCGATTTTTAGCGGTGACACCTACAGCGACTTGACTGTTCAACGATTCTTGCAAACCTCTATAGCTATACATACTGCACTATTAACTGCTCACCAAACTACATATTTTCCAAAACATAAGACTAAAAACAAAAAAAACCATTACAAATTTGACGAAAAATTTGGACTAACCTGAAACCAACTGCCTTTGACAGTGGCTCCAGTGAGAGTGATGTAATTTTCTTTTCCGCAATACTTTCTCAGCAATCTAAATGGATGTTGAAATGAAACGCAAAATGGAAATGGAAATGAAACGTAAAATACCAAAGAATGTATGTGATATATAAACAAACTTTAAAATGTGTCTATTATCAACTCGGCGACGCAAAAAGGATCGAAATAATATTTCGGTATTTTAACATATACGAGGGGATTCCAATATATACCAAAGAATTTAAAAATGCTACAACCTCAAACATTAAGGATTGACCACCACTCTAGAACTGATTGCGTCGCTTGATTAAATCGAATTGACTGAAACAAAAGCTAGAATATGTCATCCTACCATTTATACATAAAAAACTTCTCGCTAGGATACATACGCGCGTAGTATTAAGTTACTTACCTACTTAAAAGTATTTACAAAAGAATTTTAATTTTTTTAATAGGCCAAATTTACATTACGAATTTATATAGGCCGTTAATGGGTAGTTTTACCTTATTTGTCTTACCGCAACTATACTGAAACGTTTGACTATGTACAATAGCTTGTTTAATATCGACTTAAAAAAATCTACTCTAATCATTCTACTCGGTCTTTCACACAGTGACGCCACTACCCAAGGTTAAAGCCTTCTCATAATTTCGCAATTCAAACCGAATGTAACTTACATCTTTATCCCATTCGTACCAAACATTAATCCCTTAAGAATGCCTCTAAAACAAATATGAACGTCATTAAGTGACTTCCTCCGACGTTTAATTTACCTTTCCGTAAAATTTCATTACTGGAATCAAAGGTTTATGATCTGTAAACATTGTAAACGACGTAAAGCAGATGTAAAGAGTGGAAAGAACATGCTTTTAAAGCGTATTTAAATTAAGTCCCTGAATAAGTGGCTGTAAGTAATAAGACAGGGATGAATGGATACAAAACGTTAACGCAGCGGAAAATATAGATCAACGCACTGATTAATACAGCAGACTGATAAAGAAGTGTTAATAATTGCTTAGCAGCATTAAAGCCTGTTGAATAATTTACGTTAAGGAGACTTCTAACAATTGTACAAAGGGTTAAAATATCTTCCAAAGCTTAAATATTATCTCCCTATTTGTAATTCCGATAATTACACACACAGTTACATTTTCTGCTCTTTATTTTCATATCCATATTTGGTATCTACCTATATACTAAACATTAACCCCAACTCTATACTTTGGTGCTATTTTCGTTTAAATTTGATCGTTAATAACTGTATCCACCAATAAAGTCAAGGAAATCGTTGGAAGAAAATATAAATTTGACAACGCTGCAGTGAACATCCCGCCGTGTACCGAATTACGCCATCAATTATACACCCACTTGAAAAACTCGCTGGAACGTTCTGTATCTTGGGTAATTTATTCGAGGGGTGTCTTATTAACATTTTTTAACAACAACGATCCTTTCGCGGCTTAATTAATATCCCTCCATAAATTTTTAATAAATTCCCAGTTTTTAATCATATTTTATGGTATAATAGCAGTTTATTTGCGGAAAGACCATTTTTCGTCGTAATTTGATGTGATCGTTTTTCTTGGGTTCGTAGCTGGTAAGACAGATTTAGATTTATAGGAGTTGGTAGAGATGTTCGAAATTCAATTCAACATTGATTCGGTTCAGATAAATTGTTGAAGAAAGGATTCGTGTACAATAATTAGTTTCTTAAATAATTAGTTTTAAATATTTAGTTTCTTAACATTGAAATGATTTATGTACTTGGTCTGAATTATTGCCAACATAGAGATTGGGTGATATTATGTGTGTTATTTTTAAAAAAGAAGTTTATAAAGTTAATGTTAGGTCAAATGTAGATTCACAGTAATTTTATAACTAAAGACGTAATATACGAAAATATGCAGACGTTAATTCTCGTCTTAAAAATCAATTCATATTATTATACGAGGTAATTCAATGAAACGGTACGATTTCAATCAAACAAAAAAATACTGAAAAAATATTTTTTTATTAACCCTTAACTGGTGATCCTAATTTTAATTACATAAATGGTGATTATGAGTCTGAAAGACTCCTGGCTATAAAAGCTGTTTTTATCAAGCTGGCACCTAAAAAATCATCGCAATCAAACATTTTTTAGTAATAAAAAAATATTGTATTGTCATTTTTATTTAGTGAAAAAGAAAAATAAAACAAACTGTAGGACTTATAACAAAAACAGAAAAAATGGTAACATGTTTTATAGCACCAAATTTTCTATTCCATATAGTCCACATATATTTCCACATATAATCCACATATAATCATCGAGCAAAAAGGCAAATAGGGAATCTAATCGTTATGAAAAGGAGACCAAAAAAGTGGCCTCTCATGGCGGACTTATCCGGAAATGCAAAGGCGCTAAATTTAAATTTTTCGACACTTATTAACAATAGCTATAAAATATTTTTCAGACGAAAAAGTTTTAACTAAATATTAACGATAATAGTCTAAAATGTGACACAAATGGTAAAAAACTTCAATATAAATAAAATTTCATGTGACAGTTGGGACAAACAATAACATAACCAAACTAAACTTGATTTCTTAAACAAGGAGAGAGACTGTCTTTCCTTGTTTAAAATGGCCTCTCAAGATGGCACGTCCTGTCTGACAGTATTTTGTCCCCACTATCTTTACATTCCCTCTTTTGTCTTTTTGCTCGATGCATATAATATATGTATGTTTAAACTATCATCTTTTATATAAAAATCACTTTTTATATAAAAAATTGTTAACAACAACATAATGGCAATTCTATACAAAACCTGCAAGTCACAAAAAACGTTAAAAATCTATTCTACCCTGGTACAATTTGTACAAATATTTCGAGAACATCGCAAACATATGGGTTTTTCACACGTTGTGCATAAATATGCAGTCTTTCTTCTTCGTTGTGCATAAATATCAATGATATTTCCGATCATTTCTTCCAGCTGCCTTTGTAATGTTGTCATTTCATATCTTATATGCAAATGTGAGGAAACGAGTTCATCGACCAGGGTTTCTATATATTTAAATCTAGTCCAATTATTTTCGCAAATGGAAGTAAACATAATGTATGAATTTACTCCACAAACGTCTACTATTTTATAAACAATAGTCATGGTCCATCTACGTGTTCTGCGGCTATAGGAATATTTTACACACTTTTCATCCATCCAGACTTTGTACATCCTCATGATTTGACTTATAAATAGAAGTATGAAGAAGCTGTCCCAAGAAAGCTCTCAATTCTATTTCATCAGTATTAGCCAACTCGGATTTGTCTTTTTTATATTGTTGATATTTTTCATAGAAAAGTTGGGGTTTTTCGTTAGTTCTCTTGACAACAAGACTATACATATCTGGTAAAACCAATTTATTAAAATAATAAACAAGACTCGTTGACTTTTCTACTTTTGGACGGATTGGTGGAAGTGCAACAATATTGTGAGCAGGCGTACTCACGTTTCTAGTTGGCTCCTTTTTACTCCACTTATACCTATTCATTCCATAGTAATAATTGCTGGAATTGACACACTCTTTTTCATCTTCACTAGATATCATTTCTGGGTAGTGCTGCTGTTCATTTTTACTTAGCTCTTGTTCACTGTCCGTAAAACGATCACTTTCTATATAATATCTTTCTTCCACATCATCATCACTAATGTCACTGTTCGCCTCATTATACCATTTTGTGCACACTTCTTCGAAATCATCGTCTAATACTCTTACAGATTTACGAGAACCATCCATATTAAAATAACACCAATGGTAAACTTGCGTCTAGTAGACTCCGCGACGTAAATATTTCAAAAACGGGACGACCAAGGTACACCGAATTACAGGTTGCTCCGTATTTGTGGCCAGAAACGCAGACGCGTTAATAAACGTGCGGAGTCTGTGAGATGCATGGTCACTAGTTAGATGCAAGGGTTAAATTAAGCAAAAAAGACGTATCTATACTATACAGATGAAAATTAATGTGTAAGTAAGAAAATATTCAGTTTTTGAAGATGATACTTCGAGGCAATTAGGCTTAGGCTTACTCGAGGCTATTATTACATTTAATATATATATATATATATATATATATATATATATATATATATATATAACGGATATAGTTACAACTAAATCACTAGCAGCGTCTTGTCGCATTTCCATCATCCTTTGCAAATCTAGATCCAAGGCATCCTCTTCTCGAGATTACAATGAAAGATTCATAAATGTCGTTTTTTTTTTGTTTTAAAGATATTCAGTTGTTTTCATACTTACTGCCACAAAACTGGTCAGAAGAATAAAAAAACGGTACTTGGACGGTACCTGAGTCAACCCCTTGTGTGTGCCTTATATTTACTAAATTGTTGATTAGGATTAGATAGTAAATTGCAATAAGCAAATAAATAAAAAAATATATACAAAAACTTAAGTAAGGTAATTTCGGTCAAAAACAAAGTTTATCATCATCATCATCATCCATCCTCTATTTATCACGTCCACTGCTAGACATAGGCCTCCCTTAAACTTCTCCATTCCTCACGATTTTGTGCTCTTTGTTGAGAATTTTTAGTGATACGCCTGATGTCGTCGGCCCAACGTGTAGGTGGTCTTCCTCTACTGCGTTTGTCGGCTCTTGGCCTCAATTTGTAATTTTGCTCGTCCATCGTGAATCGTGCATTCTCGCTACATGGCCTGCCCAGTTCCATTTTAGTTCCGCTATGCGTTCCACAACATCAGTAATACTCGTCCTTCTTCGCAGATCTTCGTTTCTTATTCGGTCCCTCAACGCCACTCCCAGCATAGACCGTTCCATTCGTCTCTGTGCCACTCTCAGTTTCGAAGCCGTGGTCTTGGTTAAAGTCATAGTTTCCGCCCCATAGGTCATGACCGGTAATACGCATTGGTCAAACACTTTTCTTTTGAGGCTGATTGGTATGTTGGCCCTAAGTGTGTCTCGCAGTTTTCCAAAGGCTGCCCATGTTAAAGTAATTCGTCTTTGGATCTCACATGTTTGGTTATCCCTGCTGATTCTTATTTCATGACCCAAATACGTATATTTCTCCACCAGTTCTACCACTTTGTCTTGAATAGTCAAATGGTTATTGGGGACCAAATTTGTCATAAACTTAGTTTTGGTCAAGTTCATTCTCAGGCCCACTTTAGAACATGCAAAATCCAATTCGTTTAACATATCTGTAGCTTCTCCTAAATTATCTGTGATAAGGACAATGTCATCTGCGAAACGGAGATGGTTAAGCTTTTCGCCGTCTATCATTACTCCTCTGTGGTCCCAATTGATCATCTTAAAGGCATATTCTAATGCCGTTATGAATAATTTCGGCGACAATGTATCTCCTTGCCTTATTCCACGATTTATTTTTATTGGTCGGGTTTTATTGTCTATTTTAACAGTCATAGTGGCATTTTTGTAAATATTGTAAATAAGCTCACTATACCTATGGTCAATCCTGCTGTCATTCATTGCTTCTATAAGGCTGTCTAATTCGATCGTGTCGAACGCTTTATGAAAATCTAGGAAAGTGAGAACAATAGGTTTGTTATATTCTATAGATTTTTCAATGAGTGCCTTTACTGTGTGGAGGTGATCATTGGTACCATAATTTGAGCGGAATCCTGCCTGCTCTCTCGGTTGGTAGAGATCTAACTTTTTCTCCAATCTTGATGTCACTACCCTAGTGAAGAGCTTGTATATGTGGTTCAACAGGCTAATAGGTGTATAATTTTCTAGGTCCGTTCTATCTCCTTTTTTATGCGAAAGGATGGTTGTAGCATTGTTCCACTCTTTGGGCACCTTTCTTTGCTGCAAACATAGATTGAATAGTTTCCTTAATTTATTTAATAGCATATCTCCTCCATTTACGATAGCTTCTATTACGATTCCATCCTCTCCTGAGGCTTTGTTAGTTTTCATTTTTCTTAATGCTTGTCGAATCTCATCTAGCTTTATCTCTGGCATTAGTTCGGAACCTTGATTCTTAATCTTCTTTGAAATGGCTGTTTGTATTCCTGTTTTATCTTCTCGTCTACTTCTATATAAA
Organism: Diabrotica balteata; assembly: GCA_918026665.1. NCBI lineage: Eukaryota > Metazoa > Arthropoda > Insecta > Coleoptera > Chrysomelidae > Diabrotica > Diabrotica balteata. The sequence continues at coordinate 187,064,476 of OU898276.1, forward strand.
CCCTCGTAAAACTCTTCGACGACCTGTATTAACTCGTCTCTACGTGATATTATTTCATTTTGCTTGTTTCTTAATTTATGAATTTCGAATTTCCCATTCGTTAGCTTTCTACGTAGAACTTTTAGGCTGTTATTTTCCTCTATAGTGCGTTTAATATAATCGGTATTAAATTTCCTTAAATCTCTCCTAATTGCTTTCGAAACAGTTTTGTTCATTTTTCTTAAAGTGTTGCTATCTACATTCTTATCGCTTCTCATTTGTCTTCTTTGATCCAAGAGCGTTTCAGTATATGGACTTATTTTACTATCTGATTTTCTTTTAGGACAGTGCACTCGGTGACTTTCTTGTAAGGCGTTTATGATGCAGTTATCTAAGCGTTAATATCGTTAGCGGAGGTTCCTGCAATAGAAGCTTATTATTGATATGTGTCTGATATTAGTTGATATCTAATGGGGGTGTCCAGATACCGTGAAATTTATTTCTAATCATTATATTCCTTTCTCTTTTTAATTATTTATTATAAAACAAAGTTACAGTCTTGTAATACAGATGTCTTTTACCTGAATATAGCATTTATTTAGAAAAATATAGTTTGTCAGAGCTTTATTTTATATAACAAAACTCTGTAGTCACTTAAAAATGCTAACGTTGTATCGTTCCTAATGCTTTTCCACATTTATAAACAACCCCTTAATTATTGACTACCTCCAACCAAATGTTCCAAACCCTCTACCTTCTCCATCACTCACTCACTTGCCACACCGGCAGGTCTTTATGGGCACATCGTTACTCAACCTGATCTCGAAATGGGGGTTAATACGACTTTGTGGATGTTTGTTTTCGCTAATTAGGTAAAATAGCTGTGCGGCAAGCAAGAAGAAGTATTCTAGAATTTATTAAAACTGGTAATTTATGCAGGAAATGTTCGTCATTAGGGTTATTATTGTTGCCAAAAAGGGGATAGAATAAATTTAATTAAAAGCGTTTAGCTAACCTGAATTTAATGATGGTTTTCTTTATTTACTTCATTTTGATGTTATTTGTTACTTTTAAGAATAAGTGTTCGCTATATTTGTTTTTTATTTTGGTCAAAAATAATCAAAAATAAGTTTTATGCCAATAAATGAAGATTCACAAATCGATTTCATTTAACTCTTTCAGTTATATCCATTATTCGTATTTTAAAACACTATACAAAAATAAAGAGAATATTCAAAAGAGGCATTATCCACCTATTAAATAGCATGCAATTTTAGCCTAAGTAGCATAAATGGTTTAGAATCAAAGTCAGCAATGTCCTCTTTGACGAATGAGAATCCTCCCAGCGACCATGTGATAAAGGAGTAGGATGGCGCCGTTATAATTTTTCGTAATTTCTTTTCAACCAAGGTGCCAAGCTGTTTTTGTTTTTTTATTTTGTTAGTATTTTAAAATGGAAACTATTACAACTCCTGTTGAAAACAACAAAGTTCGCAAACAAATTCGCAATCCATCCACATGGCGGCAAAATGTGCGGAGAAAAATGAGGCACATTTTTAAATTTTAGTTGTACTTTTTACTGGAAAGATCAGGTTTTGAGAGCAGATCCTGATTCAGATGTTATTCATAGTATTTTTTTGATTATTTTATTATTTGAGAAATGTCATCTTTTCAGGTACTGTTCATCACAGTTAACACAATTCCCTACTTACGGTCTCAAAACGAAGGCATATCAATGTCCTTTTCTAACAATGAGAGATATCAAGTGTTTTATGCAGCTAAGGACAAGATTAGACAAGAATCCTTTGTTTTAAAATTTTATACAGTTCAACTATCTGAACGTCGCCGCCCAATAAAACTCTAGCCATAAAGCAAAAACAACGTCTACAGAGTAGACTCTGGAGAACACAATCAGTCTTCTCCGGAGGAGAGTAAAACCATCATAGTTTACAATGATTTAATACTAAGTATAACCTTAGCTTTACTACTCACCGTACGGATTTGTGTTCAATATGCATTGAGTTTGCAGAAAGATCTAGATATGAAGAAGAGAAGACAAAATTGATTTTGAAAGAATTAGCTTATTATAAGTCCTGCACTGTTATTTGTATGTGGGTAGTCGGTAGGTACTCCTTGGAATTCCTTGGATAGTCCTATCAGGGAAAAATGACTTATTCCTTGCACCCCACAGATTCCAGGTGTTCCTGACCTGGAAAACTAGTACCTGCTTAGGATCCCTTGTCGAGGGTTACGGATGAAGACCACAACGGCAGTCATGGCGGAGAGAGAGACCTTCGGTACGGCGAGGATGGCGGAAGTGGCGACCCCGGATTTTAGGGTTTGTATAGAATCAAGCAGTGTCTGATCCAGAGTGGGCGGATCCAGAATGGGTGGCTAAAAGTACAGGTCCTCCAAAGTGGGAGTTTTAGAATCAGGCTTTAGCATCCTGGCACATGCAAAAACAACAAAGGACGAAAGTACAAGAAGTAGGATGAAAAAGTTAAAGCTAAAAAAGTAAGAGAAGCTTAGTCTTAAATTTCAGCCAACGTCGAAAAGAGAAAGAGGGAAATCACGTGCAGTACCTGGAATATCCAAGGATAGCGAACTAAGGACAAAGAGGTGATAGAAGAATTTAAGAGGATGAACCTTGATATTTTGGTAACAACTGAGACCAAGAATAAGGGAAATGGCACACAATTTGTAGATGACATCTTCTACTGTTAGAGCGGGAAAAAGAAGGAAGAAAGAGCAGCTGCCGGAGTAGGGATACTAGTCAAGAAAAAATGGATAAAAACAATAAAAACATGGGAACCCATAAATGTACGAATAGTAAAACTTATCATGGATATCTAAGGCAGGCAAATCGTGATACTGGGAGTATACGGCCCTACGAATAACAGTCTGGTGACAGAAATGGATCAGTTTATGGATACCTTACAAGAAGAGATCGGAAAAGTGAGACCAAGACAAAAAAATAATAATAGCAGGGGACTTAAATGAAAGAACAGGAAAACGACAAAATAATAGCACGATAGGCTGTTTTAGAGAAGATGTAACAAACGATAATGGAGAAAGACTAATTGACCTATGCGAACTGAACAATCTGAAAATTACGAATGGTTTTTTCAGACATAAGGACATACATAAATACACGTATGTACAAACAACGAGAAACATCAAATCCATTTTCGATTACATAATTGTCAGCAAAAGTATTACTATAAAAATTAGAGATAAACGAGTAAAGAGAGGACCCGAATGTGGTATTGACCAACGATTAATAATTTCACAAATGGGGTTTCCTTACTCGTTGAACACTCAAACTAGAAGGAAGAAAGAACACGAAGAAGACCAAGTAGAAAATGAACATAAAGAAGAAGAAATTAAGTTCAACATAAATTTACTTTAAGCGGAATCCATAAGAGACCTATACCAGAGAAGACTGGACCAGAAGTTACAGGATTTCGGTTTCAGAAACGTCAAAGAAACGTACGAGCACGTCAAACACAGCATACAAAATATGGCATTAGAAGCTTTGAGGAAACTTGAGAAAAGAAATACCCAACACAAAAAAAATAAACAAAGAAACCAAAAAATGTATTAAGAAGAAAATTATATATATAAAAAATATGAGCATCCAATCCCCAGAAGACACACAGAAGTACAAAGAGAAAAACAGAGAAGTAAAACGAAGAAGTTCAAAAGAAAAGAATGAAGATTGGGAAGAAACATGTGCACAAATTGAACAATACATAGGAGGAACAAGGAATTCGGAATCCTGGAAAATACTGAAATCTTTAAGGAAAAATTATCAACGAAAAGGTCCAAATAGACTACATATCAGAAAAAATGTGGGAAGACTACTATAAAGAACTAATCACAGAAAACCGCCCAGATTGCATAGAGACAGACACAGAACAGGAACAACAACAAAATCAGAATAAAGAACAGATTGAGATAACATTAATCGAAGTAAAGAATGCCATAAAGACTTTAAAGAACAAGAAATCAGGGGTACCAGGAGGAATCGTTAATGAACTAATTAAGTACGGAACGGACAAACTACATGGAATTATACACGAAATTATACACATATCAGACTTAAAAATAAACATGACTTCTCCATATTTCATAAACCAACCCATACTGACACGACTATACACAATCCATCATCCCATCTCACACTACATAAACTGGCAGCCTATCATAGTATGTTACGTAGATTAACAGAAATTTAGATGTCAAAAAACAACTTTGAAACAGAATTAAATATCATTAAGCAAATAGCAGTAAACCATGGATACAACGAACAAACGATTAATAAAATTTTAAATCAAAAACTAACACAAGAAAGCCCTGAAATTAGTATTTCCACCACCAGAGAAAAATCCCAGTACCTTCTGCGCGATTACATGTACAGGCAAAATATCAATATAAATAGCCAAACACATAAAAAGAAAGAAATAACACCAGCTTTCAGAACAAATAAAAACTTGAGCAAATATATTAAAAACAACAAGAGCCAAAATAAAAAGCACTTACAAAATGGTGTATACAAACTTAAATGTGGCGACTGCCCAAAAACCTACATCGGTCATACTGGTAGAAATTTAATAAACGAATAGCAAAACATAAAAGGGGTTTCGAGTTTCGGGTTTCGAGACGAGTTTAAAATTCTTCACATTTATGGAAATTATCAAATTAAAAAACACAAATATAATTCTAAATGATCAACTTGAGACACAGTTCTCTCCTAGTCAACCTATTTCATTAAAGACTATAAACTGTAAACACATGCCAAAAATAAATCACTTGAGAAAGGCAATTAGCTCAAATAGCTGTAGTGATTAGAGTTTTGTGTGTAAGTTTTTAAAACAAAGTTTTTCGTGTTTTATTCTTACATAAAATGAATTGCCATCAAGTAACGGTCGAATCCATCAATTATATTTATTTCGATATCACTCAAAATATAAGCATATTATTGTTTTACCTTTTACTCAAAAGCCAAAATGATAGAGACTGCCAACTTTGTTACTAGGGCCTTATATAACCCAATGATTATAGGACAAAATGGAACAAAAATTGAATTTGCCAATTAACCGCCCGGTACGGGGAGAAAAGCTTCCTACCAGGCCGAAGCTGTCATTAGTGATAGACATATTATTTTAATGTTAATTAAAGTTGTGAATACAGTATTTAAAAAATATGTATTGAAACCACATTATATAACATAAAATCCACCACAAACAAAATAAATACCAGTTATACAAACTGGCCTGTAGGACTGAATTTTAAAGTTTGTCCTGGCGCTTAACGTGTTAATGTAGCTTGGAGGAAGTAAAATATTTTAATATTTTGATTGCCCGTTAATAGCACAAATAAAAAGTATTATTTCTAAAAAGTATTACGTCACTGTAATAAAAAAATAAAATGACTCCTGTTTACCCTATCTTTCCTCGTGATAAAACCTACTTAAAGCTATCGGCTAAAGTGGCAATTTCACCATCTTTTTTGTTGCAGAAACACGGCCCTCGAATGAAGTGCTCGGCCTGCAATATAATTGCACATCAGAGCTGTATTAAGGTGCTACTTGAGAAGGTTAAGTTTTTTTGTAAACCGACTTTTAAGGACGTTGGCGTGCGGCAGTACAGAGAGCAGACGACCATTCAGCATCACTGGGTCCATCGCAGGTCCGAGAAAGGAAAGTGCAGAAGATGCAGCAAGGTAAGCAGATTTTTTAACCATTTCATATTAACTTTAATCAAATAAAAGGCAGATATCGAGCAGAGTTTTTTATTATATCGTGTCCAAGTACTTTGCCCCAAGAGCATCTTAAAGGACATCTGAATTAAGCAAAGAAACGTTTTTTTAACTGAAGAAAAATTAATTAACGAAAAAAATCGAAGTTGATGGTAAATAAAAAAATTTTGTAATATAACGTTTTAGACAGTTCGTCAAAATTAGGCTATCCAACATTTTGGTGAATGTCATAAACATTAACTAATACATTTACATAACACGAGACAAAGGACAAACAGTTAAAAAATTATTATAAATTTGAGGAAGCTACATATTGAGTGATAGCCGGAGAGAGAATGGCTACTGGTCTTAACGGAAATGTTTAAGTGACATCTCACATATGACAACTTAGATGGGCAGTCACAATCATGGTGATGTGATCTGCTTATTTCAAAATTCTATGAAGCTGAACATTGACCAAAGGTCCAACTTACACTACTATGGGAAGTCAACTGATGAAATATGAAATTATATATACTACTTTATATAGAATGCATAATCCAGATCTCACACTCAAAACTGTAATAATTAAGGTGTTAGTTTGGGGGTAATTGAAGTAAACAGTGTAAGAAATAGACTAAATAATCCATTAGATAGTGGGTAGTTTACTGCAATAAAAAATACCAAACAATAACAATACTGTAGAAAAGAAGAAATCGAACTATGAAATTGAAATACTTGGAATTAAAAATCAAAATTTAAAACAAAATGTAGAAATGGGGTAAAATACCAATAGTTCAGTTAAATCCACAGTCAATGAGAGAACCATAAAATTAAAATGGCAAAGCATTACTCAAGGCCAACTGACCAACAGTGGGAGATGTTGATTACAGAGAGATATGAAGAGTGTAATCAACGCCAACTATGGGTCAAATTTAGTACAATTTAAATTAATTTGAGTATTAAGACAGTTAGAGTTTTCATTTGTTTCCCTTGTAATTTCCAAATCTTTCAATAAATCAAACTCCAAGTAGTTTTTCGTTCTACTAATGTCATATAAACTTGAAAAGTTTGGTCTGTTCAAATGTTCTGTAATTCTAGTAAATAACTTTCGAATGGTTCTATCTAGATAAGAGGCATCACAATCTTCAAATTTTAATTTATAAATACCAATTTTGTCAAGAGTGTTCGAACTATCTTTGATATTGATTAAAAAGGAACCTAAAGTATTGTGTCACTTTAGGTTCAAGGAAATTTTGATGTCTTCAATTGTGGAAAAAGTTTTGAAATTTTTTTGGAAATTTTGCTGATATATGTAAAGGAGAAATATCTGATGTTATTGCTGGCATTGGGTTAAAGCAAACATTGTGATAAATAAGCAATCTTCTCTGCAATTTTAAGTTTAGATCTATTTAGAAGCTTATGAATGATGGGATCATAACCATTATTGAAAGCAATTTGATTGATAGTATTAAGTTATAGAAGTATAGATATGGAAATAAAACGGCGTATTGAGATAGCTAGAGGTGTTTTTAATTTGATGAGAGCAATATTATGCAATGGAAAACTCTATTAGTACTAGTTATTGAGATGCTACGTGTTCTCTGTCCTGTTGTATGGAGTTGAGGCCTGGACAATTACAGAGGCGGCAGAGAAAAGACTCATTAACTTTGAAATGTGGTGTTATCGAATAATGTGGAAAATATCTTGGACACAACACATAAAAAATGCGGAAACGCTACGAAGAATGAAAACAGATGAACAAATACTTAACACTACGAAGAAAAGAAAAATGAGCTACTTTGTTCACATACTAAGAAACGAGAAATACGAATTGATGCGGCTGGTCATACAAGGGAAGGTGGAAGGTAAAAGTGGACCGGGTAGAAGACGCGCTTCCTGGTTGAAGAATCTGAGACAACGGAGTGGCAAAACGTCAATATAACTTTTCAGAATGGCTGCAGATAGAGTCAAATGGACCATGATGATTGCCAATGTTCTTAGGGGTGGAGCCCGTTAAGAAGAAGAGTAAGTTTTAAATTGAAGTTCTTATTAGAAAGTAAAAATTTGAGAAGCCTAAATGTAACTGTTGGAAGCAGCCATTTTATGTTGGGTTGAATGATTAGATTTTTAATGTATAACATAATCTGTTTGAGTAGGTGTTATGTAAATATTGTACTCTAGAGAATCTTTTTACGAGATATAGCCATATCTAAGCAGTTATTGTAAAAGAGATTTTGGGAATGGAGGTTATTAAGATCATCCAGAATCTGTAAAGTATCATCTTGACTAAGAAAATATCAGCTAAGAAAAAAGGTGATATTGGAGAACCCATCTCTAAACCTGTTGGTTGTTTATATATATTTGATTAAATTGGAACAAATCCTGATCAAGATAGATTATATTATTTATTGTTTGGTAAAAATTTAGAAAATGTAAATAACGAATAGCAGTTTGTACTACCAGACAAAACTAGTGGTGAACGCTGGTAATACGAGGTTCGAAGAAATTAAATTCTCACAAAAACTGAGACAGGGCTGCAGCATTACCTCCACTCTTTTTATGTGGTATTACACAATAATATGTATTATTGTGATATTCAAAATCTTACTGCGCCAACAATTAATTAGCTAATTAATTAATTAATTAATTAAAATTATTTAAATGATATGATTATGATTCTATCACACTTTTTAATTCTCTTATCTCAGGGTTATATTCGTGCTTCAATATCTATGCTTTACATGTGAAAGGTAAGGTCCAAAGAATACCGGAATAATAAAAAACATATATGATATAACATTATATATTAAAATAAAATAATGAAATAAAATTCACACTCAAATGTTTTCAATAAACAATATCTCATATAATGATTCTCAAAATTTTGTTCTACATACGTTAACCTTCAAAATTAATGGTACAAACAATATTAGTTAAAATCTCAAAATCCCAATTATTATTCTAAATCTCCTAATCAAAATATTTATATCTTTTCTAAAGTAATTGTAAAAATTGTGTTATCAATAAAAGAAAAACTGCAGAAAAACAAAACTATCTCTCTATGATGATGAGTGGTCCAAATCCTTGTTCTTTGTAGCCTACACTATCTATTCTTAGCAGCTCCCTAGGTAATCAGAAATCTTACAACAAATTGTTGAAAGTTTATCGTCCTTAATGATCTCCTTCAAATGCACGAATCGTTCAAATTATGCTAGCCCCTTCTCCTCTCGATAAACTGAATCTCTCGTTGGCCTGAGTGAAAAATGACCCTTGGAATATCTTCTCTTTACGATAAACTGAATCTCTCGTTGGCCTGAACAGGGACTCTTGGAATATAAGTAGAAAAATATGACTTATTTTACTGGATCAGCTTCTGTCAGATACACTAACTACACGAAAACTCACAAACTTTCACTGCTACTGCTTCCTACCTCTGGGAAACTACCCGAGAACAACGGCCGTTCGCCTTGCACCCATGGAAACCAACTGCCTATCTTTTTTTTTTTCTTCAAAACTCACTAAAGTCTCATTCTCAAATCAACCATCCCACCTTTTTCAATCTCCTCCAATCAAAACGCGTCATACATCTCCCATTTCTTCATTTCGAGAACACAAACAAATTTTTACTTACAATTATAAAATTTCCTATAACTTATTTACAAACTAATCTTTTTCTACCAATTCTTATGAACTAACAAAAACATATCTTTCTAAAATCTATTCTATTGTCCCAATTACTGCACAAATTTATTTGGAAAACTTGCTTCCATTGTCTAGGATTTCACTTAAGCTCATTCACGTCACTCAAATATATTTTACCAAGGAAAATAATTTATGCATATCTTACGTTTTGTTCAATATAGGTAATCCAAAGATAAAGGACTTTCATTCTTCGAAATGTTTGTAGTTTATTATTCGACTTATCTGAATTATTTTAATTTTTTGAAATTTGAAATATTTTAAGCAAACCAATATTTTTCTCGATGTTACATATCATAACAATATATATATATATATATATATATATATATATATATATATATATATATATATATAAATATATATATATATATATATATAATATATATATATATATATATATATAAATATATATATATATATATATAAATATATATATATATATATATATATATAATATATATATATATATAATATAAATATATAAATATATATATATATATATATATATAAAAATATATATATATATAAATATATATATATATATATATATATATATATATATATATATATATGCTGTCACTATTTTTCCGTGTTTGACTCCGCGTTGTAAAGTGCTGGTTTTCTCGAAAACCATTGTTTTGGCGACGTTTCGGCAAGGTCTCACTTGCCATTCTCAAGCCTGGTGGAACTACTTCTCGTCGTTACTCGATTAGTACTGGTCGACGGGGCATTTCGGCGCTCGTTTAAATACTCTCTCGGCGGCGCGCGGGCTCTTGTGATTGGTCCTGCCTGTGTGCGAGTGGGCGGGCCTTGTCTGGCGGTCTCGCTGTTTGTTTTTTCTGTGCGTTGACTGAAGTTGAATTTTCTTGGACGGTTCTTTGCAGAGCTGGTTTCCATGTTGTTGGCAATCTTTGGGCATCATCTCGAGTGTTTAGGTTATTTGGATATTTTTCTATTTCTATGGCTTCCCTGATTATTCGTTTGGTTTTGTGTTCGATGTTCGCTAGCATTGTTGTCTGTTCTAGATCGATTGTGTGTCCTGTTGTTAGGGCATGTTGTGCAAGGGAAGATGTCTTTTCTTGCTTTGCAATAGCGTTTCGATGTTCTTCTCGTCTTACTTGAATTCTTCGATTAGTCTGTCCGATGTAGGATTTGTCGCAGTCTCCACAGGGAATCTTGTACACTCCTTGGTTTTCTAGTGGGATTTTGGTTTTTGCGGAGTTAAGCATATTCGAAATTTTCTTATCCGTGTTGAATATTGTCTCTATTTTATGTTTTCTTAGGACTCTACTGATTTTTTCCGTAGTGCCCTTCACGTACGGTAAAATCGTCTTGGCAATAGGTTTTTCTTTTTCTTCTGTTGATTCTTTGCTTTTTCCTCCTTGTGATTTTTGTGCCTTTTCAATTGTGTACGTGGTGAAGCCATTTTTTCTTAATGCTGTTTTGACCGTTTTCATTTCTTTATTCCTGTGTTCTTCATCTGTTAATCTTTCTGATCTTATAGTATAGTAGTAGAACTATATATATATATATATATATATATATATATATATATATATATATATATATTATATATATATATATATATATATATATATATATATATATATATACATATATAGCATATCGCGGTATAAAACTTGATTCAGATAGTAACAGAAAGAAAACAAAACACACAACTAACTCTATAAAAGACAAAATAGCTCATGTTAAATATAAATGGGACAACATATTCACAGGGTGGAAAACGAAAGACTGCCCAAAATAATACTCAATTACAAACAGTACCTCCAAAAGACAAGAGAGACGTAGGAAATCCTCGAATACGAATATCATAATCCCCTTGTAAAGACAAAACAGACAAAGCCTATTTCTGATAGTGACGAAGAAGTGATCAATTAATAACAGTTATTATTAATTAAAAATATTTTAAGATTCAGATCAGATAACTCGTTCTAAAGCCTTAGTGATTCAGTTCGGATCGACTGCACCCATCTCTATATGTCGATAAGTGTGAATATAATTGATAGTTTTTATGCTTTTTTGTTCGCTTTTGTTTTCCCACCTATCGAAAATTTCTTTTTCCATTAAACGTAGACCGATACTCGTTAGGGTATATTGAAAAACGATACAAACTTCGGCGTCACCCAGCTGCATTTGTCGTTACATACATACACAGACCACTTACCCTTCCAGATTGATTGATGAAGATTGATAAGTTTCGGCCTCAAACACGAAAACCAATCCATTTTTTGTTGATCAAACAACCATTTATATTAATTTTAAATTAATATTTATGGAGGATCCTGAATGTCAAACCGAAGGAAAGGAATATTTTACTTAGGTCTTTTGGGTTGTTTCGTAGAACTATATCATCTTAATTAAAATACACTCTGTTAAAATTACTTTAAGGAAACGGATATAGATCAATATATTGGAACAAAGTTGAAATGGGTTTGAAAAGAGTTTTAAAATAAAAAGTAAATAGTTCTTGACTGTCTTGTAAAATTACAAAGTAGGTAATCATGGTTAATATGGACCATGTTGCCATGTTTTCCGTTTTTGCAGTATATCTACCGTTTTTATTTAATGGCTCTACCACAAAGTTTTGACTTATATATTATATAATAAGTAATATTATTATTATTATATTATTAAGGGCCTGATATAATCAGAAAAGAAATAGAATATGCAATCAAACAAGCAAAAAGTGGTAAGGCCCCCGGTCCTGATGAAATTCCCGTAGAACTGCTCAAACTTATGGACGATGAATCTATTAAAATACTCCTAGATCTATTTAGCACAATATATAGAACTGGAATAATACCTAGGGAATGGCTCTGTTCGACCTTTATACTACTGCCAAGAAAGGCAAATACAAAGGAATGCAACGAATATCGTACGATAGCTTTGATGAGTCATGCTCTAAAACTGTTTTTAAAAATAATCCATAATAGGATCTATAGGAAATTAGACGTAGATATCAGTAACACTCAGATGGGATTCAAAAAAGGGCTGGGTACAAGGGAGGCTCTGTTTGCAATGAACGTTCTCTCACAGAGATGCTTAGACATGAACCAAGAAATTTACGCCTGCTTTATTGATTTCGAAAAGGCCTTTGACAAAGTACAACATGAACCACTAAGACAAGTTCTAATAAAGAAAAATATAGACAGCCGAGATATTCGAATTATATGCAATCTATATTGGAATCAAACAGCAAATGTCAAGGTTGAGGGCAGACAAACAGAAGAAATTCAAATCCGTCGAGGAGTCCGACAGGGATGTATCTTATCGCCACTTTTATTTAATCTGTTGTATTTAATTGTTCACTATCTGTGAACAAGCACTCGAGGAAGAAGATCTTGGTCTGATAATAAATGGTGAGACGATCAACAATATAAGGTATGCTGACGATACAGTTCTCCTAACGGGAACGCTAGTAGAACTACAACATCTCGTTCAAAGTCTCAATATATACTGTTACAGTTACGGCTTGAAAATTAATTTGAAAAAAACTAAATTTATGGTAATCACGAAATCAAAGAACATCAGAGCTAATCTTGTAATAGACAATACAACGATTTGAGCGTGTGCCCTGTTATAAATATCTAGGTGCTTGGATCACAGACGATACTGATCAAACAAAAGAGATTAGATGTAGAATAGAAATCGATAGATCAGTCTTTAATAGAATGCGCAAACACTTTTGCAATCGGTAAATCAATATAAAGTTACGAATACGAATGCTGCGGTGTTATGTCTTTTCTACCCGGTTATATGGAGTTGAGGCTTGGACACTAAAACAGTTGACCATAAAAAACATCGAAGCTTTCGAGATGTGGTGCTATAGGCGCATTCTCAGAATATTATGGATGGACCGCGTCACTAACATGCAAATATTCCAAACTTTAGACAAAAGATGCGAAATTCTAAATGAGATAAAAACTAGAAAGATGGAATACTTGGGGCACATTGTGAGAGGTAAAAAGTACGAACTTTAAGAAACATCATGCAGGGCAAAATTAAGGGCAAAAGAAGTGTGGGAAGAAGAAAAATATCGTGGCTTCATAATCTACGTGAATGGTTCGGGTGTAGTTCGATTGAACTTTTTAGGCGCGCTGCTAACAAAGTCGCAGTGGCCATGATGATTTCCAATCTCCGCTAGGAGTGGCACGAGAAGAAGAAAAAGTATTAATAATTAATTATTAATCAACAATCTGATCAAACAAAATTATCAATAAGAAACTTTTTTCTAGACTCAATTATTATGAAAACCAAAAGACTAAGGATAAACTCACTATTGTCCCTTAGGTTCTGTTCATTTATTGCGCAAATATTACCCTATACCATCGCAATATACTCTACTTTTCACTTAACTAACTCGAAGGGTGTCTTTCTCCTGAGTCTTCTAGCCCGATCCGTGTTATCAACGGAGCGTCTAATGTAGTACCAAATATTTTGCCGTTTTTCACTCCAGCCTATATATTCCATTCCACGAATATACGACTGTTTTAAATTCGCTTTAAGGTGTCGACTTAAATGGTCCAATGTGCTGAATTGTACAATGGTAAATTCTTCCCATTTTTAAAATACTGTTATGACAGATATACACCTTAGATTTAAATATAAAGTTATGATCTAAATATAGAATTGATAGTTTATAGAATAGTTGTAATTCAGATTTTGAAGTATACTCGTCTAATTACTCTCATTGACTTTAGTATTTTAAACAAGTTGGTTTTTGAATTAAGTGATTTAAACAAAGTGTAACAATACTTAAGTGATTAAATAGTTTAATTTATTTAGTCGAATATTCAATTAGTCTTACTCTTACTCTTATTCTCCTAATCACCATTACAAACAAATACACTACACTAAACTCTCTCTTAACGGACACGTCTCTTCACCGGACACCTCTATACGGACTGTTTTTAAAACTAAAATCAGTCGGCGATTTATGAAACTGTATGTTAATTTTCGTTACTTTTTAATATCTGTAATGACTCGGTATTTTAACTATCAATAGCCGCCATGTTATACCCGTTACTTTCGGAATTTTTAAGAGTATATCCACTCAAAGCAAACAAAAACTAACAAAGTGGAATACTAGATTCTTTTCCTGGTTTCTGAACCATCGTTGTGCCAATTTCTTTTTATTTATATTAAAAATATTATATTTCTTTTTATAACCGTTGTAGTCCCTAATAAAGTAATAAAGATACCCGGCGCGCCTCTTTGGTGTTTACATTTCACCGAAATCCAACCCAAATGTCTTTTGAACACATTTTAACTTCATAGAGGTCATTGTATTTATTTGTAGGAGCCTTTACGTAAATCGGATTAATTTTAACAATAAATTTTGCGTCTATCTGAACATTAACTAACTGAAATAATTAAATAATTTTAGTTTATATGTAATAGTAACAAAAGATCCTTTTTTTATGGAATAATAATTAGACCAATTTACTTTCATACTTCTACTTGTACAGTAAAATATTCGTTGTAGCAATAATTCCAAACAGTCGTATATTCGTGGAATAACCTATACACATGAAGCTCGTATGAGTTTCGATCCCTTTCACTGTTAACTTTAGGATCCGAATCTACACAGCGGCGCGACCTGAGTCATCCAAAACCCAGCCACCGTTCCTGACCAAGGTGGAGTTTGATTCCAACGCCACGAGAATGTCAAACGGTCAGATCTTAAGCTAATCTTGTCGTACCGACGATGGTCTGGAAAACCTTTAACTCGGGCAGAGAGACTTGCGTCTATCGTACCGCGTTCACAGACCAATGCCTGGCCACCTTGACAAAGCGAATAAACTTTGGACACTCTATACTCTCACACCTATGACCTTCTTTTTTGCAGTTCACGCACCACGATTTATCCATACTTTGGCGATGCGATCTTCTTTGCCACATCTGCAACCCTTGTTCGCTCTCAACCTTACATTCCACTCTTAGGTGCCAAATGCGTAGCTTCTGTGATAGAGATCCTCTACTTTATTAGACATGATATTATTCTACCTCGGGATAAATCATTCTGTCACACACGATTTGATCTTAATCTGGTAATTTTGCCAGCGTATGATTACCGATTCTCCTTCAACTCACATTAGCACTTTCTTCTTGGAAAGGCCACTATCGCATACACTACGTCTTCCTCTGTAGTTAACACATACATGCCGATCAGGGAGATTCTCTTCCGTGGCACTATATCAGTCATCTCTCTTTCACCGTCCAGTTCCAAAATCATGCCCTCATTCTTAGTCTTTTTCATCTGCTTTATCACTACATCTTCTTTCTCTCCCAGTCCCGAGTAAAGTCCTAGCATATAGTCAAAGGCTTATCCTTGGCTTTACTCAGCACGACTACTCCATTTTTAACGCACAGCCCTCTTACGCTCTATCTCTCTCTGAACAGGATAACCATCAGGTTCCTGTCTTTCCCTGCCCACTCCAACAGCTTACGGGATACTTTCATCTACAAGGCTATCGAAACTCGCACATTCACCACATTCACGCTGCTCCTCCCATCCTTTTTCATTCTTACTGCCGACAATTTCAGCCCTGATAGGAACTTGATTCTTCCCCCTTGCTAAGGATGAGTTTGTGCACGCACCATTAGTTGGACTCGTTTACCCTCCTCATTGAAATGCTGAACCCTTACATACACTGTACCCACAGCTGTAGTCAAAAACCGCATACAGGAGAGCTTGACATCGCAGGATAGGGCTTCTTGAGCTTCTCAATCACCTCCGCATCATCAGTGTCACTGGCTATAGCTACGACCACGTCGCTCCCGGATACGGGACTTCCTACTGTCCGGATCGTTCTCTTGAAAAGAACCTCTGACGGATGACTCTCTAGTTCTCTTTTTTTATCTCTGTTACCTTCCCTTTTAATTCCATGAAAGCCCGCTCCATAATGGCGAGCTTACTATCTAAACCAGCCACCTCAGGCTTGATTTTAATTTTGGTGTTGAAATTGACCTTAGTCAACCTTAATACTTTAGTAACAGCCTTCTTTAGCAATTGCAGCCCTTCACTCATCTTTATTATGTTTTATAATTTTGCTGGGGATTGTCTCAGCCGTATTCCTGATTTTAGTATCTTTCTCTTGCCATTACTTACCGGCGGTTATCCCTGTAGTAGGTCTATCTAGACCTCCGGTACTGAATAAGACCTAGTCGTCTCCTCGCTCTTGTTTTTCCTTTCCCTTTGCCATTTTGTCATAGGTTCTCACCTCATCATTCTAGGAATATCCAAATATTAGAAGTTTTAGAAGAAAGTTTAAAACCACTCTAGTGGAAGAAGTTTACTGAGTGGTTTTCAGTGGTTAGTTGAGTTAAAGGTATTTATTTTTAATTCAAGTTTAAATATTGTCGTCTTACAACAAATTTATAAGTACATATATATCCAGTATATCTACATACGTAAATACAATCCCAAAGTTTAAATCAAAACTAATTACACGTTGGACTTACACGTGTCAGTTTTATCCAATTGAGGCCGGATTTTCTTAAATTCACATCAGCTTCTTGGAAGACGTATCGACAGTGTCGCAAGTAGTCATTTCCGTAAGTTTAATGCCTTTACCATACACAGGATAGCTGTAAACCAATTATTCGTGGCTTAGAAAATCGATATTCAATCTACGGCTCTAGAATCAAAACGGGGTTGTTGGGTCGGAAGGGTTGACATGCCGGAGAAACTTTTGATGAAATTTGCCGGCATAAAAACTTGAAAGCGCGTGTTTCTGTTCATGAGAGATCTGTTATTTTTATAAGTTCATACATTTATTTTTATGAACAGAAGTTCAATTAGGAAGTAAGTATCGGTTTATTAACGCTATTCACTGTCACCCATATACCTACTATATTGAGACATTTATAAAATTGTACAAAAATATTTATGTTTTACAGTCAAAATCGTCAAGCTATTTCCCTTAACGTTTGATACGTCCCACG